>OY723397.1:22035085-22153187 GCA_963210295.1 Ophion ellenae | reverse complement strand
AGAATTTTTTCTCTTTCTTCATCGGACTTTGAGCAAGTTGCGATTCGGTTCGGCGGCTCATCCTTGTTTTTTTTGCCCTTTTATTCATCACTTTCGCATTGTTACATTGCGTTGTATGAAACAAAAGTGGAAGAAGAAAAAAAAACGTATTCTGCTCGAGAGTGAGAGAATTCGTCGGTCCATTTAATTCGTCTGACACGATCGAGCCGTTCGCGTTGCGTGTATCGCCGGAAAAGCGAAAGTAGCTTTTATCTCGAAACAACAAAAAAATCCGTTTCTATCCAGTCCGCGGTTTTTTTTCCCCCCCTCGAAGATATTTCACGATTTCGTGTGACGAGATAAGAGCCGATGAGATTTTCGACGAAATTATTTTTTTTATTCCGAGGCAAATAATTTCGATCGCCTTAATTTGTAAGAATGGGGTTCCCACCGTTGGAATGCAATGGAAATTATTAGTTTTTAGTAGATCGAACTTTTTTTTGACAAAAATTTGCCACAAAAATGGGTCAAACATTTTTCAAGTCGCTTATTTAGAGATCTGGAATTTTTGTGCTGTAAAAAAAGACATTGTAAAATAATAAAAATGAGGAAGAAAAGTATTGTAAAAAACATTCGTAGAAAATTCGTTGAAAAGGGAAGCTCTTAATTTACAAATTAAATTGAATTAATAATAAATAACCATAAGTAAATAAATAAATAAATAATATCGGTAAATTAAAAGAAATGGGTCTAATTTATAAATTAAATTCATGCTAAATTAAATGAATTAAATTAATAATAAATAAAATAAAAAGATACATTGATTGAATTAAGTTCATACCAAGTAATAATAGATAAATAACAATGAATAAAAAAAAGCTTCCAATTTATAAATCAAATTAAATTAATATTAAATTATATTAAAAAATTAATTGATTGAATTAAGTTTATACTAAATAATAATAGATAAATAACGATTAATTAAAAAAATAGCTTTCAATTTATCGAACCTTTTCTCAAATTTTCTCATAGCTCCGATCCCTCGATAATTAATCCCGAACTTTATCGAAGCTGTGCAAAAAAAGCGAGTGACTATAAAAAAAAATGTCATCGATCCCGCGTACGTCAAGTTACGCACACATGCATAGCCGAGAACCCGCCAGAATTTTCATCTCGTTTATAAATTCGCTTATTACTTCCCCTTAAATGTCAAAAATCGAGAAAATCATTTTTCAAAATACGAATAAACGCTCGTCGAACGTAATACTTTCGTGAGCCACGTCTCTGATTCACAGTCGATCCGAGGCTCGATTACATCAAACTTCGCGATAAAACGTGCGCACATTTTTCTCCTCTCTGCCGTCATCCATATTTATTCTTCGAAAAAAAAACACCAACTTGCTAGTATTTATCGTGCAGCCGGATTAAAAAAAAGGTTAAAAAAAGAAAAATCAGTCTTCGTTTAATTTTACCCATCTACGTGTGCAAAAAAGATAAATTGTTCCCCTCTACGCTTACGCACGATTGCATCGTCAGGGCAGAGAGAGAGAGAGAGAGAGAGAGAGAGGGATTGTTGGGACTCTAGTCTGACAGTCCAGACTGTGACCCATGCGACTTTTCGCCGTGACAGCCACACGGCCGATTCGCACTCTCGCGAATCTCCGAGCGCAGGAGGCTGCCTTTGTGCCTGCCGCCCGATAACCGCAAAAGTTCGATAAAAGTCCAAAATTGAGCGAGCCCTTGCGCGGAGTGAAGAAAAAAGAAAACACGCGAGCATTTTCTCGACGAATTTCGCGAAAACGCGTGGGTCACTGCGAGAGGTAAAAGAAGAAAATCGATCCGCGTGTGAGATAGCGGGAGGATTAACTTACCCCTTCGATTGAAGGGTCGAACCCGTACGGCCACCTTTATTTTATCCATGGCCATCGTTCACTAAATCCCGGCAGTCCAAACAGCAGCAGCAGCAGCAGCGAGATCGCTCACGATATATACTTGTTTTTTTTTACGTTTTTTTTTTCTACATGTATAAACACCGAATGACCGATCGTACTTGTATTAATATCATAGTGCAATAAGAATCGTATCACCGATAATCGTCATCGCGCGAAAACATTTGTAAATCCTCTTTGTACAGCCTACATCGTCACCTTCAGCCCATAACGCGGGACTTTCATTGTACTCCATACGCGACACTACGTATCGTCCAACAGCTCGTGACACACTTCGCCATATTGCTTTGGTTCGCTTTTCTGCTCCAAACCAGAGGCACCCTTGTCGCTCTCCCCTCCCGTCCCCCGCCTTTCTGCTACTCCGCGCGATACGACGCCGTCTCGCTCCACCTCTCGTCGCGCGATCTTTCTCCCTCCATCCCGCACGCATCTCCGCGCGGCTCCACCAACGCCACCTCGTCCAGGCTCCAGCGCTCCGACGAACCTGGATGTCGCCGTGAAACGCCGCTCGGAGCGCCACATTTGTCGTCCTTGACAAAACAACCAAAACACATCGGTCTGAAGTTGCCCAGCGTGGGAGTGACTTTTTCGTGAGTTTTTTTTGGTCCCGTTCGGGGTCGTTCGACGGATCAACGCTGGGGGTTGTTCAACTTTGGAAAGTCACGGTTTATTTGAACACGTATTTATTGATACGTGAAATATTATGAAGAGGGTTTTTTTCTACGTGTGATGACGTACGCATTTAAAATACAAAAAACCTACATTAAATGTAAGTAAATCTACTCACAGAGGCAATCAGGGACATATATTAGAGGCATATATACTCACGTGTATATTAGACTAGCCTAAAAGATGGAGATTTTTGTTAAAAATGTTGATGAGCCTGACAAAAAATGAGTGCTGACCAAATTTTAGCCCTTTGTATTAATATTTAGAGGTCCCTCATCGCGATTTTCTATTTCCCATTCGTTTAACATGGCAAAAGTTTTGTTTGCCGCTTCTGAGCTTTATAACACACAGAAACGCCCCATAATATTATTTATAGAAAATTTAACGCTCTACAAAAAAGGTCTTTAGCCTTCATACGATAAATTAACTTGTTTCAATTTTATTCAACATTGAAGTTGAATTGATGATAAGTTTCATGATTTTGTGAGATTTTTGGACTATTGTGACAAAATTATTGACTTTTTTCTGATTTATCTTGAAAAGTATTGTATCCTTCTAAAATCATTCCTTAGATATTTATGTATCATGCTATGGAAATTGAATTCGGTTTAAGAATAGATTTTTGTACTAATGTACTATACAATAACAATAAATTTTAATCTATTTTGAATTTTAGAAACTATCTAGGGAATAATTTGAAGACGATACAATACTTTTTAATATGAATCAGAAAAAAAACAATAATTTCGATCTAAAAGTCCAAAAATGTCACAAAATCATGAACTTTATCATAGATTCAACTTTGACGTTGAATGAAATTCGAACGAGTGTATTTATCATACAAAGGCTAAGGACCTTTTTTGTAGAGCGTTAAATTTCCTATAAAA
Organism: Ophion ellenae; assembly: GCA_963210295.1. Taxonomy (NCBI): domain Eukaryota; kingdom Metazoa; phylum Arthropoda; class Insecta; order Hymenoptera; family Ichneumonidae; genus Ophion; species Ophion ellenae. Next base: position 22,149,703 of record OY723397.1, on the reverse strand, counting down.
CAATGTTTTGAGCATTTCCGTGCGTTTACCCGTAGGCGAGTTATAAACCTGAGAGACGGCAAACAAAGCTGAGATTCTTATTTCCAGTATTGAACCACTAAAGACGTCATAACACGTTTCCGAACGCCATTTCGAGCCACGATATATCGTGCGAAATTTGGTAAAGCGGGGTCCAGATCGACGAATTCCCATCGATGTAAGTATAAATTAAGTACATACCTATATAAGTTCAGAGACTTTATTTTTCCTTTTTGCATACAGTCAAAAATTTGCACAACACCATTGTAATGTTAATTTATAACATAGCGTAATACTCTGAAAAGACGTGTGCCGATGATTATTAACTTAGGAGATTTTTTAAATAACAAATAATTATTATTCTCATCATAGGATCAGTAGTGAAGAAATTAAAGATTTTCCATTCATATTGTTCTTGAAGATATTGTTCATTACAAAAAAACCTGCGCCACAACACGCTGTTTGAACTCGCTGTTGATTGGCTAACTTTTAGATAGCAGCGCTTCACGTGGCAGAATCGAGAACCACAGTTTCGCTTCATTATCTGATCCACCCCCACTCCAGAAATTTACAGACCTCTATGTAAGACGGTGCCTGTATCAATACATCCCTCGATACTAGCGACACCAAAGACGGCTTCGACGCGCGAGTCACCCCCACGATTGAAGTTCTATAAAGTTGCAAGACCTGTAGGCCTGTTCTGTAACTCGGTAGCGACAGTTTTCGCTATCGTTAGCTAGCGACAGCCAATCGCATGCACGATTACAGAAGAAAGGGAGTCTCTTATCGGCGGTCGCTAGCTGACGATAACGAAAGTTGTCGTTGCGAGATACAGAATAAGCCTGCTGTATGTAAGGCCTGGTTCCACAACTCTCGGTTAAGACGGAATGACACCTCATCGCGGCCGGTATGGTGGAACAATTATAGATTTCCAAAAATCTCTGAAACGACTCTTCAGATCTCGTCGAAACTTTGCCAAACGACGTCAAATAGATAGACGAACAGCTGTCCGCCCCTCAAATTTTCTGAATTTGAGAAAAAAAATGTAGATTGGCTTATCATAAGCCAATCTAGTTTTTTTTCCTCAACATTCGTAGACGGCATTAGTAGACAGTACGGTACATTAAGTAAGGGAAAACGGCGCATGCGCTGCGGCCAGGAGGGAAAAGGCCAGAAGAGCTATTTCTCTTTTCGTCGCACCACTACTTTCCCTTGCCGTCACGCACCAAGCGGCAGAAATCGGAATAAAAAACAGAGCCGCTAAGGGTGCCTACCTCCACTATCGCCGTTGTCAGACCTGTATCTAAAATCGTGCTCCCCACCCTAGGAGTTTCCAGACCTGTATGTACGACCAGGAAGACTAGAGGTAAGGAGTACGAACGCCTGTGGCGAGCCCGATCCAAAAGCGTCCGTCAAACTGTGGATTTTAGTAGTTAGTGTTTTCACCGCGTGCGTCGCTAGTGTTTGACCGCGCCGAAGTGAACTAAGCGACAAGAACACAACTGACGTCATGTGTCATCGATGATTCCCGCTCGTCGTCCGTGTTGGCATAAAGCATGTTGTGGCTAACCAATTTTGCGAATTGTGTTAGATGTAAAAAAAAAATAATCGTGTCTCGGTATAAAATATATTTGGTGATCTGCGGCGATAACAATCAATCATAGGTAAGAAAAATAGTACTTACATTCGCAAAAAGAATGGTTTCGTTTTATCGTACCATTATCGTACCGAGTGAAATAAAAATTATCACAAACGCGAGATATGGAGCAAGTGTCCCGTCGATGAGACAAAACGTGCAATGTATGGATTTTTCATATATTGCACGTTTCGTCTCATGTCTCGAAAATAAACAAAATGTTTATTTTCGAGGCGTGAAAATGGGTATGTGCGTACGTGCGTACGTGGGATGCCAAGCACATAACGAAGAGCTCACGAAGAGAGTGATGAACTATTATCTCGTCATGAGATGACATTTTCTAGCGCGATCGGTCAACGAAAATAATCACGCAAGGAAAATCAAAACGAAAGACAATAGGAAAAAAATCAAAACTGTAAGATCGATTTATCTGTACAGCATGTCATACTGTACAAATATGATGTGTGATAATTTGTAAATCTTTTGATTGAATTCAAAATTCTTATGAATTGTCTTGTGTCTATGTTTTTACTGCTTCCGCAACGAAAAAAGAACATTGACTTAATATCTGTATTTCGTTATTATTCTTTATCTGTACAGCGTATCATAATGTGTAAATATAATATGTAAGAATTTGAAAAATTGTTATGAATTTTCTTGTGTCTATAAATAAATTTTGTTCGTTACGGTTTCTGCAAGGAAAAAAAACTGACTTAATTTCTGTATTTCGTTATTATTCTTAATCTGTACAGCGTGTCATGATCTGCAAATTTTTTGTCTGGATGACAATTTATTATGACTTTCCTTGTGTCTATAAATAAATTTTGTTTGTTACTGCTCCCGCAACAAAAAAAAACATTGACTTAATTTCTGTATTTCGGTATTTCCCAAAACTATGTATATATGAGAATTCTGTCTATATATATAGAAATTGCCTTCATCAACTGGTTGTACAATTTATTTGATGAAATGATCGCTCCATATGAAGTAGCAAAGGGTGCTTTTCGCATATCGTACGGCACTGCCTTTACAATTCATTTGATCAAATTATCGCTCCGTATGAGGGAGCGTATCGTACGGCACTTGCTTGTTGCTGACTTCACTTCGGTGCGGTAGGAGAGCAGCGCCGCTCTTCTCGTCCTCGCTTTTGCGGACGTTTCGACGACACGGCGTTCGTACTCCTTACCTCTAGTCTTCCTGTGTACGACCGTGACCTGCCGCGTTCATGATTGTTAATCATAACCTATAACCCAACATAACAAAAACTTTATAGTCAAGAGAGTGTTCGTGTGTTGCTCCAAAAGGAAAGTACTAACTGATATTTTCTTTATGATTCGTCATGTACGTGTTTAGTCCGAGAGTTCAGCTTACGAAATCGCCATATTCCCGTATGAAAGACCGTCGACGTCCTTCACTCGGTAGGCCGTTGACATCCGCGCCACAAGCGGCAAAAACCTGAAGCTTCGGTCACCAGGTTCCATTATCTCCTCCCCCTTTCCCCTAGTAACCGCGATACGAGCGCTCCTCAAAAATTGGTCCCGACAACACGAACATAACCTCACCGCAGCTGATCCCGAGATGAATATTCGTAATATTTAAAATTCGAAAAAGCATCCCAAGCCAAGTACCATGATCGTCCGAAGGAAAATTTGGCCAAAGAGCTTCGCCGATCTAGCCTCGATGACGTTTATTCTGACGATCGTCCCGCTCCTCTATTGGTTCGAGTTGTGGATCGTGTTGCCGGAACTTTACGAGGTCGGTACGCTAGCCTACCTCTGTCACTTTGCATTCGGTAATTTCATCATGATGAATATCGTCGGTAACTTCGTGTTCACCGTGCTGTGCGACACGAGTACGCGTTACGTCGTCGTACCCGCAGACCGCGCCAAAGTAGAGGAAGGCTGGAGATACTGCAGCGTTTGCGAGTCTGTCGCTCCGCCGCGCTCCTGGCACTGCGCTAATTGCGACGTTTGTATCCTAAAGCGCGATCATCATTGCATATTCACCGGTTGCTGCGTAGGCCACTACAATCATCGTTATTTCCTCATGTTCGTGTTTTATCTCTTCGTCGCGACCCTCTACGCCTTCGTCTACAACAACTTCTTCATCTGGGGCAAATTGGAATTCGATTTTCCCTCCTCCGTCGCCAAAATCATATTTCCCCTGGCGATCTTCGTGTTCGGCTTCGATCCATCCGTGGAGCAGATCTATCTGATCCTCTACGTGGTGACCGCGGTGGGAGCCTGCTTCACCGGCGCCCTCGGCTACTATCATCTGGATCTCGTGGTGTCGGGCGCCGTCGCGGCTGAGAGAGCCAAGGGCGTGCGAAAGTACGACCTCGGATGGAGGAGAAACTTCGTCGAGGTGCTCGGAGAGAGATGGTACCTGGCGTGGATGGTGCCTTACGTGCGATCGGAACTCAGCCAGGACGGAGTCTCGTGGAGAACTTTGGACGGCGAGAGCCAGAAGTCCAGGTAGCTGCGGACGGCTCGCCGCATCTTTGGACTTGGAAGTTTCTTACAGTATTAGGGTGAATCGGACGATTACTCGAGCGTGTGGCCGCAATTGGCCTTCGAAGTTGATTCTCGTCGGTTATTATTAGACGACTGCGAGTGACTCGGGTGTGGCAGTAGGTCGAGAATACGCGCCTGGTATCGAGGGTGTATCGGTGGGCAAGACGCATTTTGGCAAGTATCGGATTCGAGCTTGACGCGGATCCGTTAGGGAGGATTGATGCTCCGTTCCTACTTAGGTTTATCTTACGATCATCGTTGATATCTGTACATCTATAAATACTGTATATACTGCAATATCCGCGGCGAAAAGGTGCTCTGTATTCGTTGAAATAAAATTAACACGGTGGATATTGTTCTTTACTTCCAACTATAGCTTGGCGGGCTTTTACACTGGCTCCTCTGTACGTTGATACCCTTTTACACGTTTTCTTCTTTCTTTTTTCGTTGAAACCTTAGGCCACAGTAACGGGTACAAAATCATGTGCGAATTTAATTGTTTTTCGTTAGAAAAAGTGATTCGCGTATTAAATTGATTACACATCTATTTAGTATGAATATGAAGCTGTTAGAAAATTTGTTTTTTTTTTCGATGTACTGCTCAGACTACTCGACAAATAACTTCAACAATTTTCACTCGATTTACTTCAAATTTAAAAGTTACGTTCCTAATTGCCATTCGCAGAGAAGTACGTACGAAATTTCTGATTAATCGAAAACTTTTCATTTTTGAGCAGTTATAACGAAATTTCACAGTGAAAATTAATTTCTTAAGTTCAAATACCTACAACTTTTGAATAAAACAATATTTTTTTAATTCCGTACGTACTTCTCTAGGTATTCTAATGTAGATTGACGAGAATTTTTGTTTTTTGTTCTAGGTACAAAATTGTGGATGCTAAATGTCCGCGGAACGCCTAAAAAAAAAGACAACACAAGAAAATATTAGTAGTCGGCTATGTTGTATATCGAAAAAAATATGTATATTTTCTAACAGCTTGATATTCATACTAAATAGATGTGTAATTAATTTTATGACTGAAACACTTTTTCATACGAAAAAAAATGGTTAAATTCGCACATGCTTTTATACCCGTTACTATGGCCTAAGACCTTAAGATCTCGTTTTTTTATGCTGCCTTTCTTGTCATGCGGTCAAAGGCATGATAATACATACTGAGACATGGTAAGGCATAATGAGGCATGGTAAGGTATACTGAGGCAAGGTAAGGTACACTGAGGCATGGTAAGGCATACTGAGGCATGGTAACACATACTGAGGCATGGTCAGGCATTTTCGCAAAATTCTTTGATGGGTTTCTCTTTCATTACTTCATTCATTTTTTCCTTTTAGTGCATCTTTGTAGCCTCTTTCTCACTTTTCCAAACCATCTACCACTTCCTTGTTCACTTTTTTCGTTTTATTTCCCCGCATTCATGTGTGTTTTCCAAACTTTCTTCCCACAACACCTCACAAGCAACTAGTGCCAAGTGTGAAAAAAGTCAGAGAAAATTGGTCTTTGCATTTTGATGATGATTACACGATGTTTAGGAATAATACATTTGTTCCGTTGATTGTTTTGTCAAACTTTGATCAATTTGAAAATTTACAGAGACATTGGGGGTACCTTAAGCTGAAAAAAAAAACACTGTCGTGAACTGGTGCGATGGTCTAGTGGTTAGCGTACTCGGCACTAAACCAGCGGACCGGGAGGTCCCGGGTTCGAATCCCAGTCGCGTACATTTCGTCGTGAAATGTTTTTCTTCGGCATTTCGCGGCGAAATAAGACTAGTTCCACGACTGGGGGGGGGGGGGGGGGGGGGGCGATCTCGATGACCGGCTGTATTGGTATAGGTTTTCCGCAGTTTCCCTATACCCATGACAGAAATGTCTGATGAATATAATACAGAGGGGGAAGTCGGCTGCGGCCGCAACAGGGGGGGGGGGGGGACAGGGAGAAAGATGGAGACAAAAAGGAGTAAAAACAGTAGAGGAAAGAACGGTCATAATGATGGGAAAGAATAGGTAACAAGCGCAAAAAGCGTGTACCTAAGGAAAAAACCAATAAAAAAAAACACTGTCGTCGAATATCCATAAGTACGACTATCCACAAGTTGAATATCCACAAGTCGAATATCCATAAGTACGAATATTGTTTGGGTTTGTTTCGTTCTTGTCTCAATTCTACTCTATGCTCACTTATGGATATTCGTACTCATGGATATTCGACTTATGCATTGAGAAAAAATAATCGTTGAATGTGCAAAATGCATTTTGTTGTTTTAACAGTTGCTCAGACATGCTAAATAAGCTACAGTTCACACCACTATACTATTTTACCACCAACTATACTGTTCCGTTATGACAATCAAAAATCAAGTTGAACGTATTAGAAGATACATTTTGTTAAATCAACTGAATTTTGGATGGATGAACGAATTTTTTTTTTCCAGTGTGGTTATTCGACTTATGGATGTTCTACCCAAATCGCAAAAAAACCTGGCAATATTAGTCTTTCCATCAATATTTGTAAAGTAGTGGTAGATTTACTGGGACACCATAAAAAGTCTATTTTTAAACTTTTTTCAAATTACTGGTGAAGGTGGAAAAAAAGTTCTCAAAAATCAACGAAAGGGTCTTGTAGGAAATTGATTTGAATCTTCAACGCTGCCCTTTATTTCCCTGTTGCTCGGATATCGATGATCAAAGACAAAAGGATCTTTTTTTCATTCAAACTTGGATATCTCGGCAAAAAAATTACGCAGAGAGACAAAAAATCCAAATTGGAGCTGAATAAACAAGCTATCTGCCCTATACATTGATTAAAAATTCCCCGAGTCCGTGGACCTTCGAAAAAAAAAACAATTTGGAAAAAATTTCTCGAACCTAGAAACGTGAAGCTTCAAAATGTTTTCTTCGTCATCTCGATACGACCATTTTTCACATAGATACAGCGCTAAAAAAAAACACTGAAAAAAATGAAGAAATGTTCTGTTCCTCTAATTTTTTGGAGTAGTGTAGTAGAACGTGATCAGACCTATCGAATTATTTAAAATCGAAAAAACTGCAAGAAGCTGAGGTAACTCGAAACGACATAACTCGAGGCAGTCCTCGAGTGGCACACAATTGTATCGTAGAAATTTCGATTCCGCGGAAAGATGCAATTCATCGAAATAACACGGATTTGTCTTGGATCTTGCGCAGCTCGAGTGAGAAATCTTTTATTTTGGGCACAGTGAGATTTCTCCGAGTATACGTGCTCGTTCAAATTGTCATCGCCACTCCATTGTGTATATTTATCGCTTACGCTCATACCCAACGAGTACGCTTCGATGCACTCGTTCATTTTTCGTTTTTCTTCGTCAGCTGACAGCGAACACTTGTTTACGGAGCAGCTGCGAGAAAAAAAAAATAGTCCGCTGATCCATTAGCGCGTGGAAACGAGGCAAAACGTTGCTTTGTTTTTCATTTTGTCTTTTCTCACTCTGTCGTAATTGTGTACGGGCAGATGAAGAGCTATAGAGAAGCCCAAACTCGCGTGGCATTCTAAAAGTAACGGGGAGCCTCAACCGCGTGAGGTCGTCTAGCAATGATCTAGTTTATAGCGTGCGCTCTCTTACAACTAAAGCTAAAATAAAATAAGATAGCGCTACTCGGGGAACGGAGAGAGCAGCGTATTGTCCACTGCAATGGGCTGTACGGAAAGTCATAAATTCATCGAACATCGAAGAACGAGACAATTTATAGGCATGCGGTTTGTGGGGCAAAATAGTAACGACAAAAGTACCATTTTTGCCCAATGGCACCTTCGTGTGGAAATGTATGCCCCGCGAGACTGGGACATTTCACGCCGATTGCGAATATCGTTAAGTTTTTGGCGAAAGCTCGACATTATGCCGGGAAAATGCGAAAAACACTTTTGTTAAGGGGCTATACCAGTGTGAACGCTGAACATTTGGGTGATTTCGGGAATTTTTTTGAAGGACAGTTCTCAATTAAATGTTTCGGAAAATTAAGAATATATTTGGCTATATTTGACCTATATTACATAATTCGGAGGCGCCAAAAAAAAAGTTCCTCCACCGCTGACATGATTCCGGCCGATTCCTCCTTAACTATCGATTTTTGCAAGATAAAATAATATTGATATAAATTATATAAATGATAATGATATTCTTGAAAGTATAAACTGTCGAAAAAGGCAAAGAAATCGATTTTTTGAAAGTGTCACACTGGTATAGCCTCTTAATATTGGAAGTACAAATAAGTCCCTACCGTTTGACAAAAGATGGCGCCACCAGGAGGTGATGGTTGAAATTGTCAGATGTAAAACGTCATATCGTAAGGTTGGATATCTGGCAAGACCATAACCTTAAAATATTAGCGATTTTGTCGCGAGGAATTGCCATTTTTAACAAAGGACAGCGGAAATTTTGATTAATTTCAGAGTTGTTTGTCGTTATTTTTATAAACGTATTTTTCTATAATATCGTTGATAATTTTCGATTTTTTTGTGACGGGTGAAAAAATCAATTTTTTCTTGTAGGTTACCGAAGTATACGTATTCGAGAAAATGTGAAAAAAATGTTCAAGTGAAAAAATATTGAAAATTGACCAAGTTACGGACGATATAGTGAGAACAGGCAGCGCAACGATTCACGTATACTATTGGAAGTACAAATAAGTCTCCGCCGTTTGACAAAAGATGGCCCCACCAAGAGGTTATGGCTACTAAAATTGTCAGATGTAAAACGTCACACCGCGAGGTTGGACATCTGGCAAGACCATAACCTTGAAATATTACCGATTTTATTCAGCATCACGTAATTTTTTTCGTGCGCAAATGTCGAGTTTTGAGCCGAATAAGCGCAATTTGCGGGAACTTTATAACTCTTCTTTACTTCTGTAATTTGAAGAAATCTGCAGCTGAGGGGCATCGATTGCTTGTAGAAGTATATGGTGAGGCTGCTTTAAGTGAGAGACGTTGTCGTGATTGGTTTCAAAAGTTTAAGAACGGTGAGTTCGACGTCGCAGACAAGGAACATAGCGGAAGGTCGAAACGAAGACGCGGAATTGGAAGCACTATTGGAGGGAGATTCGTGCCAAACGCAAGATCTTCCGCAAATGACGCTTATTCCGCTCAAAACTCAACATTTTCGCACGAAAACAAATTATTTGATGCTGATACAAAAACGCTAACATTTCAAGGTTATGGTCTTGCCAGATGTCCAACCTTACGATATGACATTTTACGTCTGACAATTTCAACTATAACTTCCTGGTGGCGCCATCTTTTGTCACACGGCGGAGACTTATTTGTACTCCCATTACTTTCGTTGATTTTTAGCAAAAATTGAGGGTTTAAGTAAAAAAAATTGTGAATTCGTGTTCAAGGGACAGAAATACTTCGAAATGGACTTGTAAAGAGAATATTTTAAATCAATCTTTTGCATCTTGGCCAAAAAAAGTGTCTTCACTGAATCAACGGTAAAGTTTTTGGTGAAAGGTGGAAATTATGCCAGGACGATGAGAAAAACCCTTTTTTTAAAATACTTTCGTCGATTATTAGTAAAAATCGAGGCTTTAAGGGGGAAAAAGTGTGAATTCGTGTTTGAAGGGACTGAAATACTTCGAAATGGACTTGTAAAAAGAAGTATTTAAAATCCAATTTTTTTGCCCCTTAGCCAAAAAAAAGTTTCTGCACTGAATCAGCGATAATTTATTTTCTGTTTGGATTTGGAGGTCTACTCTGTGCTCATTCTCTTCTTTATTGTATTCTCTTTAAAATGCCTTTTGATTTATCGAGTTCCGACTATTTTTCGATTTTTGGCAGAATTTCAAAGACCGTCCAACGATTTTTGCCAATTTTTCCATAAATACCACTTTGCCTCTTCGGGCATCTTTCAAGTGGACTTTTCGGGAAAACTAAATGTGATATCGGAATGAATTCACCGGCATTCTGTAAGTTTACCGAAATCCTTTCCATAATGCTCTCCAATAAATGTATGTCACCCGAATAGAACCGACGTTAGGACTGTTTGAAATTTCGCGATTTTGGTGATTTTAGAAAAATTGCCAAATGTGTCGAAAAAAAAAATTCGAATTTTCAACTACTTCAAGCATCTATCCAATGGGAAATTTCCTGCCGATCACGAATATCACCGAGTTTTTATTCAAAGCTGAAGGAGTCGACTTTCCATTTTTCACTATCCGGTAAATGCTCAAATTCAAACCTTCGAATAAATATGCTTTTTTGAAAGACGGTCGACACTCTTTTTTCGTATCTACAAACCTTTCTCTTTAAAAACCTGAAAAGGAATTTATTTATATTTAGAAGAAAAAAAAAAATATGATCTTTTTCGTGCAAGTACGTATTTTTCAAAGCATCGCCTACTTTGAACGAATGTTTGGGCACTTAACTTTTGTTTTTCTTAACCCTTGCCAGTCGCACCTCCAGATTGTGACGTTGGGGGTGTAATCAACCCTACTCACTTTCGAGAGTGACAAATAATTGAAAAATTGAATAAAAAAATACCGCAATGCATTTTCAAGTCACAATTTTCAATTCGTGCAATTTTCAATAAAAAAAATTTCGAAAAGAAGAATTCTGGAAGGTCGAAAAACGGTTGGGGTTGATTCAACCCCGACGACTGTGAAGGGTTAAAAAGTAAAAGTTCAGCCATAAAATAAGAATCATCGACTACGAAAATCGTCTCCACAAAAAAACGCATTTTCACCGATATACAACGATCTGAAGGACGTCTGGGGTCGTATCGACCCCATATGCATTCAAAGGTTCGCGGCGCAACCGTGCAGCCGACGGTTTAAATAAAAAAGAGTTTGATGGGGAAATGAATGGTGACTTCACCTTCAGGGGGTAGAAACACATCGAAATGCACTTGTAAAAAAAAACAAAAAATCCACATTTTTTTGCCCTTCGGCTAAAAAAAGGTTTCTCCACTGAATCGCCGCTCATTCTTCTCTACGATTTGAAGCTCCACTCTGCGCTGATTTTTATCTCGTTCGAAAATTAATTACTGACTTCCCACTTCTCCGTTGCCCCATCGCGTCTACGCCATTCAATTCGGCCCTGGGCCTACACCAAAATCGTTCGATGAAAAATTTCGATAACTGAAAAAGTCGCAACGAGACGATGTAAAAAGTAATCCAGTAGACAGGGCCAGTGCCAAAAGGGAAAATGAGCCGAGGGCGTTCAGCAGCGCCAATTTGTGCCTATATTCGAGGCAGGTGTAAAGAGAGAAGGCTTCCACAGGTTGGGAAAACTAAAATGAATATTTAACGCATACCTCGTTCGAACGACCATTCTCTCTCTCTCTCTCTCTCTCTCTCTCTCTCTCTCCCTCTCTCTCTTTCTTTCTCTCCCATCATTCTCTCCCGAACTTCATCCGGAGGCTTTGGGAAGGGGTAAAAGACTTTTCGTCCGGGAGTGGGAATGGCGAAAGAGCGTCTTCGAGCAAACCGTGGGAGTCGCACCGATACTTCCGAGGACATCGCACACCTTGAGGAATACTCTGTACAAAAAAAAAACAAAAAAAAACGGCATTCAAAACAAATATTAGGTACGATTACATTAATAAATAAAATCAATGCCCACTATAACAATAACAAATTCTCCTTATCGTGTTCCTGCATTCGAACCTTTTTCCCCATTTTTTGTGTGATTTTTGTGTTTTATATTTTGGTTCCTCAATGATGGAAAACGAGTAACCAATTTTCGGGTCGCCGATCAATAATTACGAATGGCTTTCATTTTTTTTCGCATGCATCGCAGTAATAATAATAATGATGATGATGATGATGGTTCAATCGATCAATTGTGTCATTGTGTCACACGCGTGTCGCAGCGCAACTGCGAAATCAAACGAAGCTGACAGATTATTTCTTACCTACTTTTTTTCCCATTTATGACTTTTTTTTAATTAATTTTTATTAGTTGTTTTTTTGTTGATTTTTTGTAATGAATGAAAGTCCGAGTACCTATCACTGCACTATTCAAGATGAATATTCGCATAATTCTTCTCGAATATTTCGCGTTTCCGGTATTATCGCACTTCCGGAATTCTTTGACGGCCAGACGATACTTTCACGTTTATTTTCCTGCTCGTGTACGTTTTTTTTTCTCCAAACGCAAATGGGACGAAGATCGTTGGCGAACGATAAAAGAAAATTATTAATTCGCGACGGTTTTGCCAGACGTATGGTAATCGATATCCCCAACCTGATATTTTGAAGAAAATCTTCTCTCAAGTCTAAATTTGGCAGAGTCCGTCAGCGCGGCCCAGCGGCTCACGAGGATAAATTTTCTGTCTCGCTTTCTTTCGCACTATCTCTCTCTTTCTCTGACTCTCTCTCTCTCGCACCCCGTTTGTTAATGCGTTGCGTAATCGGTGTCGAGCACGCCAAATCCCATCGCCCCTGCAGCCCCTCAAGAATACGCGAACCCGTCATTAATCAAATTTAAAAAACATGAAAATGGAGGGGTCAATATCGTAGAACAAATGTTTAGAAAGATTAATCTACCCATTAAGATAACAAATTAATCGTAACCAGTTTAAAAAAATGCACTAATTACGTTTTCATTAATTTATTATTTCGGTCAATTCTTAATTGAGTGAATGTCTCATTATTAATCGTTCCTAGAAATTTTCCTCACTGAGACAAAGATTTTTTTCTCCTTCCCAGTCGATAGAAAAATGAATCTCCCTCTCCCGGGTGCCCGTCATCCGTCTTTTTTTATCCACGCTCGCAGAGTCGATCTCGTTTCTCAAGTGCTCGAAAATCTTCCGGAGCCCCAATGGGATTTCTATATTCGTCTTGTGTAAATATTCGCGATACGTCATCTCGGCGGATAGGGAAAAAAAGCACCGAACGAGAATACGCAAAATGAAAAAATCGCGCCAAGTCGAACGATCGGGAAAATTCCTCGCAAGATCAGTCTTGCGAGATCGAATTACGTCGAGAGTAGAGACGGGAGAAAACAACGTGACTCTTTGAATTTGGGAGCCTCGGTATCTTTTTATCCACTTTTTTTCACGATGAAGTGTATGAAAAGTTCATTTCCGGTGTTCTAAATGGAAAATCCCCGGGAAAATTCACTCTAGTGATTTCCCCCCCAAAAATCACCAGTGACTTTTGGAAATCTCCACTCTAGTTACTTTTCCCAAAAGTTACTGGCTACTTTTCCGAAAGTTACTAGCGACTTTTCCGAAAGCTACGAGCGACTTTCCAAAAGTTACTAGTGACTTTTACAAAAGTTACTGGCGACTTTCCAAAAGTTACCAGCGACTTTTACAAAGGTTACTAGCGACTTTTACAAAAGCTAGTAGTGACTTTTACAAAAGCTACTAGTGACTTTTACAAAAGTTACTAGCGACTTTTCCAGAAGTTACTGACGACTTTTCCTAAAGTTACTGGAGCCCTTTCCCAAAAGTTACTAGCGACTTTTCCAAAAGTTACTAGCGACTTTTACAAAAGCTACTGGTGATAGTAAAGCTACCCAAACAAACCCAAACGAAAGTTACTAGCGACTTTTACCAAAGTTACTAGCGACTTTTCCTAAAGTTACTGGAGCCCTTTTCCAAAAGTTACTAGCGACTTTTTCAAAAGTTACTGGCGCCTTCTTTAAAAGTTACTAGCGACTTTTTTCAAAAGTTACTAGCGACTTTTTCCAAAAGATACTAGCTACTTTTCCAAAATTTACTAGTGACCTTTTCCCCCAGTCACTAGAGCATAAACAAATTCAAGCGATGGATTAATTTTTCTCTCCCGTTTTCCCTTGTTCGCGATTTTCCTGCACGTCACGTCTTTCTTTCGCGAGTTTTGCAGAGACGAGCTACGATTGTTCGTCTCTCGCCCTGGAGATCGAGAGAGAGAGAGAGAGAGTCTTCACTCGGATTGCCCTGCACGAAATTAGATTTCGTCTATTTTTAAAGCGACTAGAGCGCTCCCGCGCACGGTGCCACGAGTTGCTCGGTGGAGACATCAAAGAGAGAGAGAGAGAGAGAGCGATCAGAAGATTAAACAGGTCGTTCCCGTTGCGGTTAGGCCACCCTTTTTTTATATTCCTTCGCCCAATTTTGCCACTCCAACCTGCCATCGAACTGCCGTCGACCCACTTAATTACGATTTTTAATCCTGGTCCATTCAGCTGCTTGCCATTCACTACTCCCACTTACCTTTTCTTTGGATGCTCGGAAAACAAGGCTTTTTGGGATTTTTTGAGCACATTAATAAAGGAATCAAAATGAGGTTGGGAGGGGTTAATCAACATATCTGTAGGTACTCAGATCAATTTTTTATTTTCCAACAAGATACAAAATGGCGGATCAATGGCCAGCAGAAAGAGAGCGCTTTTTTTAGTGTCTCCATGGGCTCGTTGGAGACGCACATGAGCATCTAGAACAAAAAATAATTTTGATAATCGAACTTTTTATATAGATTTATAATGTAGATAAAAAAAATATCTTTAAAAATGATTGAGGGACTTTTGTAAGCGAAATCTGCCAAAAAATATTCAATTCGTTGCAGTCTAACGATGCAAACTTCACCATAGTCTTTTTCAAATTGGTAGTAACACGAAACTTTTCTCTCATTCACGTAATAAAAATATATAAATGCATCTGTTTACCCTTTAATTATATATTTTATGAAAAATTAGCATCTACAGAAAAAATCGATACCTCGTATGCATTATTTTGATATTTTGAAGAAAAAAAAGAATCATGAACTCGAACCTCCTTAAAATTAAACAACGATATTGTTTTCTATTTGTCAATTTATTTTCATTTCTTTATTTTTTACCATTATCCAAAATATTTTTTTTGCAAATTGAGATAAATCTCCCAAAAGGGTACGTAAAAACGTTTGATGCGATTTTCATAGTCGAAAAGGCGAAAAAAAATTTCGAGTGATTAAAAATAATGAATTTTTGTTGCGTTGCAACGATGGAAACTTCAACGTCACGTTTTGAAACCATTTATCTTCGGACCATATGATTCTTGGGATGTTTATACATCATTTGATCCAACAGAAAAAAACGCCCCATTATGTTTCAAGGATATTGGAATGTTGAATAAGTTCTTGCTGTTTTTTCGTGAAAATTAATGCTTCATTTTAAAAAAACCATTCCTAATGCTCTCAAACGTTTCGAAACTCTTGTGTGATCACCTTCCAATGATTGTGTAAGTTCAGCCAGTGTCTGACATGAGTCTTCATGGAGTGATATCTCCAATTCAACACATCAAAATGATTATTTTTGAATAAAAAATACTTTTTTTATTGGCAGGAAATTTGACATGTTTAACACTATGAAAAAAAACGTTATTTACACTTCGACGGAAAGACAAACACTGAATTTCAAGCTTGCTCAAAGGTGTTTAAAAATGACCTGACATTTCAAATTGCGCGCCATTTTTTTTGTGGTGAACATAGAGTACTAATCTTTGACAACTGGCATCAGAAAGTATTGAGGCTTCGTCACGGGGAATTGCACGATCGAACAACGCATAGGAATTGTTATTTGCTGCATTGTTACTGCATAGTTATTGCACAGTGAACGTTTGCAAACCGGGACGAGGTGGCCATTTATAAGATTTTGTGTTCCACACATAACCTCCACATTTGTGCCTTACATTAAAACAAAAAAATTCGTACTTTTCAAATAAATAATACGTTTGATAAATAAATTAAAATGTCAGGTAATTTTGAGACACCCTTTAATACTTCTTAATCGATGCGTTATCATCTTAAGGTAGTCCTATCGTCAGGCTTCAATCCATAGGATTTTCATTTTTTTTTTGAGCTTCACTAAATATATTAAAAATCGTCTCTGTAAAACTTCAGGGTCGTTTATCGACCTAATTACAGAGAAAAGAAATATTAAAATCGCGTATTTTTGTGAAGGAATTCCGCCACGACCTACAAAAACCCAATTTCCGGTCGCTACAAAAGTGTATATAATAGTGGGAATCCGTCAGATTCTTAAAAATAATCAGATTTACATACTTAACACTCGTAGTAATCCAATGCTCTCGGAAAAAATTACGCTTATTAACCTAATTTTTATGTAATATCAAGTTTAATTTGAACTTCCGGTATGGGATTTATGACCACTTGCTACGATAAAGAGACGTGACAGCAAGGCAACAGCTGACTGTAGTCCTAACCTCATTTCACTCATTCGAAATTCCACACATATTTCATTTTTAACCGACATATTTCGCCGACGCGAATTTTCCACCCTTTTTACCAGTCGTGGCCCGAAAACAATGCTTTATATTTCCCGCACCTGACATTGTTTTGACAGATCGACGTTGAAAAGCATGGAGGTTAAACTCGCCTGGTTGAGTAAAGAGAGACGGAGATAGAACCCACATTGCCAAATATCAAACCTAGAAATACTGCGCGAATCGTTGGGATAACTATCTTATCATTTTTCTAATTAAATGTGAACATTCATTAAACAGTTTACACATGGAAAATGTTATTTATCACAAGTTATTTTTTTGGCATATGTTAAAAATACAAATTGTACAAGTCAGAAGTATGAACAGTGGTATGACTAGTGTGAAGCGATAGGACAGTTTTGGTAACGCCATCTATTGGAAAACAGCGAGAACTTATTCAACCTCCTATCGGGCCTGCTCGTTTTAGCTCAGGGGGCTGGCATCTTTTGGAATTTTTGCTACGCGAATTGTCCGCTGTTTGTAGTGTCCTACTCTGCCACTCGCAGCGCTAGTTGTTTTCGAACAATCCTGATGCGCGCGCAGGGACAATGTATGTGTACGCACGCACACCTATAATCGAGCAATACCCATATACCACCAGCAATACACACTGATGGTTTCATATGGTGTATATCTATACACACACAATTTATTATACTACCATTGTTGTGTTATTAATTTGTCTATTATTCATTAATTGTCCATTGCTTTAACTCTGTTGTCTAATTATCGTGCCAACAAATAATCATGAAGATAAATAGGGAAACAGAACTATTTGGTACTAAATTATAACTTTTTCAAAAGGTCATTACTAAATCTAAAACAAGAGCTCCATCTCTGATTATATGCTTATATAACGAGAACTGAAGCATTTTTAAAAACTTAATCGCTAACAACATTTTCGAGAATCCATTATTTAGCGATAAATAATTATATTGTACCCTGAGGTACAACCGCGCACAATACACGGCATTAGTACACGAGTATAAGCAATTTCAGTAATTTAATCAATTCTGCGGCTCGATTTAAACTGCAAACGTCAAAATCACGGGTCAAAATAATCGTATTCGTCGTTGTGGTGGTTATGTATGTTATGTACGCGGTGCGGGCCGCGCCTGCGCAACAAGAAATTGTCAGAAACCTACTAGCGCCACGGGAAGAGGTAGTAGAACTAAATAAAGCGGTCGAAAAGCGTAGCATTTTTATATACGGTAAGGGATAGGAGCCAGCCCCCTGTTTTAGCTACACTTTCCCCACTTTCACCAGATACAGTAATAGAATGCCTAACAAGGAACATCCCTCAGGTGACACCCTTCGATTTTGTTGAAATTTGGATATGTTAAAAAGCACCGAAAAGTAAGCGATATGTATTTTTTTTATCTTCGGAAAAACGGTTTTAAAGGCAGAAACGCGCCCTCAGAAATGAGGATGTTTTTCGTTTTTCGTCGCTAACGTTTTAACGGTACGAGATATTAAAAAATTTCAAATTGCAACAATGTTTGTTTTTTTTGTGCACTATACATTGGAGATGAGAACGATAACGTTATCGACGAAAAACGAAAAACACCCCTATTTTCGAGGGTTCGTTTCACCCCTTAAAACCGTTGTTCCGCCGATAAAAAAAAACACGTATCGCTTACTTTTCGGTGCTTCATAACATATCCAAATTTCAACAAAATCGAAGGGTGTCACCTGAGGGATGTTAACGCGGTCCTCTAGTTTCTCGGCTGTTTTGTTACGGCTTTTTCATGAAATTTTTCACGGGCAAAGCATCGAAATAATCAATCTCATTGTTTTTGCATAATCTTTATTAACATTTAAATAAGCTTTACAATTTTTTTGAAGTCAAAATATATAATAGAATAAAGGTTATATTGGCCGACAGGAAGACATCAAGTAAAAGAGGTGCTTTACGGTGACCAAGATTGCGGCTGTTCTGCTTATCTCAAATCAAAAAACCAAACGGCATTTTAATGTTCATATTTAAGACTAGCGATTGAACTAGAGTGAATTCTAAATTACAAAAATTGACTTTTTTATACACTTTTGAAAATTACATTCTATTTTTTACTCATTTTTTCTTAAGTTTTTCGCTCGTACAAAAAAAAACTATCGAAGCAATCATGATAATCCTAGTTCAATCGCTGGCTTATAACATATTAAAGATGCTGTATAAATTTGAACAAGATCGGTGCAGTAGTTTCTGAAATATCGTGGTCACCGTTGCGAAAAATGGTGTTTCGAGAAAAACGCGCGTGAAAGTTCGCGCATGTGATTTATACTAAAAATTTCATCTCATCGTCAATCTGCCATGTCTGGACCATACAATAGGCCTTCCTCTTCTTCTTGGAAGTCACGCAGAGCTGCTTCGTCTTCCCTTTTCGCGATTCGGGCCTGTTTTACAACATCACTCGTGCGCCTTTCTGAACGGTCGATCCGAGAGCTATCACGCTGTTGAACATATCCTTTAGCTTGTGGGCCGATTTTCACTCCCATGGTTTCCAAGGTCTCCAGGATAGATTTGAATCCTTCGTTGAAGATTATGACAGCGAGAAACGTGGCGATTTCAAGCACTTTTGGCCCAGAATGGAGGTGCTTCGGAGCAAAAGTCCAGATTAACGAATTGAGCGACTCGTTATTATTTTGAGTTTCCGCTCCCAGGCATCTGCTTAACAATTCTTCTTTGGATAAATCCTCATAAATTGGCTTTATAACTTTTTGAACTGCTTCAGAAAGAGGCGGTTTATTGTGTTTGAATTGCTCAGCCTCTCCGAGAAGCTCATACCTGCTCCGTTCCAGGGCCGTAACTTGTGAACCACTTTGAATATCGAAAAATCCTTTGGCACACATTTTCTACACATGTTGTAGATGTGATTTATGAAGAAAAAAAATCGATTTTTTCGACCCGAGAAGCTAGAGGACTGCCTTAAGTGTAGAAAAGTGCAGTTGAAACGAACAGACCCAATATACAAGCCTCAATCTACTCCGTTCTTTGATTCTCATGAACATTCGTTTCGCTGTCTTTCGCAGACGAGAGTTCGCGAGGGCGCCATTAGAGAAACGCCCCAGGGCCTAAGGGAAGACATCGAGTGAAAAGGGCCCGAAGTAATCGCGAAGCAAAGTCCACACGTGCAGAAGAGAAAAAAGAAGATGTCAAGACCGATATTCAGCAGGCCCCGTACTCGCGTCTACGGATGCAACTACGACAAGGGCGAGTCCTACTACAAGCCGATGGTCGATCATCTCGACCGGAAGTACAGCTCGCGACCGTTGTTCAGCGAGCCGAGAACTTCGTTCGCCGACGAGATCGCAGCGAGGCGTAGCGACATCGGTAACATCTTCAGTCGTTTACCAAAGTGGTTTTGAGATGAATTGTCATAGCTGCATACATACATGTGTCTAGAATGTGGTGTTTTTCTTTGTTCGTTCGTTTTACCCGACACTTTACGCGCCACCTTACTCGAAAACTCCTCCATTCCCCGTCACCCTCCAATTCAACGACACCATTTTTCCCAAATGTTCCCTCGCCCACACGAGTCCGCAACATTCTTCCTCTCCACCTCACGAACGATATCTCAGATAAACAAAAATATATATAAATGTTTCGTGTTGCAAGCTGTACGTTATCTAGATTAGTTTTTCCGTTTGTCGCTGTTGGCCTCCTGATTGTTCTCTTCTCTTGTCCCGCAACATCAAAACATCTTCCGCGCAGTCCCTTTGTTTGACAATTA
The DNA here is from genome assembly GCA_963210295.1 of Ophion ellenae. Classification (NCBI taxonomy): domain Eukaryota; kingdom Metazoa; phylum Arthropoda; class Insecta; order Hymenoptera; family Ichneumonidae; genus Ophion; species Ophion ellenae. The sequence continues at coordinate 22,129,559 of OY723397.1, read as the reverse complement.
AAACAAATCAATAAAAAGCAAGTATAAAACGAGAATATTGTCACACTGTATCTTGGCTTTGTCGAAACAAAAAAAAAAAAACAAAAAAAAAGAAAGACGATTCAATAAAATCTGTATTCTTTTCTAAACAGACCGCACACTTCGGATGTTAGCGATTGCGGATCAACGATGTTTGAATCAGCGTCGAAAGCGTGTTTACGAATTGTGTAACATCAGACCGAGAGATATAGCGCGAAAATTACGTAGTTACGATTAAAGCCCGCGACTTTTCAGCTGTCAGGCCCAAGTACAGTATTTCCATCGAGTCCCAAGCTCTTCGACGCAGTAGCCCGAGTTGACGTTCCTCGTGTGCAGAGCACGCGACTCACCCACGAAGCCACCTCGTCGTCGTCGAGAAACTAAAACAAAAACCAATAAAAAAAAACAAGACCGATAGTAAAAATAAATGCAAACTGAAAACTGAGGGTGTGCCTTTTTCGTCATTAAGAGCCGGAGAGAGAGAGAGAGAGAGAGAGAGAGAGATAAAAGGGCACCGAAAAGTCTCTGGACTGCTGACCGTTGTGATTTGATCGTTTGCAGGCAGTCGCGGTGATCAGTCGGCTGCCCAATCGTCGCTGCGTGACCTTGACCTTGAATTCGATATGCCAAGGAGTCGCGGTAGGGGTAAGCTCCAAGATAGCGAGGACGAGACGGTTTACGACATAAGAGGCCAGCGAGTGAGCGGCAGGCGTAGCATGGCGGACGATTTCACGAGCGAGGTAGCCTCGACGACTCGTCGTTTCAGGTCTGCCCTAGACGCGACGTCGAGCATGGAAGATCGCCAATCGAGATCCAACAGCGCCGAGTACGACGCGAGCAAGAACGCCCGATTGGCCGCCAAGAGCGCCTTCGACGAGGCAGAGAACAGTTTCAAGCGTCGATCGAAATTGTTGCACGACGTCGATGCTTTCGATCGTCTGGGCGACGACAAGCTCACCAGATGGTCCAAGCTCGCCGAGGACGAGTCCCACTCGGTTGGGATCAGCTCGGCGGCGGGCCGAGCCAAACAGACCAAGGCGCGACTCAACGACCTCGAGACCGAGATGGAAGAAATGGCCGAGAGGCAAGCCAAGAGGGAACGGAGGAGCGCCGCCCTGCGCGCTCTCGTCAACGATGCTGCCACTTCTGCCTCGGATGAGCAACTTCAACAATCGTCGCTCAGCAGCAAGAGAATCACCGTCAGGAGCGAGAAACACGTCAATTTTTAAATCCAAACGACATACGCGAAAATCAACTTAAAAGACGAAAACAATTATCAACTCACGTTCACGACGATTTGTCCGATCTTTATTCGATACCTTTTTCCTATATCCTCGGCGGGGCTGCTCGGCGCGCGAAAAAAAACGCCCGCGGGCTCTCGTTACGTTCGGAGGCCGCGTGGGCCCGAGGTAACTTCCGGTTGAATCTCCCGAGGACTCCGTACCCACTCGCAAGCTGTTTCGTCGCCATTGGCGCGCCTCTTCGATTCTCGCCGTTTATCGTTGATCGTTCTTATGATTATTATTAAGGGGAGAGTAGGAGTTTCAGCGTGAAAAAAAAACACTTTTTTGCGATTTTTTTTCAGCTATGTGGATAGAGTAAATTTATTGAAACGTTTTGTACATTGTTAAGTGTCATTTCAAGAACATTCCGTGAAATTTGTTATCTCAGCTAGAAATTATCTGATATCAAGTACCATTAAAATTTAGTCAAAGTATCATCAAATCCTCCCTCCAACGGTCTTTTATAATTTTTTTTTTCATTTTTAAATTTTTGGTGCTCGTGCAAAGTGAAAAGTGCTATTTTTCACGAAAAATCCCGCCATTTTGGGGGTGCGAAACCCCCTTAATGTAAAAAAAGCTCAAACTAACCGTTGGGGGGAGGTATTTTATATGTAGAAAGTGTGTACCAAGGTTGACATAAATCGGTCATGTAGTTTTCAAACTGCCAGTGGCCACGGACTTTGAAGAAGTGGTTTCGAGAAAATGGCGGCACCGGCTTGTTTGTGGATATTTTCGCGTAAAAATTTCACGGAATGTTCTTGAAATGACACTTAACAATGTACAAAAGGTTTCAATAAATTTACTCTATCCATATAGATGAACAAAATTCGCAAAAAAGTTTTTTTTTCACGCTCAAACCCCTATACTCCCCTTAAGGCCTTAGGCCACAATAACGGGTGTTAAATCATGTGCGAATTTGACAATTTTTTTTCGTATGAAAAAGTGATTCACTCATAAAATTAATTATACATATATTTAGTATGAATATCAAACTGTTAGAAACATATATATATTTTTTCGATGTACAAAACGGCCGACTACTAATATATTCTTTTATCTTCTTTTAGGCGCTCCGCGGCGTGACATTTAGCATTCACAATTTTTTACGCAGAACAAAAAATAAAATTTCTCAAAAAAAAAATCAAAATTATCAAAAAAGAGAATTGTTGAAGTTATTTGTCACGCCAATTGGAAAAAAGCTGTTTCGAGAAGTTTCGAGTAGTCGGCCATTTTGTACATCGAAAAAAAATATATATATATTTTCTAACAGCTTGATATTCATACTAAATAGATGTGTAATGAATTTTATAAGTGAATTACTTTTCCATACAAAAAGATTGTTGAATTCGCACATGATTTTATACGCCTTACTGTGGCCTAAGGCCTTAATCGTTGTCAAGTTATTTGTCGCGCGCGCTCGAGTAGCCGAATTGGGCAGGAACGTTATTCCCGTTCGCCACTTATGCGCGTGCACACGCGTTTACACGTGGCCGTTGTATGCAAATATGTATAGTTCCTACACGTATGACTCTATCGTTAATAAATTGGAATTCCTTCAAGCCCAATGAGTACATCCATTTTTGATGATCCTCTCGTTACATTTTTGTCGCCTAGAGTTTGTGCATTGACTTATTTTTTCCATCCGCAGTTACGCTTCCCTCCAGTGGCATGACTCCCGGAAGTTTTTCCTACCGTAGCGCCCCTAGGCGGGGTCGACCGAATTTTTTTCTCTGTGTTTTGGTTGGTCCGATTTTTTGTTCCCTGTTTCCCTCGGAATGCGGTACGTCAATTGTAGAGGGCGTCTCAAAATGACCTGACATTTTAAATTGCGCGCCATTGTTTTGTGGCGAACATAGAGTACTAATCTTTGACAACTGGCGGCAGGAAGTATTTAGGTTTGGTCATGGAGAATGACACGATCGAGCAACGCATAGGAATTGTTATTTGCTACATTGTTACTGCATAGCTATTGCAGGATCGTGCGATTTGACGCCATTGTATAACTTTTGAGCTTTTCTGATAGGAAAAGTGCAATGTTCCACAGACTATTCCAGAGCTCAAGGAAGCAATTGGACGTACCATCAATGAAATTAGTCCGCAATTATGCCAAAATGTTATTGAAAATTTCGTCAAAAGAGTGAACGTTTGCAAACAGAGACGACACGGTCACTTATCGGATATCGTGTTCCACACATAACCTCCTTTATGTGTTATTTTAATATAAGGTTATATTAAAATAACACCTATGTGATATAACACTATATACAGGGTGTCTCTCTTATCTCTGCCACCCGAAATAACTCGGTAATTATCGACGTGACAAAAAAATGTTCCAGACGAAAGTTGTACAGTGTGAAGGGGGCCATCAAATGCGACTAATGTTTTTTTTTGCGGTGGAGGCGCCCACGCACAGTGAAAGTCACCTCCACTTTTTTAAATGGAATGGTACATTTTTTTCAACCATCTTGTGGAGCACCTCAAGCCGCATAAAAAGAATTAGAGGGTCAAAGTCGTTCAAGGTCATTCAAGGTCAGTATCGATTATACGAATCTAAATATCTCGGATCACTACCAAATATTTGGTTGTGATCCGAGACATTTAGATTTGTATTTCATTTTAATAGGTGACCTTGAATGACCTTGAACGACTGATCCCCTAATGTTTTTTATGCGGCTTGAGGGGCTCCACAAGATGGTTGAAAAAAATGGACCATTCCATTTTAAAAAGTGGAGGTGACCTTCACTGTGCGTCAACGCCTCCACTGAAATAAAAAAAATGGTCACAATTGATGGCCCCCTTCACACCGTACAACTTTTGTCTGGAACATTTTTTGTGACGTCGATAATTACCGAATTATTTCGGGTGGCAGAGATAAGAGGGACACCCTATATATATTAAAATAAAAATATTCATACTTCAAACCCAAACCTTATATTAAAACAAAAGGATTCATCCTTCAAACCCAAACAAATCCAAACATACTTTTCAAATAAATAATACGTTTTATTAATAAATTTAAATGTCAGATAATTTTGAGACACTCGATACTTTGAGCCGGTCACGTACGGTTGTCCGGGCGTTCCCCCGAATTCTAAAACCGCACGAATTAATTGTTAGGTGGAAAATAAGGTCTCGGCCTTTTTTTTCATGAAAATAATGGTTCATTTACCATTTATTTATTTATTTAAATTATGGTACATTTCAAACAGGAAAGTCATCTCCGTTTGCTTCCACACACTTTCCCCATCTGTCAGGCAGATTGCGAATTCCTTGGCGGTAAAAAGCTGGTGCTTTTGAGTCGATAAAGTCATTAATGAAATTTTTTACTTGATCGAACGTTTTGAAGTGGCTATCAGCCAAATGATGTTGGAGATCGTTATGCAGCGATATGACCATGGGCTTGAAGTTTGCATCGTTGGAATGCAACGTTTTTTTTTAATTCCTTATTTTCATTATATTCGAAAATCATATTTTGTGGCTTTGAGTTGTAAATCGCTAAATAAGGAGCCTAAAAAAGAATTGCATAATTTTTGTAGCTTAAATCTGTAAAAAAAGAATAGGGAAATGGGCAAAAATATTTCCTTGCATTCTAACGGTGCAAACTTCAACTCATACATGACCGGCCTATAGGTCCTTTGCAGGTCGAATCTTGGTGAGCTTTTTTAAACGACTGGAAATGTCTCGTTGGGTAACTGCCAATGTAGTAGCAAGCTGCGATTGCATTTGGCAAGGATCTTCGTCCAGCAACTGCTCCAAATCCTCGTCTCCAAATCGTTTTGCTCATCCCGCCCTCTCGCCATCCACGAGGTCGAAATTTCCACTCCGGAAGCTTTGAAACCAGTTGTTCACGGTACCAATGCACACGGCATCTTCCCCCAATGCCTGACAAATCATCTCCTTAGCCTCGGAAGTACTTTATTTTTCTCAACTCGAATGCAAAAAGCATACAGTGCCTATTATGCGCGTTATTGCAACTCATTCTGCTCACTGTGTTTGCGATGTATATTTTGAGGTTACGTTGAGCTATTGCTGCGGAAAAATTCCGCTAGGTAGCACGTGACATCACACATGGCGCGAACATTTCGTTAGTTCAAACATTCAGTACAACTATTTTCATTCTCAGGCCGAGAACTTGATGCCGCTTACCGCATGGCTGAATGCAGTACACTAAATGAAAAAGTCTCGGCATTTAGACAAGTGTAAAGACACTTAGACTGTTAGACACACAAATAAGACAATCAGAGGGATTAAGCCAGAGTCTAATTGGACAATCAGACTCACTGTCCTGAGCACGGTCTTACACAAAGGTCTGGAAACTCCGTTAGTTCACCTGGTTCCTTTGCCGAAGTTCGACGCTAGAGGCGCTGCAATCGAGGAGTGTTGTGTTCGACAGAGACAACAATACTCACGGATTCGCGTTATAGCCTAACCTAAGAATCGATTTTTTTCTACAAGCTAACGAATAACTAACGAACTAGTCTTATGATAACAATTCATTATCCCTTAACATTCATATGATGGCGTAAAGAAAGATATTTATTAATTGCTGTTGTGCAGGTACAAAAAAATCGAAAAAAGAATGTACAAAATAGCGAAAGAAACAAAACTTTATAGTTTGTCAATTTAGACAATTATTTTTTAATACATTTTTTTCAATTTCTGTTTTCTTGGAGGGCATTTTGCCTTATGGACAACCTAATATAGTAAACGATTGTGTATGATAAAATATCCAAACCATGTTCTTCGCATGGAAAAGTAAACGCATAACCTGTTAACGAGTCTTCGAGGGTTAAATTAAAAACGTTAAGACGGAATGACACCTCATCGCGGTCGGTATGGTAGAACAATTATAGATTCCCAAAAATCTCTGAAACGGCTCTTCAGATCTCGTTGAAACTTTGCCAAACGACGTCAAATAGATAGACGAACAGCTGTCTGCCCCGCAAATTTTCTGAATTTGAGAAAAAAATGTAGATTTCTTTCTCAAATTCAGAAAACTTTGAGGCAGCTTCGGCCACCAGATTTGATATCCAAAAATCTTGAAAGGGCAGATGATCCAGCAGTATTCGAGCAGACCCCTTCGCAACAGATAACACATGTATCGTATCTCCTATCCAATGAAAACAACACTCCTCGTTACTAGCGACACCACAAATTCGGTTTCAATAGTCGAGTCACCCCCACCACCGAAATTTCATCGACTTTCCAGACCTGTATGTAAGACCGTGATCCTTAGTTACCAAGCTAATTAGACCAAGTGTAAAGAGCAAGCTCTGAATTCCTCCACCACTTGTGTCTAAGTTCAGTGCACTGAATTTAGCCATATGCAGCCCGCTGACACTGGTAGATTAATGTTGTTCGCAAAATGTCCATGCCGCACTGTGGCGCTAGTAGTCGTGTGACAAGCATGCATATATATGTATGTTGCGCCGGTGTTTCGAATATTTTGCATGGATAAAAGTCTATTGATATATTCGGAATGATTTTCTGTTCGAACACAACAAATAACGTCTCCATAACGATATCAGGCAAAAGCCACGATAGTATCGAATCGTTCAGCTGATCGGAGTATTTAGAGGCGAAGGCTGTCACACAACAGCCAACGCTAGGTGGTGGCGATTTCAGGAACTAAAAAGCCGGGACAAAACGCGTTTTCGTTTATCGTATAGGAATAGTAGGCCAGTGTCAGGGGGCTGACCGTGTGTGAAGCGGCTTTATAACCTAAAAATTGGGAAGGAATTTGGGGAAAGCAGAACAAATGGAATGCGGATAATTTCAGGTACCAGAAGCTTGGGAGCTTCGCGGTTGGAGGACTGTTTCGAGGACGTCGATAACGAAGCTCCAGAGGGTGAGATGACGGATGAGGATAATGATTTCGCAATGACCCGACGTCGCGCGAAGCAACGCGCGAACGAGGCCTTCGAGCGCGATCTCGAAGAGTTGCGCAAGCGCAGACGGGACATGCAGGACAAGATGTTCGACATGATAGACATGAACGCCGAGATGCAGGTAGCAAGGTCCTGCTTGGAGGGGGCAAACAGAGCGTTCATGAAGCACGCGACGAAATTTGACAACCGCGAGGATCAGCTGGATGGACAGATCGTCGACCAGCGAGCACCGATTTTCGAGAAAGTGGAAAAAAGTCGTCAGGATCGAGCACCATCCTTCAGATGGACGAGGATGGAGGAGATCGAACGGGATCCGGCGGGTCTCATCAGCGGAATTTGCAACAGACGGGCTCGCATCGACTCCATACCGGGCGACGATGGCGTCGCCGAAGGACAGCGCTACGAGGAGCAGCAGGCCCCGAATGAACGCACCAGGAGGCCATCTTTTATCAAGAGAAAGAAAAGCGTGTCTTTCTGAAGAACTTACAATGATACGCGATAAAAAAATTTCACATCTTTCGAACTCTCACGGCTTTTAATTTACATTCTTCCCAGTATGGAAATCATTGTTTGTAATAAAAACAACGAAAGAGACAACAAAAAATTAAGAAAATTCTCAACCTGCCGTTAGCGGGTGTTGGTCGTAAAAAATCCCGAACACTTGGACTTGTGACTTTTTTCACCGTTCGGGACACTTCGTCATCGTTCACTCTTTACGGCGTTGACCTCTGTAATTGTTCTGCAATCGAACGAATAAAAGAAAATCCTTACTCGCATCCGTAACTTTTTTGTCCATTTTTTCCTCGACCCTCTACATTGTACGATTCCTCTTTAAGGGGTTAGGCCACTCTAGAGGCCGAAAAAATAGGCTTTTGGGGGATTTTTTTTTCAGAAAAACTACAAAATAAATCGAAATTACAAAAAGGGTGTTTATTATACATATCGGTGACTGTATTTGACAATTTTTTAGCCAAATTTTTGGAAAGTGATAAATTTGCCTAAAAAATCGATACGATAATTGTTAATAACAAATGAACTATGCAATATAAAAAAAAATCCTACGTACTTCCATAGCCAATGTATTTTTCAAGATATATTCAACATTTCAAGTGAATCAGTTGAAAATTGTCTGAGTCATGTTTCCGGCCAACTTGAAAAATGCAGTTTTGAGATAAACGCTGCACAGCCGCCATTTTGAACTTAATCGCTTTAAATAAATTATTGTTTACAGTCACTGATATGTATGATAAACACCCTTTTTTGTGATCTCGATTTATTTTGTAGTTTTTCCGAAAAGAATCCCCAAAAACCTATTTTTTCGGCTTTTTGAGTGGCCTAAGGCCTTAAGGGGGAAACCAGTTTAGATTACTCAAAAAATTGATTTTTTAAAATCCCATAAATTGTTAGTTAAGCTCATGGCTAGATTGAGCGGTAAACAGTATAAATAATTAATTACTGCGTTGAATTTTTTGTTTTCGGTGATTTTTTTCAATCGCGTTTTTCTCGAACCGACTTTTTCAATTTGTGGGGCTGGATTGAAATTCCGAATTTTAATGTTCTGAAATTCAAGATGGGGCCGGTTTGAAGTTCCGAACTTTGAATGGTCAGAACGCTCAAAACTCCGAAAGATCAAAACTCCGAAAAAATTTTACACGAAAGACCAAAACTCCGAAATTCTTCACACCGTCAAAATAATTCGGCTATGGAAGTTTTAAAAGTTTCAAAATTTCCAATAGATCGACGAATTATTTCAAGAATTTTTTTTTAGTGAGAAGCGATTTTGCGTCAATTTTGAAATTTGTCTAGACAATGTTATACGTTCTACATCAATTGCAGTCAACTGTGTAGACTTTCGCTGGTATGATCTTGACATGAGGGCCGGTTTGAAATTCCGAACTTTGAATGCGCCGACGGTTTAAAATTCCTAATTTTAATGTTCCGAAATTACAAGGTTTGTCAAGATTATGCCAGCGAAAGTCTGCACAGTTGACTGTAAACGATGTAGAACGTATAACATTCTCGAGACAAATTTCAAAATTGACGTGAAATCACTTCTTAATAAATACATAAAATTTGAAATAATTCGTCGATTTATTGAAAATTTTGAAAGTTTTAAAACTTCCATAGCCGAATTATTTTGACGGTGTTCAGATTTTCGGAGTTTTGGTCTTTCGTGTAAAATTCTTTCGTAGTTTTGATCTTTCGGGGTCGTATATTTTCGGAGTTTTGAGCGTTCTGATCATTCAAAGTTCAGAATTTCAACACGGCCACACTTTTGGTGAAAAAGTTTCTCCCCTACAATTTTATAAAGTGATTGTTAGTTTCTTTATATAATTACGCTCTATATGAACCAAAATTTAGGGTAATATGCTTAAAGTATATTTCTTCCAGCCAAAAAATTCTATAAAATAATGGCAAATATTATACCCTTTTTTTAACACCTCTAAAAAATGAAATTTTCAATTTTTCATATGTTCCATATTTCCAGAGGAAATGCTTCGAAAAAATTTAAATATTTGTTTGAAAACATGTATCAAATATTCCGAAAGTTTGAATAATTTCTGTTAATTCATTCCTTGTGAAAAAAAAGTCATGAAAATCACTAAATAAAAAGTACACCTAAACTGGTTTCCCGCCTTAACGGAATCCACACGTCGATTTCGCGCGATATTTCCCGACGCGGTATAGTGCACGCAGGATAGTGTTCGATCCATTACTGCTGAAAAGTCCGTTCGATCGGTCTCGGACGCGGCACACACGCTTGGTTGATTAATAGTAAGTAAACCAGATCAGCGTGCCAGTGCTGAAATTTCATTGGGAAATTGTACCAGCATAGGCTGCCCATTTTTTTCGCGCATGTACACATGGTCTGTGCACAGCTGAAATTCATTATGCACTTCCGATTGCGAAAGAGCACCAAGCAATCGGTAATTCGGCAGTATATGCATGAGCCTAGTAGCTTGAGGGGGGGGGGGGCGAGGAAAATTTGGTGAGGAAAATTTTTGCTGATTTTCATAATTTTTCAAAAAATATTTTAATTTTTAAAAAATATTTTAATTCTCAAAAAATATTTTAATTTTTAAAAAATATTTTAATTTTCAAAAAATATTTTAATTTAAAAAAAAATATTTTAATTTTCAAAAAATATATTAATTTAAAAAAAATATTTTTATTTTCAAAAAATATTTTCTACACCTTTTCTGAGACTTAGGGCATGTTTTATTACTATTTTTGATAAAAGTAGTTTTATTACTACTTTTGGTAAAAATTTGCTGATTTTCATGACGTTCAAAAATATTTTAATTTCGTGAATATTTTTTGATCACCTTTTTGAGACTTAGGGTATGTTTTAGTACTACTTTTGGCTTTTGCATGGTATTTTTTATTCGTCTTTAAAAATAGCGGAGGTATGGCGTGGTCTTCTAAACGGCTTGCGACGGATATTGTCAGACGGCGTGACGCGTAGCGTCGGCGCGATTAATCTGAAAAAAAGCCAACGAAGATTTTTCTTTCATTAACATTCATACGCAGAATATGAACCAAGGATAAATGAGAAATGTTGAAAATCGATGTAATGGTACGCTTTGAAACAAAAAATTGAATATTCAGAAAAAATGGCTACATTTTGCAATAAAAATACGTTTTTTTTTATTTTTGATAACATTTACGGTAATGTTTTAGACAATAAGGTTAGATGACCCTGCTATATCTCCGAGATTTGTAGAGATTAATGAAAAAAAAATACCATGTAACAGCCAAAACTAGTAATAAAACAAAGCAGTATTTAAAAAAACGTTTATTTTCGTTTGAAATTTAATATTTTTTAGACCCCCGAATATTAGTAAAAATTTAGCCAAAATTGCACTTTTTTTGAACATCCGCAATGGTACGAATTTTTTTTTCTCGAAAAAACGGTTATGCGGGTTCAACGAGAACTACAATTATATAGATCATAAAACTTTTTTATTTTTACTTTTCAGACGAACCATTGTCAAGTTATCGATCCGGCTGTTAGACCACATTTTTTAATACAGAGGCTCGTTTACACGTCAATGAAGTTAAAATTCCCAATTAAAGAATTAATTCCTAATTAAAATTCCGAGTTAAAAATCCTAATTTCGCGTAAATTTTTATGGAAAAAACGGTAATTCAACAAAATTACATTTGTTTTTCATAAAAATTGATCCGAAATAAGTTCAACATATCCTTAATAGCAAAAGAACAGACGAAAAATCGGCAAAAACTACCTTTTTCGGCCCGACACATGTCCTCCCTTAAGGCGAGAAACCAGTTTAGATGACTCAAAAAATCGATTTTTTAAATTCCACAAATTGTTAGTATAACTACACAAGAATATGTTCCCAGAGTAGTATACATAATTCATGACTGGTTTGAAGTTTTTCAAACACGTTTTTCTCGAAACAACTTTTTTTCAATTCGTGTACACTCTAGCTCAAAAAGTTTCTAACCTACAATTTTACACTTGTAGCGCAAAAAAAGGCCTTTTTCATGAATTTTTTTAAAGGAAACTACAAACCTTTTTTAATCGATCAATATACCATCTTAAAGAAACACATCTTGAAGAACTTTCAGTAATTTTTTTATTGAAAAATATTATATTGTTTAGTGGCAAATGGCCGTCAATGAAATAATGTTTTTATATACACGGTTTGCGGTGACCAACATTGCGCCGAAGTGGATCATCTGAAAAAAAAAAATGCTGATGGATTTAGTCAAATATAAGTATAAACTAGTCTTTAATCGAAGGATTTTAAAAAATATTCATTTTTCACAAAATGGCGGACAGTCAAAGTTAATGGTTCGATTTTAACGAAAAAAAACGGCCGTTTTTTGGCTATAAAACGGCCATTTTTTTCGAAAAAAAAAATCGAACGATAAAGACTACATTTTTATGTATTAAATAAGCCTGCAAAATTTCAAGAAGATCGGTTCATTAGTGTTCGAGTAATCTTGGTCACCGACTTCAGAAATGCCATTTTGAGAAAAACGCGTTCAAAGTTTCTCTTTCAACGCTCTTTCAACGCGGATTCTTCTCTTTCAACGCTCATATCTCAGTACATTTTGTTCGGATCGACTTGAAATTTTCAGGACATATTCTCAGATACTTATACTTCAAAAAAATGCAATAAAAAAAGATCGATTTTTTCAAAATCGCAAGTGGGGGTAACCCCTTAAGCCGATTGAGTTGAAACTTGGTAGAAATATTGATAATATTGGTACCTTCTACTTGACGAGAATTGTTTTTGAAAAATTGGAAAAAACACTACTTTTTCAATCCACATTTTTAAATCTATTTTTAAATATATATTTAAAATATTTGTTTTAATCCACATTTTAGTTTTTCTCAAAACTGCATTATCGAAATGAGCGTGCAGGATTACTAAAAACTATTAAGCCGATTGAGTTGAAACTTGGTAGAAATATTGATAATATTGGTACCTTCTACTTGACGAGAATTGTTTTTGAAAAATTGAAAAAAAACTACTTTTTTAATCCACATTTTAAAGAAATGTTGCGTGAAATGTTGATTTTATGTGTAAATAAGTGCCATTTCCCTAAATTTGCATTTTCTTCATTTTAATTACCGTCACATAGAAGTCACAGTCATAGCTCCGTCATTTTGATGATGAATTAATTGAAAAAAATGTTTTGTATACTTAAATATACTATTAAAGTATATCTAAAGTTTCATGATTAAAGAACAATTATTTGTTAGTTTAAAAAATTCCTCAATATTGCTTATTTTTTTCCTGTCAAATTGTATATCCCGCCTTAATCGTCGGTTGAACAAACGTTACCATCGCTTCGAGAACAAATTCGATTTCCGCCAAATCGACGATTCGGGGCTCGAGAGATAATGGAGTTGATATACTGAATCAGTGGCTTGGACAGCGGCCAGATACAATCGTAAACGTTCCACCGATGGGAGGCTTTCTGTCCCTCTCTATTCGCGATTGATCGTCATGCGGGTGCAGAATCAGATAGCCCCGGATTTAAGGGGGGCAAACCGGGGTACCTGCCCCGGGCGGCAATTTAAGGGGGCGCCAAATTCTTGTGTTTGAACAAAAACTTGTTTCAATGACCTCGTGATCCTACCCATCGAAAACAAAAGTGCCTATGAGACGAACTTTGGTGAGGTATTCCTTTAGGCGTCTTTTGAAAAATGGCTCATGTTAAAGCTCAACAATTTATTGATCCATTTGGCTGAAATTTTGGCAGGCACTTTAAGATTATTGGAAGGATAAAGTTTTAAGGATATCGCGTAAATAAATTACTTTTTTGAACTAAAAATCGTCGAGAAAATGGCCAAAAATATGAAAATTTGATTACAAAGCCTACTTAAGGGGCTATACTAGTGTGACACTTTAAAAAAATCGATTTTTTTGCCTTTTTCGACAGTTTATACTTTCAAGAATATCATTATCATTTATGTCATTTGAATCAATATTTGACATTGAAAAAAACGACCATTTTATAGGCAAGAAAACAGACTTTTTTGATAACTACGCCATTTTGTTAGATTTTGATATTTTTCGAAAATCCTACGTCATTTTACAGGAAATACCTTCTAGTTTAACGACATTTTTTCCTTTTTCGGTTTCAGCGACTCAATCGGCCGAAATCATGTCAGCAGTGGAGGAACTTTTTTTTTGGCGTCTCCGAAGGCAACGGTCCCTTGGACCTCAATATTTTTCTATGGAAAAATTATGTAGTATAGACCAAATATAGCCAAATATATTCTCAATTTTCCGAAACATTTAATTGAGTACTTTTCTTCCAAAAAATTCCCGAAAATCACCCAAATTTTCAGCGTTCACACTGGTATAGTCCCTTAATTTTCAATTTCATACTTTTTTATATTTTCATGGGTATATCCTTCTAATAATGTTGTAGTGAGAAACCTCCAAAAATTTCAGCCAGATCGATTAATAACTTTTTGAGCTACATCAGCAGTTTTTCAAAAGACGCCTGAAGGAATACCTTAAGGGGTTATAAACAGTTAAAATTTACGAAAAATCGATTTATCTTTTATTTTTTTCGTAATGTACATATATTTAAGTACACACGGAAAATATCTTGTCAATCCGGCGAAAATTCTCGAAATTACACGCACATTTGTAATGACGTGTCAGAGCTTTCCAAAGTGCTTTTGAAACTTTAAGGGGTTATATACGAAGTTGGGACTCAAAAAATCGACAATTTTTTTTTATTGCATATTCTAAAAGTACATGCTTTCGAAAATATCTGTGCGGAATTTCATTCAGATCGGAGCACTAGATCATAAATTGTGCCGCGTTTTCTACTGCATGTATGGGGCGAAAAAAAAATAAAACGTACCGTCGCCGTGAACGTGATAACTCGAAAACTTTTCAACCGATCTTCATGAATTTTTTTTTTATTGCTGATATTTACAATCTCATGGACGTGAACGGTTCCTTTTTCATAACAAAATGTGCGATGCTTTTAAACAATTTTTTGTTCGAAATTCTCAACACCTCAAAAATCGATTTTTTTTAAAAATGGTTCTTGTATTTAAAAAAAGTTTTTTTTGGTAAACAAACCGTTCAAGTACACCGAATGACAATTTTTCTTATTTTTTTATTGTTGAAATTCTAATTTTGTTCTCCGAGACCAGTTCCAACAAACTGTATTTAGTTTTTTCCAATAAAATCTTGATAACGTCGTTAAAAAAATTCACGAACATATCTCAATTTTTTCCATCAACTTTGCATATAACCCCTTAAGCGCGTTTTTCTCAAAACTGTGAGTTTTAAAGTGAGCAAGATTTCTCAGAAACGGCTGATCAGTCTCAAATTTTAACACATTATTTTCAAGCATATTTTTTCGTAATTAATCAAAGGTTTTTTCTCACCGATAAATATTTTCCATTTTATAAACAATCTAAGGCCTAAATTTTCGTCAAAAATCGTTTTTTTTTAGAAGCCGCCATTTTGCCAAAATTTATTATTTTGCTCATTTCTTCGATCAATTACAAGATAATCCATTATATTAACGAAATATTTTTGTTTTTTTTTTTTCGTTTTACATAGTCCAGTCGAGAGATATCGTGCTCCCTGAGATCAGCTATAGCATCTTTCAAAAGAATTATTTTTACAAATAAAAAATGTTAAAATACAGTCAAGAGTTACCATAATATGTGTACAAATTTTTACGTCAATACATTTAAGGGGGAATATGTGTGAAAAAGTGTGAAAAAAATCGATTTTTTTTGCTTAATAGATAGTTTTGGTTTTTAAGAATATGCCTACAAATTTTCAAAACAATATTCGGCTTGGAAGTATTCGGAATTGGCGCCAAGCGTCGACGCTCTCAGAGCCTTCTATACGGGCCTTTCTATACTTTAAACGCGTTTTTCTCGAACCCATGTTTTTTGACCTGGTTGACAGCATAACTCTGTCAAATTTTGTCCAATCGACTTAATTCAAAAGGGATTCTCTTCAGAAAACTGATCGCTATCGTCGCATCGCAGTTTTTTTTACTTGTTTACTTTTTTTAATTAACAATTTACTGCAAAATTTTTGTGTAAAATTCGATTTTTTTCAAAATGGCCACCATTTTTTTTCTAATCAAAATTTTCAAATTTCCTGAGATGCTGCGATAGCTATACCATTATAATTTAATAATCTTTTTGAATTTTTGATTTCACATGCTTGCTGTGGCACTTTTGCTATCAGCCGTCGGGGAGTCTTTTTTTAAGACCGCTCCTCTGCTTAATAAAATGTACTAAAAATAAATTTAAAAAAATGTCCTTGTATGCTTCATTACTTCAATAATTAAGGGAGACTTTGTCCTTGAAATGCAGCGGGAGATGTTAGCGGCTCAACATGAGCAGCTAGAAGAAGAGGAGGGATGCCTCTATGGACCAGGCATTGCCGATTAGCGGTAATTATAAACACATTTGTGTAAACACATTACAAAACTTTAAACGCGTTTTTGTCGAAAACACGTTTTTAAAAATGGCTGACATTCTCCTGACCGCTGTAATTAACATGTCGACCTGAAATTTGGAGAGCATACTCAGAAAATATGTCTTCACGGAATGACGGATCGTTTTTTCGATAGATACATTTTTGCATTTATTATTTATCTTTTTATGCGAAAAAAAACGCGAAAATTTGATTTTTTTTTTAAATTGCGGCCATTTTCCGAAATTTGTACTAAACGAAAAACCCATCCGTCATTCCATGACCAAAGGGTCACAGATTGATAATATGCTTTGAATTTGTGTTTCAGATCAACAAAGAGGGGGCAGTGATGTCAGCCGTTTACCTCCCGCGATTTGAGGACCTGTTTTCGCGGAGCTGCAACGGCCGCCATCTTGGTTTTTTTTTTCGAAAATTTTTTTTTTTAACGCTCTGTATTTCATGAATAAAAGCAAGAAAAAACCGCACTCAAAAAGCTTTACTCGTTTCCTTTAAAAAAAATAAAATGTAAATTCCTGAAATATGGCACTCCGAGGACAAAGTCTCCCTTGATACACAAAATTTCAAATACTTTGATGGAGCCGTTTTTTCAAAAAAAAATCCCACATAATACCTCATTTTTCAGCCTGTCACACTGATATTCTCCCTTAAAGGTCTTCTCAAGAAAAA
This sequence comes from Ophion ellenae, assembly GCA_963210295.1. Classification (NCBI taxonomy): domain Eukaryota; kingdom Metazoa; phylum Arthropoda; class Insecta; order Hymenoptera; family Ichneumonidae; genus Ophion; species Ophion ellenae. The sequence continues at coordinate 22,112,735 of OY723397.1, read as the reverse complement.
TTCTTGAAAAATCGATCTTTTTGGGCCTCCTGACTGTATATAACCCCTTAAGCCTCCAAATATGAGTAAACGTTTCGCCAAAATTCTTTACGAATCTGTTTTTTTTTTTCGAAAAAAACTGCTACGTTCCACGAGAACTCGATTTATATGAACTATAAAACATTTTCATTTTTTAGACCAACCAAATACAGAGGCTCCATCTGTACCTCAACAACGTTGTTAATTTTTTACTTTTTTTTCCATAAAAATTTGAGCCTGACTGTATAAACCCCTTAAAACGCCGCGATTTTGTTTTGTTTAAAAAAAAATAAAGAAAAATGTCGACACTTAAAAGTTGTACCAAGATAATGTGAAAATTTAAAAAACGTGATTATTTTACAACCTTTAAAAAAATTCATCACAGCTGACTCATTTTTAGGCGTCTAGAGAGATTTCCCCCCTTAATGTCAAATGCTGAATGCCAAGTCAATCGGATGAACCCTGCGATAGAATTTTCTCCCCGCAATTCGTCCCAATATCCCCGAGATTATCGGCAAACTTGATTAATCGCAATTCAAAATAGTGATTATGAAATTTGACGGATGCATCTCGCTGGCCTCGTCACATTTGGCAATTAGATATCGAGTGTGGTGCGACGAGGAATGTATCGAAGAAGTTGCGTAGCGTATAATCGATCGAATGCCTTTGTCGTAGCGTCAATTACAGCGGATTCACGATGATGCCAGGGTCTCCGCCGTCACCCCCTACCCAGCATAGCTAGCTTTTTTTTTCGTTTTGTTTTTATCCCGAGTGCGCTTTAAATGTTATAGGCTCTCGAAATAAAAGCGTTACACGTGTTGGGCTATCGAAGGTGCGCGGTTCGTCGAGAGAGAGAACGAAGGAGAGTCAGGGCGAGAGAGAGAAAGAGAGAGAGAGAGAAGAGTGCGCTCAAAGAATCGGGCAAGGGACATCGAGGGGAGGTCTCTTTTTCATTCTTACCAAGTGGCAGTTTATCGCCAGTCTGCGAGAGAACTTCGTGCCACGAGGAACTGCATTTGATTCAGGTACCGTAAAATTAGAATACCTTGAACAAGTTTTGGAAGTTTTTTGAAGGTCACCTTTTTTTTCAACATCCTAAATTTCAACTTTTTTTGCTCCAATGAATATTGGAGCAAAAATGTGTCGTTTGGCTATCAAATGTAGAAAAAAAGTCAAGCCTCACCAACCCGGACAATTTTATATATATATATATATATATATATTTTAATAAGTGTCAAAGTAATCTCGAGTGTGGAGTTTCTTTAACGAGGCATTCAAATGCAAGTTATATCAGAGATTAGGGTTACTTTGACATCATTTTGATAAAAAAAATAATATTTTGTGTATTATTGAAACAACTATTTTTCACATTCAAATTGTCATCTTTATTGAGGAAACATTTTACGTGAAAATATTAAGTAGCTAGGGTACTATTATAGGCAATTAATCAGTCTTATAATTATGATTGAGATCAAAATCAAGTTTAGCAACATGATAATAAACTTGAATGACAAATTTCAATAGAAAAAAAAGTTGAAAAGTAATTAGTCTGTGCTCGCTGCGCACACATTTAACGCGAACTTTGGCACCCTGTTAACGGAGACTTTGTCCTTGGAGTGCCATATTTCAGGTGTTAATATTTTTTTTTTTTTTAAGGAAACGAGTGAAGCTTTTTGAGTGCGGTTTTTTTCTTGCTTTTATTCATGATATACAGAAGGTTAAAAAAAATTCGTTTTTGAAAAAAAAAACCAAAATGGCGGCCGTTGTAGCTCCGCGAAAACAGGTCCTCAAATCGCGGGAGGTAAACGGCTGACATCACTGCCCCCTCTTTGTTGATCCGAAACACAAATTCAAAGCATATTATCTATCTGTGACCCTTTGGTCATGGAATGACGGATGGGTTTTTCGTTTAGTACAAATTTCGGAAAATGACGGCAATTTAAAAAAAAATCGAATTTTCGCGTTTTTTTTTCGCATAAAAATATAAATAATAAATGCAAAAATGTATCTATCGAAAAAACGATCCGTCATTCCGTGAAGACATATTTTCTGAGTATGCTCTCCAAATTTCAGGTCGATATGTTAATTGCAGCGGTCAGGAGAATGTCAGCCATTTTTAAAAACGTGTTTTCGAGAAAAACGCGTTTAAAGTTTTGTAATGTGTTTACACAAATATGTTTATAATTACCGCTAATCGGCAATGCCTGGTCCATGGAGGCATCCCTCCTCTTCTGCTAGCTGCTCATGTTGAGCCGCTAACATCTCCCGCCGATTTCAAGGACAAAGTCTCCCTCAAAGTAGCTCCAACTGTCAAAGTTACCCTCAATGTCAATTTAATTCCGTTTTACGGCACCACGTCCAGTCGCGATTTCATCACCAAGTGATCAATCGGAGAGGCTGTTCGGTCGGAAGATTTTTTGGTAATTTGAAAAATTCGATTTCCGTGTAATTTTGGATGGACGATTTTTTTTGCGATTTTTTTCCTTGCCTCTCGGTGCTTCGATTTGTCGGGATTAAAAGTGCAGTGGTCCGTGCAGTGGGTCGTGAAAAAAAGAAGAAAAAAAATCCCACTCGAGGATTATTTTTATTCGACAGTGAAAAAAAAAAAAAAAATTGTCGTTTTGTGAATTCGCAGATTTTCGTAGTTCGAGAAGTGCGAAGATACGATGGCGGACGACGATGCCGCGTGGGACTTCCCCGATGATACGCCAGCCCCCGAGGAAGAGGCCCCCGTTGCCCCGGTGGCCGCCGCGAAAACGGCTGCAAAAGAACCCAAGAAACGATTGGACATTTCGAAATTTCCGAAAGCGCCCAAGCCCAAGTACACCCTGCACTGGGTCCGACCACTTTTCCTCAATTACGACTATCTCTACGACTACAGGTGAACGCTCGTTCTTTCCCAATTACACATGAAAATAAAACGGAACAATAAAAAAAAAATCCTCTCGATGTCGTCATTAATGAAAAAAAATGATAAAGTAATGAATGAATTAATAAAATAGATATATACGTGTGTTCAGGCAAAAAATTCAAGCATTTTTCTTTTGTTATCGTCACTGATGAAATAATGAATGAAATAGATCAAATAATGAATGAATTAATAAAATCAATATACACGTGGACACAGGTGAAACATTCTGAATATAAAAAAAGTGATTTTTGTTGTCGTTATCAAGGGGTCAGGCCACTCTAGAGGCCGAAAAAATCGGCTTTTTGGGATTTTTTTTCAGAAAAAACTAGAAAATAAATCGAGATTACAAAAAAGGGTGTTTATCATGCATATCAGTGACTGTGTACAATAATTTTTTTGAAGCGATTACTTTCAAAATGGCGGCTGTGCAGCGTTTATCTCAAAACTGCATTTTTTAAGTTGACCGGAAACATAACTGAGACAATTTTCAACCGATTCACTTGAAATGTTGAATAAATCTTGAAAAATACATTGTCTATGGAAGTACGTGGGACTTTTTTTTATATTGCATAGTTCATTTGTTATTAACAATTATCTGACGAAATCTTTCACTTTTCAAAAATTTGCCGAAAAAATCGTGGCCTAGGGCCTTAAATGAAAAATTTAGTTAAAAAAATTCAGAATTTAAAAAATCCTGAAAAATTATTTTAACAAATGATTTTTGTTGTCGTTATTAAACAATGAAAAATTTAGTGCAAAGAATATTTTAGTTGTCACTAATGAAGTAATAAAAAAAAATTGATCAAATAATGAATTAATCAATAAAATTAATATATACGTGTATAAAGGCAAAAAATTCTGAATTTTTTAATTTTAATTATTTTTGTGTCGTTATTAAACAATGATTTAAAAATATATATTTTAGTTCTCGTTGCTAATAAATTAGCGAAAAAATAATGAATTAATTAATGAAATAAATACACACGTGTGTCCAGGCAAAATTATTACAACGACGTGATTGATTGGATGGACAAGAAGGACCGTGGCATTTGCTTTTTTTGTAATCTCGATTTATTTTGTAGTTTTTTTTTTTAATTCCCAAAAAGCCTATTTTTTTGGCCTCTAGAGTGGCCTAGGCCTTCAATGAGAAATTTAGTTAAAAAAATACTTAAGTTGTCACTGATGAAGTAACTTCTGAAAAAAGCAAAGAAAAAAATTCAGAATATCAAAAATTCTGAAGAATTATTTTAACAAATGATTTTTGTTGTCATTATTAAACAATGAGAAATTTAGTACAAAGAATATTTTAGTTGTCACTAATGAAGTAATGAAAAAAAAATTGATCAAATAATGAATTAATTAATAAGATTAATATATACGTGTATAAAGGCAAAAAATTCTGATTTTTTTTTAAATTATTATTTTTGGTGTCGTTATTAAACAATGATTTAAAATAAAATCTTTCAGTTCTCGTTGCTAATAAATTAGCGAAAAAATAATGAATTGATTAATGAAATAAATCCACACGTATGTTCAGGCAAAATTATTACAACGACGTGATCGATTGGATGGACAAGAAGGACCGTGGCATTTGCTTTTTTTTGTAATCTCGATTTATTTTGTAGTTTAAAAAAAAAAAAAAATCCCAAAAAGTCTATTTTTTGGCTTCTGGAGTGGCCTAGGCTTTCAATGAGAAATTTAGTAAAAAAAATACTTAAATTGTCACTGATGAAGTAAGTTCTGAAAAAAGGAAAGAAAAAAATTCAGATTTCCAAAAATTCTGAAAAATTATTTAAACAAATGATTTTTGTTGTCGTTATTAAACAATGAAAAATTTAGTACAAAGAATATTTTAGTTGTCACTAATGAAGTAATGAGAAAAAAATTGATCAAATAATGAATTAATTAATAAGATTAATATATACGTGTAAAAAGGCAAAAAATTCTGAATTTTTTAATTTTTATTATTTTTGGTGTCGTTATTAAACAATGATTTAAAATAAAATATTTTAGTTCTCGTTGCTAATAGATAAGCGAAAAAATAATGAATTCATTGATTGATTAATGAAATAAATTCACACGTGTGTTCAGGCAAAATTATTACAACGACGTGATCGATTGGATGAACAAGAAGGACCGTGGCATTTGCCGAGATGAGCCAAGGGCTCAGGAATGGGGCGAGCGGATGTTCCGTACGTTCGACGAGAAGAACATCAACAGGAGTTTCAAGCGATCGGCCGATCTCAGATGGATCACCGGCTACAGGACCGTGCCCCAGCACTACAGCTATCATACGCGGGCATACTATAGCCTCAAGTACATGAAGATTCTCTGATTACCGCCAAAACGAGAATAAAGAAAACCTATAAATATGGAAACAAACAATTATTCGCTCCAACGAGATGTCTCGAGACAAAAATCCAAACGGATGAAAAATCACAAAAATAAATAAACAATTTACGCGAAATACTCGCCTATGCGACACGTTCTTTCCTTCTCATATACGAGAATCCGAAAAAAAAAGAAAAAAAAAAACTTTTTGGTAGGCACGTATTTACGATTCTGTAATGTAAAAAAACATGACGCGAAATAAATAGAAAATAATCTTTACCTCGGATTTGCTTCTGCACTCATCATATTTTTAAAAAAATTTCATACTCGAATTTTTCTAAAAAAAAATTATTGCATTGATTCGATAAAAATCCATAGAATAAATTAATTCGAAACGATGATAATAGAATATGAGCAGGCACGTTGAACGGGTTATAACTTTAACACTTTAATGTAGCAATTGAACTGATACACAAGTGGTTCGTTTTTCGTGTTCATAATAAACAACTATTAATAACTATAATTCATAGTAAATATATATATATGTATATACGTGTATAGGTACGAATATATCTGTATGTGTTTTCCACTGTGTGTCTTCGTGTATGTTCGTGTGTACGCATACACATATATACCTATGTTTATACAAATCGCAAAGCAAAAGAGTCTTCGACTTTTCTCGGACGTCGCCGTCGTTATGGGGGCGTCATTTTATACACAAATGGTTTGCCGGTGCTAATATTCCTCCTTTGTGTGTATGTGTGTGTGTGTGTAGGCACAACAATGAGACAATTGGTAAAGGTGGAACGTGAAAGAAATTAATATTTCTCGGAGCGCGGCGGCACGCCACTGTGGCGGGTCAAAAAATCATTTTTTTTTTGCATTTTCTCAAAGTATACATATCGAAGAATATGTGAGACAAATTTCAAGTTGATATATTGAAAATTGACCAAGTTACAGACGATTTAGTGGGAGCAGGAAGCGCAACGATTTTCGTATACACTGCGACCTCTATTATCGGAACCTGCGCGCATGCGCAGCCCCCCACTACGTGCCGAATATCGATCGGCGTAACGCATAGTGGAAGAAGCGCCACGCCGTAGCGCGAGGCTCGAAGCATGCCAGCCAATAAGTGAGGGCTTTCAGGGGCGCTGCTATCGGCTACGTCAGCTGCGCAGAGTCGGCTTTGGTGGATGATGCGCAACCTCAATTTTTGCGAGGCGGAGCCAATCACGCCACCGTGCCGATAATAGAGGTCGCAGTGTACTATAACTCTCAGGCCCTTTTTTCTCGACCTAGTCGGAAGCATAACTCCAGCTATAATTGTCCGATTTTCAATTTTAAAAAACAAAAATTTTCGCAATTGTAGTGGCTATAGTTGCACGTGTTCATTTTTTGCTCTTTTCGAAATTTAGTATTTTTTAGCCCCTTTAAAATATAAGTATGACAAATTTCGCCAGTACTACACTTTTTTAACACCCGCGATTCCGTGGATTTTTTTTTTTCAAAAAACGGCTTCGTACAGCGAGAACCACATTTATATGGATGATGAAACTCTTTTAGTTTTATTTTTCAAACCAACCTCAGTCAAGTTATTGATCCGCCAGTTGGACCACATTTTTATACAGAGACTCTACTGTAACTTAATAATGTTGTTAATTTTTTATTTTTCATCAAAATTTACACGAAGTTAGTTCAATGTATGCTCGATAACATACTTTTTTTTTCCAAATTCCAAATGAATAATCTCCTACGCAAAAAAAATCGGAAAAACGATCCTTTTTCGACCCGTCACAGTGGCGTCGTGCGGTTTGATGGCAATGCCATTTCTCGCGTGTAAAAAATTAACAACCTTCTCCCACGACCGGTGCCTTTTTTTTTTATCGTCGCATTTATGTGACTCTTTTCTCCTCTCGTTTTACACACAAGCTACATCGAAAACGAGCAAAGGAGCACGATGAATTGGGACTTCGTACATAAATATGTTTAAAAAAAAAACAGTTTTCCATATTCTCGCAATTTTTTTCTTCTCGTTGCCTTTGAACACTCTGCTCTCAGGGAAACGTAACGGGCTCGATTCAACAGTTCGCTGGTGAAAGAATGGCGATTGTTCCGAAGAGAAAACGAATTGACGTTAAGGTCGTAGGTGAAGTTCGAAGCGAGTGTAAGAAAGGTAAAACAGCATCGTCCTCTTTATTTCATGTTTTTAGTGTCATTTTAATTAACCAGAGCTTAGTATTAGTGTTTTTTTTTTAAATCCACACCGCAATTCGTCTCGGTCCGCTGTGCTAACGATCTCTTTTTTGTCCTTGCCATTATTTTTAATAATCGTTTACTCAATGAATATTTAACCCTTTCATTTTTATAACGCGAGCTACTTGCTTCGTCTATCTACGCGTACTTTTCGCTCGAGCTCCCTGCGGCGAAATATCGAAATATATAGCGTATCTATCGGAGACATGGTTGCAAATAATGCATTACTTTTCGTAATGCACTAGCATTTTTATTACTCATTACTTTACATTTCGAAATGAAAAAAAAAATTCAACGCCCATTACATTACATTTTGTAATGCAAACAATTGCCATTACTCATTACGTTGGATTTTGTAATGTAAAAAAATGTCATTACTCATTGAATTAAATCTTGTGATGTAAAAAATGTCCATTCCTCATTACATTACATTTTGTAATGTGAAATATTTTCATTACCTGTTACAATGTAATGGGTAATGAAAATTTTTTACATTACAAAATGTAATGCAATGAGTAATGGATTTTCTTTAAATTACACAATGTAATGCAATGAGCAATGGAATTTTTTTACATTACAAAATATAAGGTAATGAGCAATGGAATTTTTTTTCACACTACTAATGCAATGCAATATAAAAATCCCCATTACTCATTACAGTGTAATGAGGATTATTATTCGTTGTCCATAAGGGGCAGCGGGCTTTTGCACTGGGTCGATCTGACCCGATGGGAAACGAACAATAATCCATATTACCTTGTAACGAGTAATGGAGATTTTTTACATTACATTAGTAATGTGAACAAATTCCATTACTCACTACCATATATTTTGTAATGTAAAAAAATTCCATTCCTCATTACACTTAATTTTGTAATGTAAAAAAATTCCATTCCTCATTACACTTAATTTTGTAATGTAAAAAAATTCCATTACTCATTACATTACACTTTGTAATGTGAAAAAAATTCCATTACCCATTACATTGGACTTTGCAATGTAAAAAATGTCCATTGCCCATTACAATGTAATGTGTAATGAATTTTTTTTGTCATTACACGTTACATTGCATTTTGTAATGAAAATGTTTCACATTACAAAATGTAATGTAATGAGTAATGGAATTTTCTCACAATACAAAATACAATGTAATGAGTAATGCGGATTTTTCACATTACAAAATCCAATGTAATGAGTAACGGAAATTGTTTACATTACAAAATATAATGCAATGAAAATGGATTTTTTTTTACATTACTGAACGTAATGTAATGAGTAATATTTTTTCATTGCCCATTAAAAAAGTAACGAATAATGCGTTACTTTTTCATCACAAATTTCGCAACCCCGATCGGGAAGCCTCCTTTGTTTTATTTTTCTTTCAAAAGACACACGGCGATAATAATAATGGCAGAGTAATAATCGATTCGAATCGATAGAGAAAAAATACAGACTTTCTCACCTCGATCATTTTTCGTATCGACGTGGACTTTTTTTCTCTTTTTTTTTTTAAAATAGTTTTTTGTTTTCCGAGTCGGTGGAAACAGTTTTGCGGAAAGATGCGATCGAGAAGTTTGCGTGTAGGTCGGGAGCGTGTACGAATTAGTCCCGGAAGTGTGACAATAAATCGAGTGCATCGCGTGTGGGTGCTGAGTTGGACGATAAGAGACTCAGACAAGAGGAAGTGTCGAAACGCACGAGATTGTTAATATCGCGAGAACAATTAATCCTCGCGAATAATTAATTCTACGATAATATGAAGAAGAAGCATTCGGAAGATCGTTTCTCACGTTCGCGGGTAATGAAATATTCGAAACGGGCAAATTTAAGGCGATCGAGAAAAGTGCCGGTAAAATCGCCAAGTTTCGCTGAATCGAATCTCAGCTTTCTTCGAGGATTTCGTTTTTTTTTTTCCCTCGTGCATCCTTCGTTCCCCGCGATTAATTTATCTAACGTACATCATGAACATTTTTTTTTTCGTTGGATCGCGATAGTTATATAAAAAAAAATCATTAAAAAAAGAACATACACACTCGTGAGTTTGTAAACACGATGCACAGCGTACTACCAAAACTTCATTCCGAGTCGTCCCGAATGACTCAAAAAAGTTCCTGGATAGTAATTACGGGAAAAAAAAGATATCGGGACAAAAAGAAGAAAACGTGACTCTGCGTTATCACAACCTTGGGTTTTCGAGGCGGGACACCACTGTGACGGGTAGAAAAAAAAAAAATTTGAAAATGCGAAAAAAAAATTTTTTTTTTGCATTTTCCCAAAGTATACATATTTGAGAATGTGTGGGAAAAAATTCAAGTCGAAATATTGAAAATTGACGAAGTTACGGACGATTTTGTCACATACAGTGCGGCCTCTATTATCGGGACCTCCACAGATGCAACAACCCCCCACTATGGCCGAACGTCCGTCGCCGTAACGCATAGTGGGAGAAGCACCAGTCGACATAACTCCGATTTTTTCATTTAAAGAAACCAAAATTCTCGCCATTGCGGTAGCTATGGTTGTACGTAGCCGTTTTTTCAGTCAGTATTTTTTAAGGGCGCGTAGTGAGTTTTTTTTAAAGGGGGCCTTCAGGCGAGAAAGATATTTGGTAAATATTTACAAGTGGGGCTCGAGCTAGAAAAGGGGTTTAGAAATATTGTACCGAGTCGATGTATTTCCGGGCACTTTGTTTATAATATTTAAGTCGGGGGAAGACAATTTCAACCCCCAAACGCTTTTTTTACCCTTTTAAAGGTATGGAGGAAACGGGTTCGGTGACATCAAGTGGGTTAGACCCAAACAAACCCAAACAAATTAGGGTAAGCATACGGAAAACTTATTTCAAAAATCGAATATTTTCCGGGATAATATATATTTTTTTTCGTAATAAAATATCCCTGCCCCATCATAAAAAATATATTTTCACACTGCAGAATAGCCCCGAACACGTGAAAAAAAATTTGCAGCCGATTAGGGCTGGAGCCTCACTTGTAAATATTTACCAAATATTTGCTGATTTCCATGATTTTTTTTTTTCAAAAGAAAGATTTCTTCACCATTTTTGAGACTCAAACTAATGTTCAAAAATGGCGGAGGTATGTCACGGTTTTCTAAACTGGCGTGATGTATAGCTAAAAAAAATTGCTATAAATCTTTTTTACCTTGGTGCCTGAAACAAGACCCTACATTTTTATGAAAAATGAAGAAAAAAAGTATTTCTTTTGCAAAATGTAATCATTTTTTTCGGAAAATCCAAACTTTTTGTTTGGAAGCGTACCGGTTCATCGATTTTCAACATTCCTCACTTTTTTTTTCATATTCTGCGTATGAGATGAGAGAAAAATTTTCGTTGATTTTTTCAAGATTAATCCCGTCGACTTGAAGACGAATAAAAAATTTTAATACCATGTAACAGCCATAAGTAGTAATAAAATATACCGCGAGTGTCAAAAATGATAAATTCTTTCCTTTTGAAAAAAAAAAATAATGAAAATCAGCCATTTTTTTCCTCACCTAAAGGTATCTCGCCCCTTGAGCCTCCGAATATAAGTAAAAATTTCGCCAAAATAACACTGTTCTTTGAACACCCGCCATACGATGATTTTTTTTCTCAATAAAACGGCTACGTACAACGCGAGCGAAATTTATATAGATTACAAAACTTGTTAATTTTTAATTTTCAGAGGCTGTATTATACCAAGATAAAGTTGTTAATTTGATTTATTCTTTCATGACAATTTACACGAATCAAGTTCAATGTATGCTCAATAACATACCGTTTTTTCCAAATCCGAAATAAATAATCCAGTGCACAAAAAAAATTCGGAAAAAATGTCCTTTTTCGGCTCGTCACAGTGGTGTCCCCCTTGATTAATTGATCCTTTTTGTTTTCTAAAATATTCCAACATCGTTATTTCTGCGTCGTACAAGCGTTCGTGAAAATTACGCAGGCAAGCTTGCGCGTACGAGGATTATCGCAAAACACGCATCGCGGCGATTGTGCAAAGAAATAGCTTCTTTTCTTTTTCACTCTCTCGATCTCGCGTTCTTATCGATTTTCAATTAGCTCGTAGACTTTAATATTACGTTTTTTGTTTTTATTTCCTGAGGGAAGAAAGGACACTAGAACGAGTGTATATTTAGCCTAGTCGTAAACATGCAAATAGTTGTTAAGATTTAATTGAAACGTTTCTCGCCCGATAATCTCTTGTGTTTTTCTCCCTTTCCCCTCTCTCCTTTGCTTTCTTCGTTAATTTTACTTTTGATAATTCCTCGATGAGGCGTATTTTGTGAGCTTTGTTTCAGTATCTTCATTCTTCCCTTTCGCCTCGGTTGCTCTCGAGAGTCGCTCTTGCGTGTCTTTTGTTTCTCGTCGTTTCCTCGTCGTATACAAAAAGGTCGAAGCGTATTTTGTTTCAGGGCAATAGTAGTTGTCCCATCGCGACTAAAGTTCGTCGAGTTCGCTCGCATTTATTGCTTCGTAGATTCAGAGGTATGACAAGATTGTGGTGGTGCTCACGACTCTATCGCTATCTCGCAGCCAGCGATTTTTTTTCGTTGATTCGAGGAGTTAACGATTTTTGCTTCATTTCAGGGAATTATTTGCGTTATGTCGTCGTTCAAATTTTTTCGTCTTCTCGTTTATTGCAGCAAATGCATTTGCCGAATATTCTCCGCGAGTTCGTGGGCGATTACTCTCATTCCTCTTTCATAATATCGACGATGTGAGATTAGTAGATTTATATCATATAATTCAATAATAATAAAATAATTTAGCTATGAGAACTTATGTTAATGAGCGTGGAATAGTTTTTTTTTTCTTCTTCTTTTTCCAGTCGTTCCATGTCGGAGAGATGTTTCATATTATTTTGCCTCTCACTCAACATTCTCGCAACTATATCGGAAAAATAAACGTTGGAATCTCAATGAACGAATTAATGAAACGAGCCGATAAATCGACACGGATAAAATTCATTGAGTCGTCAATTAACGGTTTGTCGATTCTACCGTCCCTGATTTACGCACACTGGCTCTCGAAAGATTTTCTTTTTCTCGTCACTCGGCTGGTTTTTTTTCAATATATGTTTTTTTTTCGCTTCAGAAAGGACTCATACTCGACAGAATTCTTACGAAAACCGGCACGTTTGATATCACCGCGAAAACTAGCACGTTTCGGCTTTCACCGCGAAAAGAAGCAGATTTCGATGTTCACCGCGAAAATTAACATGTTTCAGTAACACTGGAATTCTTTCCGACTTTTGTTCCATGCTATTTTTTTTACTCCAATTCTCATCAAAACTCTCTCTCTCTCAAAATTCTCTCACCAAAACTCTTTCAGGTTAGATTGTACGAGCCATGAGATCCTTAAGGTTCCAAACTTACTCCTTTTACACTAGTTTTTACAGTGAAAATCAAACAAGCTAGTTCCCGCGGCGAGAGCATAATCACGCTAGTTCTCGTAACAACTTTTCGTAAGCAGCGTCGATATATTCGTGGTTCTCATTTTTCGACAATTACAATTGATAACGCCTAATTTGTACTTAACGTCATCTCTGTATATATAAAGCCTGGCTGGGGCTTCTTCGTCGTTCGAAAATTCGAACTTTTGCGCATTCGAGCGCGCTTCTCGTTCTCTCCCTGACGTGGTCAAAGTTCGAAAAAAGGGGGGGGGGGTGGGCTTGGACGAACGTTCTCATGGATTTTTGTACTATTCGTCGTGTTCAAAGTAAAACGTTCCCAAGAACAAATAAACGAAAAAATACAATTAAAAAAACGCTATCTTTTAACGTAAATTTATTGCTACGTACTGCCGATTTTTTTTTGCTCTTGCACACACGATCGTTGATAGTTCTTTTTTTTTTCACGACCGCGACGGCAGTTCGCGATTACTCAGAGGGCTCGAACGTGGGCTCGGGATAAAGAAAAGTGATCTTAAAAATTACATTGTCGCAATAATAGTAATAATTACAATCTAAAAAAAAAGCGTGTCTGCAATTTTCTTGAATTCTGTTTTCTGATTCGTTATTCTGCTCCTCGCTCTCTAATTATCGTTTCAGTATAGTTTTTCTCTTTCGTTTGACGTAGCGACTGGACTAGCCTTACAGACTAGCTTGCGGTCTGCGCAAGCGCGCTAGGCCCAGTGACCCTGGGCCCCCTCGGGTCCCGGCACAACCGTTATTTTCCTCGTTCCTTCCTTCCGTACCCTCGTTCGTTGCCCATTTAACCCAACGAGCGAGAGCGATCATAGAGGAGTCTCGCAGCATTTTTTTCTTCTTCTTCTTTCCTCTCGCCTACCTACGATTATTCTTTCGATCGCGATTCCTCCTTTCGAGCTTTCGTTCGGCGAGAACGTAATTCAACCAGGCGTTACTTTTTTTCCCTCCTTCGTTCTTTCGCTCGCTATATATCGTTATCGTTATTACTATATAATACAGTACTCGCTAAAATGTCTCGTTTTTGTTTTTATCACACTGTGCGAGTCGTGGTTAGCGACCGGACGCGACTCGAGGCTCTCTTTTCGGTCCGGGAAAACACGCTCGGAACGACGGGGACGGGCTGGCGATGGATAATGAATCCATTTCGAGGACAATGAACATCGCGGCATCGGCGACTCGTGAAATTTCGGAGAATGAAAACGTGTGATTTAAAAAAGGAACGAAGAAAATTCGATTTGCGTCAGTTTCTCCGACATTTCGAGTTTGAAGATCGGTGGATTTTCGTGAGTTCGTCAATGCCAGGACGATTGGCTGGGAAGGATGAGGGTGTCGAGGGGAGGGACAAAAATGGGACAAAAAATGGGACAAAAAAATGGGACAAAAAAATGGGACAAAAAATGGGACAAAAAATGGGACAAAAAAATGGGACAAAAAATGGGACAAAAAAATGGAACAAAAAATGGGGAAAAAATGGGACAAAAAATGGGACAACTCCTTTATGATTCCATCGACTCGTTGGGTTTCTCGGCTGGATGGGTCATTGGGCCGGGCCCCGATTACTTTTCTCTAAACGGCATAACGGCGCTTTCACATGACTCTCTCGGTTATTTCGTTTTTTTTTCTTCTTCTCAGTTGTGCCTCTCTCGCTCTAGCTCTGATTTTTCGTTTTTTTTTTTGGCCTGGACTTCACTGAGCCTGCGCGCTTGGATCGCACTGCAACAGCCGTACTATGGAGGGATCGCTTTTGGCGCCCTCGATAAACTCGTCCAGCGACAACTTTCCGTCCTTGTTCTTGTCCATCTGGCGGAATATTTTGTCGGTTCGCTTCTCGGGCGTCGACTCGTCCTCCGGCATTTTCATGACGGTGCCCACCATCTTGTATATTGCCTGCGAATGAAGAAACGAAAAACGATTATTTACGATTTTTTACGATTTTTTACGATTATTTACTATTTTTACGATTTTTTACGATTATTTAATATTTTTTCGATTATTTTTTACATTTAATGGCGAAAAAGCCAAGGCGAAAGACGATTTTTACGATTATTCACGAAATTCGGATTATTTGCGATTATTTACTATTTTTACGATTATTTTTTACATTTAATTTTTCAATTTTTCTTTATATTTGAATTTTTTACGATTATTCAAGGGGCCAGTCCACTTTGAAAATTTCAAAAAATCGAAAGCAAGCAAGACTTGAAATCGACGATGATGAGCAATCAGAATGGATTTTGTACGGTGCAGGAATTGCCGATTGAGTTTAGGTAAGTTTTTCATAGTATAAAACCCAAACAAACCCAAACAAACGGGTTTTTCTCGAAACAACGTTTTCAAAATCTAGCTCCATCGTATCTCTAAAACGAATAAACCGATTCTCTTGAAATTCCAACCACATATCGTAAACATAATTCGCAACAAGATGACCCTCGATGGTTTTAAAATTTTGATTTTTACTCCTTTTTTGCGAAAAACTGCGAAAAAAACGCGTTTAAAAAAACTTTTTTCGTTTTTCATCTGCCATTTTTTTATTTTTTGATAAAACTTTATATCCAAGGGTCATTTTGTAGCTGGTGTTCTACTGAATCTAATGGACTTTGATTTTTTTGTTTCAGACAAGCCGTTGCCGAGTTGTGATGGAGCTACCTACCCCCCCCTTTCTTGAGGCGTTACGTTAAACGTTACGTTACGTTATTAAACGTTACGTTAAACGGCGTTACGTTATAGTTTTTGTACTTAAAAATGAATTAAAATGAATTACATTTTTTCTTTAATGTATTTCAAGACTTTATTTATCAAGCTCAACAACTTTTATATTCATATCTTTTTTGATCTTTTAAAAAATCGCGAAAATAGCCTTTTTCGTGGCTCCAAAGTGGACTGGCCCTTGAACTCGACTTTTTGTGAGAGGCGAAACGGAAAAATCGATGTTTCACCCACTTCCCGAATACTTGGAGTTTTGAAATTTGCAAACGTGCATCTAAAAGGTGACAATGCATGATTCAACTTAACAAAAAATATACATCGAATTTTCAACTTTTCGTGTAAAATTTGCGATATCTAATAATCCATATAAAAACTCCGAAAATATACTACCCCGAAAGATCAGAACTCCGAAAAAATTTTACACGAAAGACCAAAACTCCGAAAATCTGAACACCGTCAAAATAATTCGGCTATGGAAGTTTTAAAAGTTTAAAAATTTTCGATAAATCGACGAATTGTTTCAAGATTTTTTTTTATTAAGAAAGGATTTTGCGTACAATTTTGTACAATTTATATTTTCACCGTATGCAAAAAATAATGTTCTCCTTATCGTAGCAAGTGGTAATAAATCCAATACCGGAAGTTCAAATTAAACTTGATATTACATAAAAATTCGGTCAATAAGCGTAATTTTTTCTGAGAGCACTGGATTGCTACAAGTGTTAAGTATGTAAATCTGATTATTTTTAAGAATCTGACGGATTCCCACTATTATATACACTTTTGTAGCGACCGGAAATTGGATTTTTGTACGTCGTCTCGGAATTCCTTCACAAAAATCCGCAATTTTAATATTTCTTTTCTCCGTAACTAGGTCGATAAACGACCCTGAAATTTTACAGAGACGATTATTAATATATTTAGTGAAGCTCAAAAAAAAAATTATGAAAATCCTATGGACTGAAAGCTTGTTTTTTTCAAATATTTTTTTTCCATTGTTTTTATCGATGGAGCAAGTTTTTGGTTTTTCTTTCGGTGCAATTTTACCGTACCGTAACGATCTCGAGCATCTCCTGTCGCGAGATGTAGCCGTTTCCGTCCAGATCGTACATGCTGAACGCCCACTTGAGCTTCTGCTCCAATTTGCCCCGTGACGTAACGCTAAGGGCGCACAGAAATTCCCGAAAGTCAATCGTTCCGTCGCCGTTCGCGTCGAACGTCCTAAACACGTGCTCTGCGAACTAAATCACACGGAGGAGGAAGAAAAAGGGAAGAAAAACAAGATGAGAGAAGATTTCTTTGACGTTTGGAAAAAAAAGTGCGCGTTATGCGTGTGAAAGAACGTGAAGAATTTCGTAGCGAATAAAATCTATTTGCAGAGTGAGCTCGTAGACGAAGATCCACTTGAGGCGGGACAACACTGTGATGGAAACGAAAAAAAATTGTTTTTTTTTTTCGAAATATGATTATTCAAGAGCAATAGCTGACAAAATTCAAGTCGAAATAATTATTAATAAATAACTACTGCAATTACGGAAAATAATAATTACCGTAATTGCAGTAGCTGTCGTTTGAGATTGTTTTTTTAAGGCTGCGAATATAAGTAAAATTTTTGCAAAAAATAAACTTTTTTTGAACACCCGCCATTAAGTGAATAATTTTTTTTTCCCCGAAAAACAGCTCTCTATAATGAAAACTACATTTATATAGATAATGAATATTTTTTATTTTTATTTTTCAGACCAACCATCGTCGAATTATCGATCCGAGCATTGGACCACATTTTTATACCTCAATAAAGTTAATTTTTTTTTCACAAAAATTCACACGGAATAAGTTCAATGTATGCTTAATAACATATCGTTTTTTTTCCAAATCACGAATAAATTATCTACTTGACAAAAAAAATGGAAAAAGATCTTTTTTTCGTCGCAGTGGTGTCCTCCCTCAAGACCGAAGAAATAACCGTGTGTGTCCGCATGCGATTCAATTGCGTATTGAGCAAAAAAAACAAACGTTTTTACCTTTTTTTTCCACGTCCCGTTGTCAATTGAATTTCAAATCGATCGTAAAAGTAACAGATTTTTCTTTACTTTTTTTTCTCTTTTTATTTAAACTCGTACGATCGGACGAATAAATAACGAGGTGTACGAGTAAAGTATGGACAGTGACGGCAATGGGTGAACAGGATTTTAACATGAATACGTCGACCGGGGCAGAGGAGAAATACCGGCAATAATTCACGAAGGAATGGGCTCAGAAGTATGAAACACCAATGGAGAGGGACGAGAAGAGAAAAAGAGAAGAGTGGAACTGAGAGGAGAGAGGAGAGGAGAGAAAGGACTAGGTTTTATCGTGTCTTACCTTCGAGGCGTCGCCATATGGGAAAAAATTGCCGTATATTTTTTTAAATTCCTCAACGCTCAAATGACCGCTCGGACAGTCCTTGAGGAAGCCTTTGTACCATTCTTGTATCTCTGCGTCTGTCACCATGGAGAAAAAAAAATCGCTGTTATACAAGGCGAGAATGAACGATATATAAATAAATAAATATATAAATATATAAATATATAAATATATAAATATATATATATATATATATATATATATATATATATATATGTATATATATAGAAAATTAAAAATGATTTTTAGTAAACGGAATTCGAAGATTAAAACAGAAAAAATATTTTTCTGAAAAGTGATTGAGGCTGTCATGTGTCAAAAAACCGCTGTCATGTGTCAAAAAACAACTGTCATGTGTCAAAAAAATCATTTTTTTCCCTTTTTTTAAAAGTATACATATTCGAAAATATGTGAAAAAATGTTCAAGTTAAAATATCGAAAATGGACCGGTTTACGTATATTAAAACTTTCGATCGCGTTTTTCTCGACACGACTTTTCTCGACCTGGCCGAAATCACAACTCTAGCGATAATTATCCAACTTGCAATCTAAAAAAAAACCACATTTTTTGTTACTTTAGCATTTTTCAAGCCCTCCCAACATAAGTAAAAATGTCCCCAAAATAACACTTTTTTTAAACTCCCGCTGTTTTGTGAATTTTTTTTCTTTCGAAAAATGGCTACGTACAACGAAAACTACGTTTATATGGAGTATAAAACTTTCTTATTCTTATCTTTCAGATAAACTGTTGTCAAGTTATCGATCCGGCCGTTGGGCCACATTTTTTATACAGAAGCTCAATCATCCTCAATAACGTTGTTATTTTTTTTTTTCATAAAAATGTACACAAAATTAGTTCAATGTATGCTTAATAAAATACCGTTCTTTTCCGAACCCCAAATAACTGATCTAGAGGACAAAAAAAATAGGAAAAAATCGAATTTTTCGGTAAAACGGTGCTTTATTATCATAAGAATAAGTTACTATTCGATTTATGGCAAGGACATTTTTTTTTCACCGACTTTGATCGTATAACGTAAGCCCACCTCGGGCACGGCTATAGTGTACCTAAAACTTTAAACTTCAACAATTTTCACTCGATTTACTTCAAATTTAAAAGTTATGTTCCTAATTGCATTTCGCAAAGAAGTACGTACGGAATTTCTGATTAATCGAAAACTTTTCATTTTACGAGCAGTTTTATACGAAATTTTTCACTGAAAATTCATTCAAATACCTACAACTCAATTGGAATACCTACAACTTTTGAATAGAACAATATTTTTTTAATTCCGTACGTACTTCTCTAGGTATTCTAATGTAGATTGACGAGAATTTTTGTATTTACTCTAGGTAAAAAATTGTGGACGCTAAATGTCACGCAGCCGAGCGCCTAAAAAAAATATAACAAAAGAAAATATAAGTAGTCGGACATTATGTACGTCGAAAAGAAAAATTTCTAACAGCTTGATATTCATACTAAATAGATGTGTAATTAATTTGACGAGTGATTGACTTTTTCATAAGAAAAAAATGGTTAAATTCGCACATAATTTTATACCCGTTACTGTGGCCTAGCCCCTTAATAATTTGTCATTAATTGCTACTGCTCACAGAGTCTCGGACGAGAGTTACTTTTTCCCGCGGTGTATTTTCTTCCCTCAGCCCGGTAAACACATGCATTCGCACCTCTCGCGTTGCCTCTCTCTCTCTCTGTCTCTCTCTCTCTCTCTCTCTCACTTGACCCTATTTTTTTGTACGTAGCTCCAGCTCTCAAGCAGTGGCAATTTTTTTTCCTGTCGTTCTCCCTTCGCGCTTCCCTGCGCGAGGAAAACCTTTACTTTTTTTCGCTTCGTTTTACTCATTTTGCCAAAAATAGAGAGCGTCGGCGGCGCGTGCGTGTCAACGACGCCTTCCACCGTGTCGCTTCGGAATAATATTTTTTGCCGAGAGCGGAGGGGCGGGGAGGGGAGGGGGGAGAGAGAGAGAGAGAGAGAGAGAGAGAGAGAGAGAGAGAGAGAGAGAGAGAAAGAGAGAGAGAGAGAGAGAGAGAGAATAAAACAAATTTTTTCAATCCCGTAATAGGAACTGGTGCGATGGTCTAGTGGTTAGCGTGCTCGCCACTAAACCAGCGGACCGGGAGGTCCCGGGTTCGAATCCCAGTCGCGTACATTTCGTCGTGAAATGTTTTTCTTCGGCATTTCGCGGCGAAATAAGACTAGTTCCACGACTGGGGGGCGAACTCGATGACCGGCTGTACTGGTATAGGTTTTCCGCAGTTTCCCTATACCGATGACAGAAATGTCATGATGAATATAATACAGAGGGGGAAGTCGGCTGCGGCCGCAACAGGAGGGAACAGGGAGAAAGATGGAGACAAAAGGGAGTAAACAGTAGAGGAAAGAACGGTCATAATGATGGGAAAGAATAGGTAACAAACGCGAAAAGCGTGTACCTAAGGAAAAAACCAATAAATAATCCCGTAATAATTCATACCAAATAGATGCGTAATTAAGGGGTTACACCCACTTGCGATTTTGAAAAAATCGATTTTTTTTTTATTGCATTTTTTCGAAGTACAAGTATCTGAGAATATGTCCTGAAAATTTCAAGTCGATCCGAACAAAATTGACTGAGATATGAGCGTTGAAAGAGAAACTTTAAACGCGTTTTTCTCAAAATGGCATTTCCGAAGTCGGTGACCAAGATTACTCGAACACCAATGAACCGATCTTCTTGAAATTTTGCAGGCTTATTTAATACATAAAAATTTAGTCTTTAATCGTTCGATTTTTTTTTTTTCGAAAAATAAATGGCCGTTTTATAGCCAAAAAACGGCCGTTTTTTTTTCGTTAAAATCGAACCATTAACTTTGACTGTCCGCCATTTTGTGAAAAAAAGAATATTTTTCAAAATCCTTCGATCAAAGACTAGTTTATACTTATATTTGACTAAATCCATCCGCATTTTTTTCTTCAGATGATCCACTTCGCCGCAATGTTGGTCACCGCAAACCGTGTATATAAAAACATCATTTCATTGACGGCCATTTGCCACCGAACAATGTAATATTATTCAATAAAAAAATTACCGAAAGTTCTTCAAGATGTGTTCTTTAAGATGGTATATTGATCGATTGAAAAAGTTTTGTAGTTTCCTTTAAAAAAATTCATGAAAAAGGCCTTTTTGTTGCGCTACAAGTGGGGATAACGCCTTAATTTTATGAGCGAATCGCTTTTTCATCCAAAAAAATTGTCAAATTCGCACATGACTTTACACCCTGTGGCCTAACCCCTTGATAAAGCATTCTGTTCACGAGAAAAAAAAACCAGCGAGAACTTATTCAGCGTCCCAACAATTTTTGCGAACAAATGAAGCCCGAGAGGTTCGTCGACGATCTAGTCACATTTATTTCGCGCGGAGAATTGAATTTTTCCCTCGAACGAATTCGAGCGAGTGAAATTGTTGCAGAGAGCAAAAAAAAACGAAAAAAAAAATGTAATTACATTTAAAAAAAAACCTTTTTTAAATGTAATTTCATTAAAAAAAAAAAACTTTTTTTAAATGTAATTTCATTAAAAAAAAAGTTTGGTTATGAATATAGAGTACGTGGAGCTATACCTGAGAACTCGGTGTTCTGTTTGAGATCCTCGAGAACCTCGGGCTTGAGTTTGCTGTTCTGTTTACCCATCTCGGCTTCCGGAACTGCAAGCTCGCCGTATTCCTTCCCGCGTCTCCTCTCTCGGCGTTCTCGATCGTCGCGAGTGGATCGCGCGAGTTTCCGCTGCGACTCCCCCGAACAAAAATTCCTCCCTCTCGGTCCGCGTGAATATTGAATAGCTAACTAATCCTTACGCTAATTTCATTATAACTTTCCCTCCCCTTGTCGTTCGCCTCCCGCCCCCCTGAATCTTCGCCCCGTACACCTTCGCACCGGCGAGCCTGAAAATAAAAAAACAAAAATCATCAAACGCAGTAGGAAATTTACGCGAGTTTCGCCTGCTCGGGAAAGTGTCATGGGACGAAGAAGGAGAGGCAAAAACTTCGGTGACGCGCGCGATTTGCTTTCAATCGTTGCTTCAATCGACCGAAGATCGCGGCTTTTTTTTTTTATTCATTTTTCACCCCGAACTTACGACGACTTTTTCGCTACTCGGAGGCATTCACACTCGCGTACCGCACACAGTTACAATCACGCGAGTGCACAAAGTGGCTGAAAAAAAAAACAAAAAAAAAACGTCACATGGCTGGGTATTTTTTTTAGCTTTTAGCCTATCTTTTCAGTAGACAATCAGTATACACTTGGAGCACAGTGCAATTTATTGTAATAACATTAATAATAATGTTATTCGTTTGATGATTAAAAAAAAAAAGTCACATGGCTGGGTATTTTTTTAGCTTTTAGCCTATCTTTTCAGTGGACAATCAGTATACACTTGGAGCACAGTGCAATTTATTGTAATAATATTAATAATAGTAATAATAATAATAATAATGTTATTCGTTTGATAATGATGACAATGCAGGCTAGTTCCTTGGCTTATTTCACCCACATACAAAAATGCTGTTCGTTTTTTTTCTTCTTCATTGCTCAAACGATACAAATGCAACGACGCTAATGACGATAAAAAATAATAGCAATAACGATATCAATGTCGCATATGTATAATATTTGTTCGTTCTTTTGTCTAACGACGTAATATCGTAAGCTTACGCACGGTTCTTTTTTCTTCGTTTTTCATGTTTTCCTTATGTTTCGTATATACATGGGTGTATCAATGAGCATCGTCGTACAAGAGCACAGACACACGCGAATACACCGACGAAGTACCAATGGCAGGTTACATTTTTTTTTCCCTCTCGGCCATTCGCGCATCTCGGGATTCATTCGGCAAGGTGGTCGAGCCAGTGGTCGTCAGGGTCCTGGCGATCGTCATGTTTGCGCATTAAGGGGGGATTGTCTTTTTTTTTCGCAAAATTTACCGCTTTTTGGGAATTTTTTTGTGAAGAAAGTACACAACGGAAAACTTGTGAAACTTGGCATATAGTTTTATTGATCTGTTTACTACATACGAAAATTTTTTTAAACAATCTCATCAAAAAATCCGCCTCCCACCCCCCTCGACGCGCGATGGTCCTTTTTTGATGGTGTGCACGATTTCTCAAAAACTATTCGACCGATTGCCTTCAAATTTGGACAGAATGCTCAGCTGACATCCTTTTATCGTTTGATGAAGCAAAAAAGCAATACGTTTAATAGTTTTTTATTTATAACAAAAAATCGATCAATTTTTTTCGAAAAATCGATACTTCAAGTTCAAAACGTCACCAAATCGTCAATTTTTTTTCCCCCTTCATCGAACGATAGCTACATGTGTCTAAAGTAAAATGCTTTTTGGGTTTTTGTTGCAGGATGAACGTGAAGGCTGTAATCGTGCACACCATCAAAGAAGGACCATCGCGCGTCGAGGGGGGTGGGAGGCGGATTTTTTTATGAAATTGTTTAAAAATTTTTTTGTATGTAGTAAACAGATCGATAAAACTATATGCCAAGTTTCACAAGTTTTCCGTTGTATACTTTCTTCACAAAAAAATTCCCAAAAAGCGGCAAATTTTGCGAAAAAAAAAGACAATCCCCCCTTAAGGCGGTCCTCTAGTATCTCGGGTCGAAAAAATCGATTTTTTTTTTCTTTCGTAAATCACATCTGCAACATGTGTAGAAAATGTGTGCCGAAGGATTTTTTGATATTCGAGGTGGTTCACAAGTAGCAGGTATACTTTCAAACGCGTTTTTCTCGAAACACCATTTTTCGAAACGGCGACCACGATATTTCCGAAAGCACTGCGCCGATCTTGTGAAAATTTATACGGCATCCTTAATATGTTATAAGCCAGCGATCGAACTAGGATTATCATGATTGCTTCGATAGTTTTTTTTTGTACGAGCGAAAAACTTAAGAAAAAAATGAGTAAAAAATCGAATGTAATTTTCAAAAGTGTATAAAAAAGTCAATTTTTGTAATTTAGAATTCACGCTAGTTCAATCGCCGGTCGCAAATATGAAGATTAAAATGCCGTTTGGTTATTTGATTTCAGATAAGCACCTCTTTCACTTGATGTCTTCCTGTCGGCCACTATAACTTTTATTCTATTATATATTTTGACTTAAAAAAATTTGTAAAGCTTATTTAAATGTTAATGAAGATTATGCAGAAAAAATGAGATCGATTATTTCGATGCTTTGCCCGTAAAAAATTGTTGAAAAAGCCGTGAAAAAACAGCCGAGAAACTAGAGGACCGCCTTAATGGCAGATATACACCTGGATTGTCGAGGTCGAGGATTTAGAAGCTATGAACATTCCATTCAAATTTCATGATTTATTCATTCCCAAATTTTCAAACGTGTTTTTGCTCAAAACCACGTTTTTCAAAACGGTACCCGAAATTTCTCATAAACCAATGAACCGATTGCCTTGAGGTTTTTTGTGGTTATTCTATACACCATTATCTAGTACTTGTCGTAGGATTTTTTTTTCCGTTACTTAGTTTTTGTTTTATAGGCAAGATAATACCTAATTTTTGCCCCAAAAATCACTTTTTGTGTTCAAACGTCCGCCATTTTGTCATAAATCGATATTTTCAAAATCGGCTATGACAAGTACTAGATTGTAGTATCTAATTTGATAATCTTTTTGGTTTTTTTTTTCAGATGATTTTTGAAGAAACGCCAGTGGGTACCGTGTACGCAGATTTTTTTACGCCGCTCCAAGGATCATACAATATCCTTGTATATTTTTGGATATTTTTGAATAAAGAAAATCAAACATATTTTCGAATGTATATACTTTTAGATAATTAAAAGCCCAATCCGAAATTTCAACTAGTTTTCCTTGAAAAAATTCACAAAAATGACCTTTTTTTCCGGCTCCTAGGTGTATATCTCCCCTTAAGTAAGTATTTTGAGATAAGAATCAGTCGTTCGTGCCAATTCGTGATATATCAGCGTCCAGGAGGTATTTACTGCATTGTAGTGCATTGTCACACTCGTGAGCATTCGAGAATAATGAAATTATTACCGCGTCCGTCTGTGAACATTTTTTCGTGACTCCGATAATTACCGAGTTACTTCGGGTGGCAGAGATAAAAGGGACACCCTGTATATGATCGTCCTGATGGAATGTGTTAAATTGTTAAACAAACTAACCGGACGAATAATTGACACGTATTCGTCCGAATAAAATCTTTATAATTTTGTTTGCGTTTCTTTGGTTTGGGTTTGTTCGTATAGGTTTGTTTGTTTGGATTTGTTTGTCTCGGTTTTTTGTTTGGCATGTTTGTTTGCGTTTGTCTGTTTGGCTTGTTTGTTTGGATTTGTTTGTTTAGGTTGTTTGTTTGGCTTTGTTTGGATTTGTTTTTATAGGTTTGTTTGTTTGAGTGCGTTTGTTTGGGCTGTACGTTTGGGTTTGTTTGTTTGGATTTGTTTGTTTAGGTTGTTCGTTTACGTTTGTTTGTTTGGCTTTGTTTGGATTTGTTTATTTGGCTTTGTTTGTTTGGATTTGTTTGTTCAGGTTGTTCGTTCAAGTTTGTTTGTTTGTTTGTTTGGATTTGTTTGTTTAGGTTGTTCGTTCAAGTTTGTTTGTTTGTTTGGATTTGTCTGTTTAGGTTGTTCGTTCACGTTTGTTTGTTTGGCTTTGTTTGGATTTGTTTGTTTGGCTTTGTTTGTTTGGATTTGTTTGTTTAGGTTGTTCGTTTAAGTTTGTTTGTTTGGCTTTGTTTGGATTTGTTTGTTTGGCTTTGTTTGTTTGGATTTGTTTGTTTAGGTTGTTCGTTCAAGTTTGTTTGTTTGTTTGTTTGGATTTGTTTGTTTAGGTTGTTCGTTCAAGTATGTTTGTTTGTTTGTTTGGATTTTTTTGTTTAGGTTGTTCGTTTACGTTTGTTTGTTTGGCTTTGTTTGTTTGGATTTGTTTGTTTAGGTTGTTCGTTCAAGTTTGTTTGTTTGGGTTGTTCGTTTGAGTGTGTTTGTTTGGCTTTGTGTGTTTTGGTTGTTCGTTTGCGTATGTTTGTTTAGGTTTGATTGTTTGGGGCGTTGTACAGCGTGAACTGCGTGAAGTGAGCCGCTATACCCGATAACCGGACGGCCAGCCGCGGCGAAAAATATAATTCTCACGTATCAGGCATGATTGGTGTTATCTTCAAAATGAATAGAGTTCTATGTGAGAGAAATTAATGTCTCAAACTGTCTGTCAAATTTGAATAAACGTTTGAACAAAAGTTCGAACGTAAATTCCAATAAATGTTTGACTAAAAAGCAAATGGCAGCAAATATTTTCACGAAGACTGTACCAGGCACGAGAACTTCACGACGTTCTTCTTCGTAATAAAAAAAAAACTGTTCAACTGTTTAAGAACGACTCGAAATAATTTCCACTCAATTTCCAAGTTGATGCACACAAATTTGCAAAACCGATCTGCTCGAGGTGACGATCACTGAGCCAACTACCTCATTAGATGCTTCTTTTTTTTTTCGCTCCGTTCGAGAAAAACTAAAACCTCTGTCGTCCTCGCGTTACGTTTTCGCGCTTTATTTTTTATTCCGCATTTTTCTCCAGCGAAGAAAAACCCAGAGGAATGTCGATAGGAAGAGCCGTTCTTGGGTTTCGCTCGAACGGTACTCGTATAATTTGAAATTCAATGCTTCTTCAGGCGAGATTTATTTTTCACAAACGCACACGGGTCCTGAAGGATACACTGAATAGGGAGAGAAAAGGGAGAGACCGAGAGAGATTTATTCGCGAGTCTCGTTCAACGAGGAATTATTTATCCGCAGGATTGAACGCGATTTACGTTTTTCTTGTTTGTGTTTTTTTTTTTTTTTCGTCTTCGGCGAGTCTAAAAGTCTCGTTGCTTATGCAGATTCGATGATAAATTGGAGAATTATTATTGCTTTTGGCGCGCACACTCGACGAGACGATTTTCATTGTACCCGCAGCGAGCAATTTCTTTTTTTGCATATCGATTTTTCGTCATACGTTTTTTTTTCCCCCGAAGATAATTGAACGTTCCGAAAAAATAGCCTTTGGAGGGATTTTATTTTTCAGAAAAACTACAAAATAAATCGAGATTACAAAAAAGGGTGTTTATCATACGTAACAGTGATTGTATACAATAATTTTTTTGAAGCGATTAATTTCAAAATGGCGGCTGTGCAGCGTTTATCGCAAAACTGCATTTTTTAAGTTGGCCGGAAACATAACTCAGACAATTTTCAACCGATTCACTTGAAATGTTGAATACATCTTGAAAAATACATTGTCTATGGACGTAGGATTTTTTTTATATTGCATAGTTCATTTGTTATTAACAATTATCTGACGATTTTTTAGGCAAATGTTTGGAAAGTGAAAAATTTCGTCAAATACATGTTAATAATAAATGAACTATACAATATTATAAAAAATCCTACGTACTTCCATAGACAATGTATTTTTCAAGATATATGAGGCATTCCACGTCACTTCAGCCAGTTAAAAAAAATCCACAAATAATTTTGAAAAATCGAGTTACTTTATTGAAAAATATTCACCGAGTGTCGACATTTTTTCAAAATTTCTGACGTTTTTTTCCGGTGATTACCATTTTTTAACATTTTTTCATTCAAATGACTATATCTTTGGCAGAATATGACGTATTTACATTCGTAAAAAACGAAAATGTGCGTCTTTTTCTAGCCCTCCAGAAAAAAAATAATATAGATTTTATTGAGAAAGCCGAACGTCCGTTTCAGGGCAAAATATGCAAAAATATTTTTTTTCTCAAGGAAAGACACTCGTCATTTTATTTTTTAAAATTTCCCCGAATTGTGAATACGAAAAACGGATTTTTGGTATTTTTTATATTATGGGATTCGTAAACACCGTGAAGTAACAGCTATTTTTATTAAATTTTTTTTTTTTTTAAATATTCGATTGAAGAGTGTGGAGCACTCCAATATTCGATTGAAGAGTGTGGAGCACTCCATATAACATATTTGTCATATTTAAAAAACCTGGTAAACATACTGCGAGTGCTCCACACTCTTCAATCGAATCTTAATTAAAAAAAAAAATTTAATAAAAATATCTGTTACTTTACGGTGTTTAGGAATCCCATAATATAAAAAATACCAAAAATCCGTATTTCGTATTCGCAATTCGGGGAAATTCTTAAAAATAAAATAACGAGTGTCTTTCCTCGAGAAAAAAAATATTTTTGCATATTTTGCCCTGAAACGGACGTTCGACTTGCTCAATAAAATCCAAATAATTTTTTTTCTGGAATGCCAGAAAAAGACGCACATTTTCGTTTTTTACGAATGGAAATACGTCAAATCCTGCCAAAGATACAGCCATTTGAATGGAAAAATATTAAAAAATGTTAATCAACGAGAAAAAACGTCAGAAATTTTCTAAAAATGTCGACACCCGGTGAATATTTTTCAATAAAGTAACTCGATTTTTCAAAATTATTTATCGATTTTTTTTTTACTGGCTGAAGTGACGTGGAATGCCTCGTATTCAACATTTCAAGTGAATCGGTTCGAAACTGTCCGAGTTATGTTTCCGGCCACCGTAAAAAATGCAGTTTTAAGATAAACGCTGCACAGCCGTCATTTTGAAATTTCCCGCTTCAAAAAAATTATTGTACACAGTCACCGATATGTACGATAAACACCCTTTTTTGCAATCTCGATATATTTTGTAGTTTTTCTAAAAAAAAATGCCCTAAAAGCCTATTTTTTTCGGCCTCTAGAGTGGCCAAAGAGTGGACAAAAAAAAACAGAGTAGCGTTTAAATTGAAATCGATTGCAGGTACGGATTCGAGCGTCCTTCGTTTGCTGCTCGGCGCTTGTCTTTCGTTCCCTCGAGTGTGCGTAGGCTGAACGAGCCGAGCGATCGGGTTCTACGTTTAATTGGACCGTGATAGAGGGATGGTTGTACGAGTGAAAAAAAAAAAGCGAAGGAAGAAGCGATAATGA
Source organism: Ophion ellenae (assembly GCA_963210295.1). Classification (NCBI taxonomy): domain Eukaryota; kingdom Metazoa; phylum Arthropoda; class Insecta; order Hymenoptera; family Ichneumonidae; genus Ophion; species Ophion ellenae. Next base: position 22,083,661 of record OY723397.1, on the reverse strand, counting down.
AACTGCACGTCCGAGGAACCGAGACGATAACGGGACCAAAAAAAAAAGCATTCGTAAATAATGTAACGAGGAGTAAAAGGGGGGAAAAAAAGGCGTAATTTTTCGATCGACTCGACGACTCCGAATGGAAAAAAAAAAAAAAGGAATGTGCGAACAGTCGAAGAATACTTTGAGTGCATTGGAATCGAAAAATTGCGCGGAGCTGAAAAGCGAAAATTGAAAAGTTGAGAAGGCAGGAGCGTGATTTTTTTTTATACATATGTATATAAATACGTGTGTGTGTGTGCGTATTATAGAGTTTTGTGAGGGCACGAGCGGAAAGAACAGTAGAAAAATATAAAATTGCCGACACTTTTTAGCGCGTGACTCTCGAATGTGTTTTTTTTTTTTTTTACCATTTTTGTTCATTGAACTCGTTACTTTTCGTTCTTTGGTCTTTATCGTTGAAATTGCGCCACGGATCTGCGGAGCTCAAAGCGCTTCATCTGCGCGCGGAATTCATGAAAAAAAGTGGTTGCGAAATAAAAGAAAAAAAAACAAATAATGTGCGTGTACGTTAAGGGGTTGTGTCTAGTTGGAAAAGTAAAAAAATCACTTTTTTCAAACCAATATATTTTGTCAGTATATCGACGCTGCTGAAAACTAGCAAGTTTCGATTTTCACCGCGAAAACAAGCAGATTTCGATATTCACCGCGAAAATTAACAAGTTTCCGTAACACTGGAATTCTTTCGGACTTTTCGTCCGTGCTTTTTTACGCCTTGCCTCTATTTTTTTTACTCCAATTTCTTCGACCGCAATCGGAAATTTGCGATTTTTCATTGCGAGTCATAGCGTTAATATTATTTCGTTAATAATAATAATAATGATAATATTGGGCTCTCTTAGAATTCTAATTATCTAATCCACGTAGAGTGATGATTGTTTCGAAGGAAAATTTATTTTCATAGGTGGTCGATTATCGCGAATATTTCATTATTAAAAGCGACGCCTCTCATTTTATTTATCCTTCAATCTGGTCACGGCATTTTACTCGCACCTCATTTTTCTCATTTTATGTATGAGGCGTTCCATACCATTTAGAACGGTCAAAAAGTTGGCAACTCGAAAAAAAATTGAAATTTTGTCAAAATTTTATTTAAAAAATTATAAAAATTTATAACAATTTATAAAATAAAAAAAAATATATATATATATATCATAATAATAAAACAAAGCACAGCTTTGGAACAACGAGCCATTCTGAAAAAAATAGGTGTTACTGTACACACTTCAGAGTATTTTTTGGAATTTTGTTGAGAAAAATCGAGTGACATACCGACCGAAAAAAAAATATTTTTGGATAATTTTGGTGAAAATAAGCATTTTTTAATCTCGAAAAATTCAAAGAAAAAATGTTCACGAGGTTCATGTGAAACTGCAACTTTTTTGTCTTAAACATTTTTCTGTTAAATCAAATTTGCGATTTTTCAGACCTCTCAAAAAATGTTAATTGGACTTCAATGAAAATTGCAAGTATTCGGGATATATCCATTCAACCTTGCGTCGATGCAATCCACGTTGAATATGATTTTGACCAAGGACGAGAGACGAAAATCTTTTAAAAAAAATTCAAAAACATGATGTTCGAATGTTCCAGTTGGATAAAAAATTGCCTCTTGCACCAAGAAAAAAAAAGATTTACAGGCCACGCTCGACATAGGTTTAATTCCAATCGAACGTCAGCAAGATTTTTCAAACATATTCGACGATAACGATCTGTAAGATTACAGTAAATTTGTTGAATGATATTTTCAATAACGTTATTTTTTTAATAGAAAATCACAATAAATATTTCACTATATTTACAATATCGATATTATTTTTATCAAAATTACTACTATCGATTTTCATTGATAATCATTATCAAAATGTTAAGGGAGACTTTGTCCTTGAAATGTTATCGGCTGAACATGAGCAGCTAGAAGAAGAGGAGGGATGCCTCTATGGACCAGGCATTGCCGATTAGCGCTAATTATAAACACATTTGTGTAAACACATTACAAAACTTTAAACGCGTTTTTCTCGAAAACACGTTTTTAAAAATGGCTGACATTCTCCTGACCGCTGTAATTAACATATCGACCTGAAATTTCGAGAGCATACTCAGAAAATATGTCTTCACGGAATGACGGATCGTTTTTTCGATAGATACATTTTTGCATTTTGTTATTTATCTTTTTATGCGAAAAAAAACGCGAAAATTCGATTTTTTTTTAAACTGCCGCCATTTTCCAAAATTTGTACTAAACGAAAAAGCCATCCGTCATTCCACGACCAAAGGGTCACAGATTGATAATATGCTTCGAATTTGTGTTTCAGATCAACAAAGAGGGGGCAGTGATGTCAGCCGTTTACCTCCCGCGATTTGAGGACCTGTTTTCGCGGAGCTGCAACGGCCCGCCATGTTGGTTTTTTTTTTCAAAAAAATTTTTTTAACGTTCCGTATATCATGAATAAAAGCAAGAAAAATACCGCACTCAAAAGGCTTTACTCGTTTCCGTTGAAAAAAATAAAATGTAAACACCTGAAATATGGCACTCCAGGGACAAAAGTCACCCTCAATGAAAGCAACGAGTATAAAATTAAAATGTCATTGCGCAAATTGTCGTATTTAAAAAAAATACTAATGGTTTATTTCTCCAGATTTTCACCTGAGCACGAAGGACTTTAAATTCTCACCGAAACTTTTTTTTGGTTAGATTGTACGAGCGATGAGATCCTTAAGCTTTTAAACTTGCTCCTTTTACACTAGTTTTCACAGTGAAAATCAAACAAGCTAGCTTTTCGTAAGCAGCGTCGAGCTCGTCTCATAAATGTACCCTGAAAATTTCAAAAAGATCGGGTTAAAATTGACCAGTTGTAAAAATATAGTATTCGATCGAAGGATTTTTTTTTCCGGTGCATACTTTCGATTTGACAAACGAAAAATGCCAATTTTTTTCCCCAAAAATCAAGTCTCTCACTTTGAGCACGTTTTTTTTTAATTCGCTATTTTGGAAATTCCTTCGATCAATTATGGGATAATCTAATGTACCAACGAAATTTCTTTGATTTTTTTGTTATTATGCAAGCTGATTCAGAGCGGCTCACTGCAAAAGACATTTTCGCGTAAATATAATTAAATATTTTTACACAAAAACATACTTTTTCAATACCGAAATTGTCGAAATTTATAATCGCGATTTTCTAAAATTTCAAAAATGAGCTTTTTTCGATTATTTCCACGTTTCCGTAATATTCGTTTTTCTCCATAAATTCATTGCGAGTGAACGGCTCACGCGTGCAGATCCATGACGCTCTTGTGCAGCGTGAAAAAATGCGGTTGTGCGGATTTCTCCTTGCTCGTTATAATAATTCGATTGTCGATGCTTGACTTTCAGATTTGGAGAGCAGTGTCAATAAAAAAAAAAAATATACATCTCAAATCAACGATAAAACGAGTGAGAGTCGAAACGTTTTTTTCTTTCGACCTGCACACTTGGATCCCGACACTCACTCCGATCTCATAAATGCCCGCTCGTCATATTGTACACTTCGTTTCTCGCGTCTCGCATTTTTCTTCGGTTTTTTTTCTTCAATACTCTTTCGTTATCTCGCGAGAGGGAGAAAAACAATTCGTTACAGCAGTGACATTTTTCTTCCCCTCCTTTCGTTGCCAATTTATCGAAGTATTTGCGCATTTTTCAACTCGATGCCAACATATCATAAGAAAAAAATCATTCGACTCGTACGAGAGTGGGCTTTACGATTTCTTACGATTACATTTCATAGGCAAAGTGTAGAGCTAGGAATATCTTGTTTTTTTTTTTACGTGCGCGTATGTCCCAATTCGGTTAAAATTGACGGTATCGTGGCTTTTCACGTAATAAATGTTCGAGGCGGGACACCACCATCACGGGTTGAAAAAAGTCGATTTTTTTTCTCGCTTTTTTTTAAAGACGAAGGAATATTCGAAAAAAAATGTTCAAGTGAAAATATTGAAAATTGACCAAGTTACAGACGATTTGGTGAGGGTGGGTGGCACAACGTTCATAAAAAAACGTATGCTGAAACTTTCAATCGCCTTTTTCACGAAACTTTTCTCAGCCAGGCCGGAATCATCGATTTTCAATTTAAAAAAAAAACGATAATTTCCATAATCGCAGTAGCTCGTACGTAGCCATTTTTGTTCTAAAATTTAGTATTTTTCAAGGGGTTATATACAGTTGAAATTTTTGAAAAATCGATTAAAATTTTTTTTTTCTCGTAATGTAAATATGAGGGATTCTCCGTGACTTCAGCCACTTTTTTTCGACCATCTCAGATCTGCCCCATAATTGGTTATACCAAAGTACTACTAAAACGCATTCTATGTGAATTTTTTCAGATTTTTTAATTCAACATTTCCGAAAATGCCGTTTTTTTCCAAATGAATATATCTCGGAAACTTGGAGTAACTGAAAAAAAATGTCTGCACATAAAAGTTGTAGTTTTGTGTCAGCTTTCGAGCGGGCGACTCGAAATAATTTTTATGTTCCAGTAACGCCGATTTTCCGCCAAAAAAGGGGGGAATAATTTTTTTATTCGAAAACGGCCATTCATGTTGGCTGAAAAAAATTACAGAGTATTCCAGAATGTCTGACGATATCGCGAAAAAATCGCCAGAGTGGCACGGAGCGAGGTTCCGGTATGAAAAAATTAATTTGCGTGGTTTTATTTTTTTTACCCTCGAACCTCGATCCGTGCGACTCTGGCGATTTTTTCGCGATATCGTCGGACATACTGGAAGAGTATGTAATTTTTTCAACCAAAAAAACATGGCCGTTTTTTAATAAAAAAAATAATTTCTCCGTTTTTTGATAAAAAATCAGCGTTACCGGAACGTAAAAATTATTTCAAGTCGTCCGTTCCAAAGCTACCACAAAAATACAACTTTTGTGTACAGACAGTTTTTTTTCGGTTACTTCTAGTTTCCGAGATATTTGGAAAAACAACACGGCATTTTCCAAAATGTTGAATTAAAAAATCTGGAAAAATCCACATAGAATAAAAAATGTTAAAATACAGTTAAAAGTTACGATAACAATTATACAAATTTTCTCGAGGTCATCTCGAGAAAAATTCTTTAAAATTCGATCTTTTTGAGCCTCCTGTATATAACCCCTTAAGCCCCCAAATACGAGTAAAAATTTCGCCAAAATTCCACTTTTTCAACACCAGCGATTTAGCCATTTTTTTTTAAATGCCCCCGTACAAGAACTCGATTTATATGAATTATAAAACATTTTTATTTTTCAACCCAACCAAATACTCCATTTACACCTCAATAACGTTGTCAATTTTTTACTTTCCTTCATAAAAAATTACACGAAATAAGTTCAATATACGCCGAATAACATACCATTTTTTTCCGAATCCCAAATAAATAATCCAGCAGACAAAAAATAATCGGCGAAAAACGTTTTTTTTTCGGCCCGTCGCAGTGTCTTCCCTCAAACGCGAAGAGTGTATGTTTTTCATTTCACGGAACGGAAAACGAGGAATGTCGAACATTAAAAAATGGAAAGACCACGAAAGTTCGGTCGAGCGAATATTTCGCAACCGTCCCTATTTTTTTTTTAGCGTAAGTTTTGTTTTTTTTTCCATTCTTAAAACCTACTACGTAATACAAGTATCGATGAATGCATGGAGGGACGCGATGATATGTGACTAGCCTAGAGTGTGTGTGTGTGCGACTAAGAGAATTGTCCTGGGTCTCGAACGAATTTCGCGATAATTCGCATTCGCGCTTTTCTTTATTTCCCCTCGAATTCTTCGATCCCCCAATGAGGACGTGCGATTGGTCGAAATCTATCACTAATCGAGAGAATATTTTAAAACTCATCGAAAGGCGAAATCGTGATGAGCGCCTCGTCTAAAAACCTTCGTTTTTTTTTCGTTCACCTTATTTTCTTTTTCACGTCAATAAAATGTAAAAAAAAAGAAACTATTTTTCAAGCAATCTCCTGGCCTCGAGAATTTTTTTTTCGTCTCGAGTAAATACGTATTCGTGACAATTGTTTGACAAGCTAGGGTGAGCGATTTAGTCGTTTGTTGCCTTTCGTGTCTTTCGCCCTTCGTTTATAGATGTACAATATCGTAGATGTGTGTAATTAATTGGTAGTTGTCGATCTTTGTTGTAGTTCCCTTTAGCAATAGTCGTATTATTAATAATAGTCATAGCGTTAATATTATTTCGTTAATAATAATAATAATGATAATATTGGGCTCTCTTAGAATTCTAATTATCTAATCCACGTAGAGTGATGATTGTTTCGAAGGAAAGTTTATTTTCATAGGTGGTCGATTATCGCGAATATTTCATTATTAAAAGCGACGCCTCTCATTTTATTTATCCTTCAATCTGGTCACGGCATTTTACTCGCACCTCATTTTTCGCATTTTATGTATGAGGCGTTCCATACCATTTCGAACGGTCAAAAAGTTGTCAACTCGAAAGAAAATTGAAATTTTGTCAAAATTTATTTAAAAAATTATAAAAATTTATAAAAATTTATAAAATAAAAAAAAAATATATATATCATAATAATAAAACAAAGCACAGCTTTGGAACGAGCCATTCTGAAAAAAATAGGTGTTACTGTACACACTTCAGAGTATTTTCTGGAATTTTTTGAGAAAAATCGAGTAACATACCGACCGAAAAAAAAATATTTTTGGATAATTTTGGTGAAAATAAGCATTTTTTAATCTCGAAAAATTCAAAGAAAATTTTTTCACAAGGTTCATGTGAAACTGCAACTTTTTTGTCTTAAACATTTTTCTGTTAAATCAAATTCTCACGAGATATAACGGTATTTTGAAATTTTTAAAAACTCGAGAAAATGCGATCCAAAAATTTTGAAAATATTCACACTTTTTTTTCTTCATATAACTAAATAATTTGACGAAATTTCAATTTATTTTAGAGTGGACAACTTTTTGACCGTTCGAAATGGTATGGAACGCCTCATATATATATTTATACATATACATACCGCGTGTCCTATTTCGATCTTACACCTGATTTATCTCGAAAAATACTGCTCCGATCAGGTATTGAGTATAGTGAAACTTGTAGGGTTCAAAGGACGTTGAAAAAAGAATTGATGCATTCGCGTTTTCATTGCTCATTACTTTAAATTTTCTAATGAAACAATTTCATTACCCATTACATTACATTCAGTAACGTAACAAATTTCCATTACTCATTACATTACATTTTGAAATGGAAACAATTGCCATTACTCATTACATTGGATTTTGTAATGTGAAAAATTTCCCTTACTCATTGAATTAAATCTTGCAATGTGAAAAATTTCCATTCCTCGTTACATTACATTTTGTAATGTGAAATATTTTCATTACCCATTACAATGTAATGGGCAATGGAAATATTTTACATTACATAATGTAATGTAATGAGTAATGGATTTTCTTTAAATTACCAAATGTAATGTAATGAGCAATGGAATTTTTTTACATTGCAAAATATAAGGTAATGAGTAATGGAATTTTTTTCACATTACTGATGCAACGCAATGTAAAAATCCCCATTACTCATTACCGTGTAATGAGGATTATTATTCGTTACATTACATTAGTAATGTGAACAAATTCCATTACTCGCTACCATATATTTCGTAATGTAAAAAAATTCCATTCCTCGTTACATTAAATTTTGTAATGTAAAAAAATTCCATTACTCGTTACATTACACTTGGTAATGTGAAAAAATTCCATTACCCATTACATTGGACTTTGCAATGTGAAAAATGTCCATTGCCCGTTACAATGTAATGTGTAATGAGATTTTTTGTCATTACACATTGCATTGCATTTCGTAATGAAAATGTTTCACATTACAAAATGTAATGTAACGAGTAATGGGCATTTTTTTACAACACAAAATATAATGTAATGAGTAATGGGGATTTTTCACATTGCAAAATCCAATGTAACGAGTAACGGGAATTGCTTACATTACAAAATATAATATAATGAAGAATGGACTTTTTTTTTTACATTACTGAAAGTAATGTAACGGGTAATGAACCATTTTTTCATTACCCATTTAAAAAAGTAATGAACATTGCATTACTTTTTCATTACAAATTTCGCAATCCTGGAATTGACCACCAAAAAGTCATGTATCCATTTGCAAAAAAAACATTTCGGCCATCCTAACGTCGCAATGTTTTATTTTGGACAATTTTTTCGAACGTTTTTGCCCTTGAGGGAGACTTTGTCCTTGAAATGCAGCGGGAGACGTTAGCGGCTCAACATGAGCAGCTAGAAGAAGAGGAGGGATGCCTCTATGGACCAGGCATTGCCGATTAGCGCTAATTATAAACACATTTGTGTAAACACATTACAAAACTTTAAACGCGTTTTTCTCGAAAACACGTTTTTAAAAATGGCTGACATTCTCCTGACCGCTGTAATCAACATATCGACCTGAAATTTGGAGAGCCTACTCAGAAATCATGTCCTCGCGGAATGACGGATCGTTTTTTTCGATAGATACATTTTTGCATTTATTATTTATCTTTTTATGCGAAAAAAAACGCGGAAAATTCGATTTTTTTTTTAATTGCCGCCATTTTCCGAAATTTCTACTAAACGAAAAACCCATCCGTCATTCCATGACCAAAGGGTCACAGATTGATAATACGCTTCGAATTTGTGTTTCAGATCAACAAAGAGGGGGCAGTGATGTCAGCCGTTTACCTCCCGCGACTTGAGGACCTGTTTTCGCGGAGCTGCAACGGCCGCCATTTTGGTTTTTTTTTCCAAAAAAAAATTTTTTAACGTTCTGTATATCATGAATAAAAGCAAGAAAAAAAAACCGCACTCAAAGAGCTTTGCTCGTTTCCTTTGAAAAAAAATAAAATGTAAACACCTGAAATATGGCACTCCAGGGACAAAGTCTCCCGTGAAAACTTTCGCTATACTCGCTACTTGATCGGAGCAGTATTTTTCGAGATAATTCAGGTGTAAGATTAAAACGGGATACCCGGCATATATATATACGTATAAATTATCGTACACATACGTACCGACTATTGTTAATTATTCATCACGAGTAACATAATAAATGCTCGCTGGCGTGCAAGTATTTTTACTTCTTGCATACTTTTAAAATTTTTGTTGCATTTTTTCCCTCTCTCTCTCTCTCTCTCTCTCTCTCTGTAGCTTTTCTTCCGAGGAGCGTTTGTCGTGACCCGGTGTAGGGCAAAAAGCGATATTGGCAGGACAGTAGCCAAAAAGGGTAGAGACAAGTTTCAAGTAGAGCGTGGTGGACGAGAGAGAGAGAGAGAGAGAGAGAGAGAGAGAGAGAGAGAGAGAGAGAGAGAGAGAGAGAGAGAGAGAGAGAGAGAGAGGAGAGAGAGAGAGAGAGAGAGAGAGAGAGAGAGAGAGAGAGAGAGAGAGAGAGAGAGAGAGAGAGAGAGAGAGAGAGAGAGAGATAGAGATAGAGAGAGAGAGAGAGAGAGAGAGAGAGAGAGAGAGGAGAGAGAGGAGAGGGAGAGAGAGAGAGAGGGAGAGAGAGAGAGAGAGAGAGAGAAGGTGCGGAGCTTTCAGCTTCGAAAAACAACTTCCGGTTGTCAATCGTCCTGGCAGAACTTCGAGGACTGCTAAGAGATTAAGGGGTAAGGCCACTGTAAATTTTGCCAGACGAAAATTTGGCCATCGAAGGACAAATGTATGGTGCTGGGATTGCAGACTAACGGTAAATTTTTTTTTTTACCTTCTTTTTTTTATTATTTTTTCCAATAAAAAACTATTCGCAAAACTTTAAACGCGTTTTTCTCGAAATACGGTTTTTCAAAATGGCACGCAGCATCACTCGAACAATTTTCATTTTTTTTACATGAAATTTTGACCAGATGTGAACATTAACATTATCTTGAGAATGTCGATCGGGATTTTCAATAACTTTATTTATTGATTTTTTATTAACAAAAAACTAGCCGTTTTTTTCGTCAAAAATCAATTTTTTTTTTTCAAACGCACGCCAAATCCACAAAAATTGATACTTTTTAAAATCCGATCGACATTCTCTAGCTATAACCCTCTAGATTGATGGTTTTTTTTTTTTTTTTGTTCTAGATGCAAAAGTGCACCAGTGGTGCTGCGTGCCGCGGAGCCCTGCAAGCAAAACATGCCCCGGGAACATAGCTGTGGAACCGCCATTTTGTTTTTTTCTTTTGCTGTAAAAAAATTTGATAATAAAGTTTAATGTATGCCCGATAACACCCTTAAAAGCTTTTTTTTCAATTACCTTCAATTTTGGAAGCAAAAAATTCGTGAAAAAAACCTTTTTTTTTGGACCGTTACAGTGGCCTTAGGCCTTAAAAACAGCCAAAAAATCGACAGAGAGAACAGCGACCAAATCTCTCTCGTCCTTTTTTAAAAACATTTTTCGACCTCGCGATTTCCTCTCGTGTCACTTTTCCCACGTATCCGCTTGTCCTCTTTACGTTTTTTTCTTATCATATTTTCTATATATATAGAAAACATAAAAAATATCTATGTATACGTATATACTGTGTGTGTGTGTGTGTGTTTTTTTTTTTCAAACGAAATATAGATAGATAAGTTCATTTATGTTTATGTGTATAGAAAACCCATTTTCGTTTTTTTTTTTTTCCACGATGGATTTTCCGTGTTCGGCCCTAAGCTCGGAACGATCACGCTCGCGAGCGATTAATCGTAATGAGATTTCGTGCTCTTTTCGTTCGTTTTACAATCTTTCACTTTGCTTTGTTTTTATTTTTATTTCATGCTTTTTTTTTGTCATTATTATTTTTATAGCTTCGTATCCCGTTGTTCAAAGCGATAAGAAGCACGCGAACAATTTCTAGGTGTTTTTTTTTCCTTTTTTTTTTCATTACACGATAAAAATTTTCGATAACGAGCGATTCGCGTTCGTGCGTACGATTTTTTCTTCTTCGCTTCTTTTTTTTTTCATTTTCCTCAAAGGCGCGGGTGTAAAAAAAATGTTTCAAAAAATTTTGTTCGCGTTTGGCTTTACGATATCGATGGGGGGGGGGGGGGTCTGAATATTTTTTTCTTATTTTCTTCCTCTCGCCCTTTGCGGTGTGAAATATACATGTATAATATTTAATATATATTTATATGTACATACGTATAGATAATATATGTATATATATGTATATATATATATATATATATATATATATATATATATATAATATATATATATATATATATATATATATATATAGAAATATGTATGTATACAAATACACACACGAATTAGTAATAATTATTGTTATTATCGTTAGTAATATATAACGCGTTTGAATTGTGTTGTTTTGTTTGTTTGTTTGTTTATTTGTTTTTTTTTTCGTTATTTTTTTTATCGCGCGAATGTGACTCGTTTCGATTAAGGAGCCAGCATCTTCGAGAGTTCCTCGTCCTGCAGGCAACCCTTTAGAAATTCGTCCTGCGTCAATTGGCCGTCGTTGTTCTCGTCCATTTTCGCGAATATGTTCTTCGCCCTTTCCTCGGCGCTGTCGGCCGGTCGGTTGCTCGAACACGCACCGAGCATGTCGTATATTGCCTGCAAATAATTAACGTCAAGCCCCAAACGAAGGGAAAAAATTAAAACGAAAGGGACATCCATGCGCGGTGGAACGATTTTTTTTTTTTTTCACTCAATTGTCCGTTCGGGAAAATTCGCGAACATGAGATTTGCAGTCGCGATCGAGGATTTTAACGACGTTGACGTTTGTATCGTTGGAAAGCAACGATTTTTTTTTTCGTCATTTTTTCGATTTCATTTCTTCTTTTTTTATTTCTTCAGTTTTTATTTCTTCATTTTTCATTTCTTCAGTTTTTATTTCTTCATTTTTCATTTCTTCAGTTTTTATTTCTTCATTTTTCATTTCTTCATTTTTTTATTTCTTCATTTTCTATTTCTTCATTTTTATCATTATTCAAAGCCTTTATTTTGCAAATTAAGGTCGCAAACTCTCTAATAAAAATAAGAAAAAAAAAAGTTCATTTTCGTTGCGTTCCAACGATACGAAAACCCCAACGTCATGGAATTTAATCGTCGTCGGGGAGCGACAAAGCCCGCGTATCGCGCCAACCCATGCGGGCGTTTATTTTACAAATTTGATTGTTGTATTCCCTCGAAAATTCGACGAATTATATCACTCCGCGAATGCGAGGACAAAGAAATTGTTGACGCGATTTCCGATTCGTTACCCCGTGGTCGACCGATTTTACGTGTGTATATATATATATATTATATATATATATATATATATATATATATATATATATATATATATATATATATATATATATATATATATACATATATATATACTCGATCTCTGGCTATAATTGGATCCTCGGCCATTGGGTGGCTGTCACCTCGTACCGGAATTAAAGTATGTTGTTCGAACGTGCGCAAAAGCCGCGGGTTCGTTTGCTCAATTATAACAAATCGAATTACGAAAAAAATTGTTTTCCAAATTAACAAAAAAAAAAGTCACGATACCTGAACGATCTTCGTCATTTCCTGGATGTCTATGACGCCGTTTCCATCGACGTCGTACATCCGGAACGCCCATTTCAATTTTTCCTCCGCGGTGCCGCTAGACGTCACGTCAATTGCCAGAAGAAATTCCTGCGCGATGCGATTGAGGAAATAAAAAGCAGAAATAAAGCACAGTGGAAGATAAAGTGGTGAAAAAAAAGAAGAAACAGTTTTACACTACGAGGTGAGACGAGAGAGTTGAAACGTGTGAAAATAATAATCATAAGGTTTGGAATTAATCGAGGGAGCGCCGGTTGCGAAATATTCGAGCGGCCAGTGGAAACGGCGTTTTTGGTCAGACCCGAGCGGCGCGCCAACACCCGCGTCCGACCAGAGGCATATTTACCCCTCGGCCCAACGTTTATACATATTTACGAGGAATTTTTTTTTAAAGCACGCGATACACGGATTACTTCTCTCCTGTGTGGTGAGTTCGTGAACTTTTTTTTTCAGAGAACTTCTTTTATTGGTATGAAAAAAAAATTGATAAAAAATTCTACACCGGAAGCGGCTCTTAATTTTTTACTGAGCGTCCATGGTACGACGCTTTTCTAAATGCAGGACTGCAGCGTCTCGGAAGAAAAAGATGAAAAAAAACCAACGACGATTTTTCTTTCATTAACACTCATACGCAGTATTTGAACCAAGACAAAGTGAGGAATGTTGAAAATCGATGAAGTGGTACGCTTTGGAACAAAAGGATTGAATTTTCCGAAAATGATGGCTACGTTTTGCAATAAAATTTTTTTTTCTTTCAATTTTCGAACACATTTACGGTCATGTCTTTAAACAATAAGGTTAAAAGATTTATACCGAATTTCATCAGAATCGGTCGATTAATTTTTTGACTATACGTCACGCCAGTCTTGAAAGCGCAGTCTACAATTGATAAAATGAAAAAAATACCATGTAACAGCCAAAAGTAGTGACAAAACATACCCTGAGTCTAAAAAATGGCGAAGAAATCTTTCTTTAAAAAAAAATCATGAAAATTACATGTAAAAAAAAATTTGAAAATAGCTTTTATTTAATGCAGTAAAAAGTAGAAAATCATTTTTTTTACCAAGTCACCTATATGTGACTATAGATAAAAGCTCGGGGCGCAGCACTTCTCAAATGTTTAAGGGGTTACCCCCACTTGCGATATTGAAAAAATCGATTTTTTTTATTGCATTTTTTTGGAGTATAAGTTATCTGAGAATATGTCCTGAAAATTTCAAGTCGATCCGAACAAAATTGACTGAGATATGAGCGTTGAAAGAGAAGAATCCGCGTTGAAAGAGCGTTGAAAGAGAAACTTTAAACGCGTTTTTCTCAAAATGGCATTTCTGAAGTCGGTGACCGAGATTACTCGAACACTAATGAACCGATCTTCTTGAAATTTTGCAGGCTTATTTAATACATAAAAATGTAGTCTTTAATCGTTCGATTTTTTTTTTCGAAAAAAAAATGGCCGTTTTATAGCCAAAAAACGGCCGTTTTTTTCGTTAAAATCGAACCATTAACTTTGACTGTCCGCCATTTTGTGAGAAATTAATATTTTTTAAAATCCTTCGATTAAAGACTAGTTTATACTTATATTTGACTAAATCCATCCGCATTTTTTTCTTCAGATGATCCACTTCGCCGCAATGTTGGTCACCGCAAACCGTGTGTATAAAAACATTATTTCATTGACGGCCATTTGCCACTAAACAATGTAATATTTTTCAATAAAAAAATTACTGAAAGTTCTTCAAGATCTGTTCTCTAAGATGGTATATTGATCGATTAAAAAAGTTTTGTAGTTTTCTTTAAAAAAATTCATGAAAAAGGCCTTTTTTGCGCTACAAGTGGGGGTAACGCCTTAATCAATTTGATCAATTCAGTCTCATTAACCGTATTTAATTTGGCACAATAGTAATTCGAGAAATGATTGTCACACGTTTATACTCAGTTTCAAAATTTGTATTTAAAAAATCTAAGGTTATTTCACAGTAAATTAAACAGAGTTTATATATTCACGGATTTATGTAAATTAACGATTATATGTCTAAATTTTAATGAAAAATCAAAATTTTGAATAATAATCCATATTACCTTGTAACGAGTAATCCACATTTTTTTCATTACATTAGTAATGTGAACAAATTCCATTACTCACTACCATATATTTTGTAATGTAAAAAAATTCCTTTTTTTATTTCATTGAAGTTTGTAAGGTCAAAAAATTCCATTGCCCATTACAATGTAATGTGTAACGAAATTTTTTGGTCATTACACATTATATTGCATTTTGTAATGAAACTGTTTCACATCACAAAATGTAATGTAATGAGTAATGGAAATTTTTTACAATACAAAATATAATGCAATGAGTAATGGATTTTTTTTTGCAATACAAAATATAATGTAATGGGTAACGAAATATTTTTTCATTACCCCATTTGAAAAATTATGAATAATGCATTACTTCTTCGTTACAAATTTCGCAACCCTGGAATTTACCACCAAAAAGTCATGTTTCCATTTGCAAAAAAAACATGTCGGCCATCCTAACGTCGCCATTTTCTATTTTGGATAATTTTTATTGAATCTACTAGGAAGTAAAAAAAAATTTTTTTTACCGAGTCAACTATATGTGACTATAAATAAAATCTTTGGGCGCTCCATTCTTAAAAATGTTTAATCAATTTGATCAATTCAGTTTCATTAACCGTATTTAATTTGGCACAATAGTAATTCAAGAAATGATTATCATACGTTCATACTCAGTCTCAAGATTTTTATTCAAGAAATCTAAGGTTGTTTTACAGTAAATTAAATACAGTTGATATGTTAACGGATTTATGTGAATTAACGATTATATGTACAAATTTAAATTAAAAAAATAAAAATATTTTCTACTTTTTAGTACATGACATGAAAGCTCGTTTCCTTTAAATATTTTTTTTACATGTAAATTATTTTTTACTTGTTAGTCTTTAATTGATTTTACCAGTCATTATTAGTAGTTTGTTGGGTTACATATCGCTAATTTTACATGAAAAGTTGAAAATTTGATGTATGTATATTTTTTAAGTTGAATAATGCATCGTCACCTTTCAGGTGCACGTTTTTTAAATTTCAGAGCTCTAAGTAGTCGGGAAGTGGGTGAAATATTGATTTTTCGTTTTGCATCTCACAGAAAGTCAAGAAAGTTAAGGGAGACTTTGTCGTTGAAATGCAGCGGGAGATGTTAGCGGCTCATCATGAGCAGCTAGAAGAAGAGGAGGGATGCCTCTATGGACCGGGCATTGCCGATTAGCGGTAATTATAAACACATTTGTGCAAACACATTACAAAACTTTAAACGCGTTTTTCTCGAAAACACGTTTTTAAAAATGGCTGACATTCTCCTGACCGCTGTAATTAACATATCGACCTGAAATTTGGAGAGCATACTCAGAAAATATCTCTCCACGGAATGACGGATCGTTCTTTCGATAGATACATTTTTGCATTTATTATTTATCTTTTTATGCGACAAAAAAACGCGAAAATTCGATTTTTTTTTTAATTGCCGCCATTTTCCGAAATTTGTACTAAACGAAAAACCCATCCGTCATTCCATGACCAAAGGGTCACAGATTGATAATATGCTTTGAATTTGTGTTTCAGATCAACAAAGAGGGGGCAGTGATGTCAGCCGTTTACCTCCCGCGATTTCAGGACCTGTTTTCCCGGAGCTGCAACGGCCGCCATTTTGGTTTTTTTTTTCAAAAAAATTTTTTTTTAACGTTCCGTATATCATGAACAAAAGCAAGAAAAAAAACCGCACTCAAAAAGCTTTACTCGTTTCCTTTAAAAAAAATAAAATGTAAACACCTGAAATATGGCGCTCCAAGGACAAAGTTCTCCCTTAAATAAAAGCTCGCATAAACCGGGAATTTTTCCTCGCACAAAGGCATCGCCCCCCTTAAATTAATAGAGTATAGTTTAGACGTCTCCTTGGTCGAGAAAAGCGTCATCGTACGACGCTTTCCTAGACGCGGTACTGCAGAGTCGTGAAAAAAGGATGAGTCCGGGTATGAGTTACGGATGCGTGAATTTTTTTTTTTCCGTATCACAGAGTTAGCGAACACAGCACGGACCATTTCCGTTCTCGCGTATGTACGTATATATTCTTATCTCTTTTTTACGTGCACGTAATTGTAGGACATGCTCGAAAGGGCTTTGAAGTTACTGCGAGCTTTCCTCGCGCAAAAGCCTCCTCGTGTCTCGCTCGGAGGCCAGCGTAGGGTGGCGTGTAAAAGATGGCCCCGGAGAAAAACTTGGCTCTTTTCCTCGTTTTTTTTTTCTCGGCTTGAATAAATAATCTTCGGGGATAGAAATAGGCCCGGTTCCTTCCACTTTCTTCCTGTCCGTCCGCCTCTTATTCTTTTTTCCAAGTTTGCCCTCCGGATTAAGGGGACAGCGCAAAAACAAAATCGATTTTTTTGCTCTTCCTCAAAATATGCATATTCAAAAATATACAATATAAATTGATATATAATAAATAAATAATATGAGGCATTCCACGTCACTTCAGCCAGTAAAAAAAATCCACAAATAATTTTGAAAAATCAAGTTACTGCACTGAAAAATGGTCACCGAGTGTCGAAATTTTTTTTAAATTTCTGACGTTTTTTCTCGTTCATTAGCATTTTTTAACATTTTTCCATTCAAATGGCTGTATCTTTGGCAGGATTTGACGTATTTACATTCGTAAAAAACGAAAATGTGCGTCTTTTCATAGCCTGCCAGAAAAAATTTAGATTTTATTGAGCTAGTCGAACGTCCGTTTCAGGGCAAAATGTACAAAAATATTTTTTTTCTCAAGGAAAGACACATGTTATTTTATTTTTCATAATTTCCTCGGATTGTGAATACGAAAAACGGATTTTTGGTATTTTTTATATTATGGGTTTCTTAAACACCGTGAAGTAACAGCTATTTTTATTTAAAAAATTTTTTTTTTTATTAATATTCGATTGAAGAGTGTGGAGCACTCCAAGGCTCCAATACATATGACATATATGTCATATGTATTTCAAAAGCCTGGTAAACATACAGCGAGTGCGCCACACTCTTCAATCGAATATTAATAAAAAAATATAAAAAATCAAAATAGCTGTTACTTCACGGTGTTTAGGAATCCCATAATATAAAAAATACCAAAAATCCGTTTTTCGTATTCACAATTCGGGGAAATTCTTAAAAATAAAAAAACGAGTGTCTTTCTTTGAGAAAAAAAAAATTTTTGCATACTTTGCCCTGAAACGGACGTTCGACTTGCTCAATGAAATCAAGATCAATTTTTTCCGGAAGACTAGAAAAAGACGCACATTTTCGTTTTTTACGAATGTAAATACGTCAAATCCTGCCAAAGATATAGCCATTTGAAGGGAAAAATATTAAAAAATGGTAATCAACGAGAAAAAAACGTCGGAAATTAAAAAAAAATGCCGACACACCGTGAATATTTTTCAATAACGTAACTCGATTTTTCAAAATTATTTGTGGATTTTTTTTTACTGGCTGCTGTGACGTGGAATGCCTCATATAATAAATAATATTTTCAAAAATCTGTAATTGCAGTAGCTATCGTTGTGCGCAGTCATTTTTTAATATTTATTTTTTTTTAATAAAAATGTACACAAAATAAGTCCAATGTATGCTTAAGGGGTTATACCAGTGTGACACTTTCAAAAAATCGATTTGTTTTTTTCCTTTTTCGACAGTTTATACTTTCAAGGATATCATTATCATTTATATCAATGTCATTTTATCTTGCAAAAATCGATAGGTAAATCTTTAAACACGTTTTTCTCGAAATGAGATTTTTAAAATTTGCTGACATTGTAACTCAAAGAGCAATTGTTCGACTGACTTGAAATTTGAACTGAGTGATCTTGAACATATTTACTCCACAATGACGTAGGATACTTTCGATTGGATGAAAATTGACGATTTGGCATTGAAAAAAAACGACCATTTTATAGGCAAGAAAACAGACTTTTTTTCATAACTACGCCATTTTGTTAGATTTTGATATTTTTCGAAAATCCTACGTCATTGTACAGGAAATACCTTCCAGTTTAGCGACATTTTTTCCTTTTTTGGTTTCAGCTACTTAATCGGCCGGAATCATGTCAGAAGTGGAGGAACTTTTTTTTCGCGCCTCCGAAGGCAGCGCATAAGTCGCTTGGATCTCAACATTTTTCTATGAAAAAATTGTGTAATATAGGTCAAATATAGCCAAATATATTCTTAATTTTCCGAAACATTTAATTGAGTACTTTTCTTCCAAAAAAAAAATCCCGAAAATCACCCAAATGTTCAGCGTTCACACTGGTATAGCCCCTTAATAACACCCAGTTTTCGCAATTCCAAATAAATAATCTATGAGACAAAAAAAATATGTCTTTTTCTTTTATTGTCTTTTTTCGGACAAAGGACAAACCCTGACGCCCCCAATGAAGGGTGGCAATCCTCCCCGAGGAAGCTTAATTTTTCAACGCGGCTACTAGCCATTTTTTATTCACGTCAAACGTCAATCGAATATTTTTTTGGATCGCGGCGCAATCGCGAAAAATCCGGGGCTCGCTTTTCTCTTCTCGCGGTCCTTTCAAAGGCGCGCACGTAGCGTATATACGCGAACGTTAAATACGGTCGGTTGTGCCAACGATCGTTTGGACTCTCGGCAGCTCCAGGGCTGGCTTGACCCAGTTCGTACTGACAAGCCACATACTCCTAACGACGCTCGAAACTTTTTTTTTTTATTTACAATTCCGAAGCCGTACGGAGAATATCGTAGAATAAGTTTGCCGATTTTTCGGGGACGGAAACCGTTCGGAAAAATTTTCTATTTCCTACCAAAGAAATAAATTAAATTCTAAATTAATCTCGATTAATTTAATAAAATAAAAATAATATAATATGAGTAAATAAAATTAATTATATAATAAAAATCAATTAAAAATCAATTAAATTCTATTCATTTAATTTATTCCTTTAGGCAAGGAAGAAAATTCGCTGATCCTCATGTTTTTTTTTAAGGAAATACTTCCTCTCCATTTTTGAGACTTGGGGTGTCTTTTATTACTACTTTTGGCTGTCACATGGTATTTTTTAATTTGATCAATCTTAAAAATGGCGGAGGTATGGCACGGTCTTCTAAACTCGATTTTGAAAACTGGCGTGACGTATAGCTAAAAAACTACTCGACCGATACTGATGAAATTTGGTATAAATCTTTCTAACCTCATTGTCTAAAACATGACCTTGAATGTTTTTGAAAATGAAGAAAAAAAATATTCTTTTTATCGCGAAACGTAGACATTTTTTCGGAAAATTCAATATTTTTGTTCCAAAGCGTAGCATTTCATTGATTTTCAACATTTCTCACTTCTTCTTGGTTCACATTCTGCGTATGAGTGTTGACGAAAGAAAAATTCTCGTTGGCGTTTTTTCAGATTAATCCCGCCGACACTGCGTGTCACGCCGTCTGACAACATCCGCCGCGACCCGTTTAAAAGATCGTGCCACAAACACCGCCATTTTCAAAGATGATTAAAAAAAAAAGCACCATGTAACATCCAAAACTAGTAATAAAACATACCCTAAGTCTCAAAAATAATGAAGAAATATTTCCCTTAAAAAAAATCAGAAAATCCATCATAAAATCCAAACAAACCCAAACAAACAAACTAGTTATAAAACATACCCTATGTCTCGAAAATAACAAAGAAATATTTTCCTTAAAAAAAATCAGCCATTTTTTCCTCGCCCAAACGTATCTCCCTCTTAATTCAATTCTACTCGGGGAATAAATCTCTCCGGTAACGTAATGCAATATGCAAACTGCGAACCAGAAAAACCAAAAGACCTGATTCGACCTTCGTTCCAAAAGTTTCCGGCTCTGAATTTCCGCAGGAGCTCCCTCTATCTCTCTCTTGGTTAACCCCCGCAGCTCCTTTTATATTGCAAACCCAGTTGTAAATTTATGCGTTCACGTGAGCCCTACGATGCGCCCGGCTCAACCAACACGAGGAATTATGGTATCCCGGGATCTACCTGCCGACCCTACTACATAAATTGATTGCTGGAAGGATCGCGCGCGCGCGCGCGACACTGCGACAAGGGCGTATCGGAACATTGGCAAAAGTCGAGATCCGAGTCCCGCTGACTCCAACGAATCGATACGCGCCTACGTGTATTTGTTTGTGGCTCCGCACGTGCGTCAACTCCATTTGCAGGGACAGTCTATTGACTCGCTTGGCTTTGCCTACTGTCGCAAATGTACCAATCTACGTACCTGTGTACTCGAGCTCGCGAAGCTCGACCACCCGACGGACGACGATAATTGTCCCTTAGACAAATATTCGCGCAATTAACAACCGCCTCCTAACATTTCATTTTACAATTACTCACTCCTCTCGTTTTCTCGATTCCATTGCAGTTCTTTGCAAATTTAATATTTGTTTGACAACTCTGAGTTCGCGATGCAAATCTGTCGCTCATTTTCAGGTTTGTGTGTGTGTGTGTGTGTGTGTGTGTGTGTGTGTGTGAGTAGGTGTGTGTGTGTGTGTGCGTGTGTGTGAGTAGGTGTGTGTGTGTGTGTGTGTGTGTGTGTGTGTGTGTGTGTGTGTGTGTGTGTGTGTGTGTGTGTGAGAGTAGGTGTGTGTGTGTGTGTGTGTGTGTGTGTGTGTGTGTGTGTGTGTGTGTGTGTGTGTGAGAGAGAGTAGGTGTGTGTGTGTGTGTGTGAGAGTAGGTGTGTGTGTGTGTGTGAGAGTAGGTGTGTGTGTGTGTGTGTGTGAGTAGGTATGTGTGTGTGTGAGTAGGTGTGAGTAGGTGTGTGTGTGTGTGTGTGTGAGTAGGTGTGTGTGTGTGTGTGTGAGAGTAGGTGTGTGTGTGTGTGTGTGTGTGTGTGTGTGTGTGTGTGTGTGTGTGTGAGTGAGTAGGTATGTGTGTGTGTGAGTAGGTGTGTGTGTGTGTGTGTGTGTGTGTGTGGGTGTGTGTGTGTGAGCGAGTAGGTGTGTGTGTGTGTGTGTGTGTGTGTGTGTGTGTGTGTGTGTGTGTGTGTGTGTGTGTGTAGGTGTGTGTGTGTAGGTGTGTGTGTGTGCGTGCGTGGGTTCAGGTGTTTGTGCACGTAGGTGAGTGTGCGTGTGCATGTGTGTAAGTTGAGGTGTGTGTAGGTGTATGGTGTGCGTGGGTTGAGGTGTTTGTGCACGTAGGTGAGTGTGCATGTGCATGTGTGTGTAGGTTGAGGTGTGTGTGTGTGTGTGTGTGTGTGTGTGTGTGTGTGTGTGTGTGTGTGTGTGTGTGTGTGTGTGTGTGTGTGTGTGTGTGTGTGTGTGTGTGAGTAGGTGTGTGTGTGTGTGTGTGTGTGTGTGTGTGTGTGTGTGTGTTTGAGTTGAAGT
This sequence comes from Ophion ellenae, assembly GCA_963210295.1. Classification (NCBI taxonomy): domain Eukaryota; kingdom Metazoa; phylum Arthropoda; class Insecta; order Hymenoptera; family Ichneumonidae; genus Ophion; species Ophion ellenae. The sequence goes on along the minus strand of OY723397.1, from coordinate 22,061,606 downwards.
GTATGTACGTGTATGGTGTGTGTGCGTTGAGGTGTTTGTGCACGTAGGTGAGTGTGCGTGTGCATGTGTGTGTAGGTTGAGGTGTGTGTGTCTGTGCGTGTGTGTGCGTGTGGGTGTGGGTTGAGGTGTTTGTGCGCGTAGTTGAGTGTGCGTTCGTACGTGTGTGTAGGTTGAGGTGTGTGTGTTGGATCGTAACACGTTTTTGGAAAACAGCAGGATGAGGAAGCGAAAACCGCTTAGCGCGTTCAGTAAAATGCTTTTATTTCTGTCCCCTCCCTCTCTGCCCCGATGTACATAATACGTATGTAAATGTCTCCGTAACGACGTTCGCGAATAGTAGTCGAAAGTGTTTCGGTTGCGTGCCCGGGATATACAACGAGGCGCTTTTGCGCTCCACGCTCTCGCCGAGCTTGTTAAAATTCTCACGGCACTCGCCCGCTCGTCACAACCAAAGAAAACGAAATTATGAACACGCCAGACGCGAACGAAACAGATTTCACGGCGAATTAAACACTCTGCCTTTTGTTTTTTCCTGTTGATCAAACGATTTCTGCTTTCGGAGGGGCTTTTTTTACGTTTGTTTGGGTTTGCCATGATGAAGTAATTCGAGCAGACCGGGAGAATATTTTCCGATAAATTGCGTCTCTTCATCAAGCGAAAATTAATTCGGGAATCAATTGCGCAGCCTCTTGCCCGAATGTTCGTGGGCTCCTTGCATCTCTCGGGCTTCTCGAGATTCGGTCACTCGCTGGACGAGTACCGGAGAGAGTACGTATGATTTTTTGCATTCTCTCAAAGTATGCATATTTAGGAATATGTGAAAAAAAGGTTCGAGTAAAAATATTGAAAATTGACCAAGAACGATTTAGCGGGAGCAGGTGGCGCAACGATTTACGTATAGTAAAATTCTTGGGACGACGTTTCTTGACCTGGCCTAAATGACAACTCCAGCTACGATAGTCCGATTTCCAGTATTCAAAAAATTAAATTTCTGTAACTGTCGTAGCTATCGTTATAGGTAACGATTTTTTTATAAATAGAGTATTTTTAAGCACCTAAATATATTATGAGCAAAAATTTCGACAAAATTACACTTTTTTGTGATTTTTTTTTTACATAGATAATAAATTTAATTCATAACATTTTCAAATTCAATTTTTTTCATTAAAATGTAGACGAACCCAATTGATAACATACCGTTTTTTTCCAAATCCCAAGTAAACAATCTAGTAGACCCAAAAAATCGGAAATTTGTAATTTTTCTGAAAAAAAAATTCCCAAAAAACCTATTTTTTCGGCCTCTAGAGTGGCCTAACGCCATAACAAGAATTTTCGTTGCATTCCAACGATGAAAACTTCAACACCACCAAATCGGAGTAATTTCACGTCAAAGTTGGCTCATTCATCGAGGGCTCGAAATATTGCGACGAATATTTCTCCTTGCACGTATCCGCGAGAGTTCTTAGCCCAGGCAGACGTGTACACAAAGGCTCGGCGATGTATCCGAGCGTCTGGGAGGTGTGGCGAGGGATCGGCTCAATATTGCGCATTTTTTTTTCTTTGCTTTTTGTTCCCCCAGACCCGTGGGATTTCTATTTAGCCGAGTAAACTGGATGGTCGATCGTCGCAATCTAAGAGCCCCCCCTTTTTTTCTAACCTCGTCTCTTTTTTTCCCCACCCTCGCTGCTACACCCTCTCCTGCCCGCTGCCCTCGTTCACTCGTGCCGCGAACGCAACAGAGCAACGCTTCCCTCTCGCGCCTCCTGTATCTCTCGTTCGAAGAGGACAAAAAAAACGACAAAAAAAAACCTCGCGATACAATCGGCCCGGGATAGAGCGAGCGCGATAATGCGGGGGTGAGCATATCGGGGCTTGCGAGTTTTACTCCGGCACGACGTTCCTGGATAATCCGCGAGGCGCACGGGCTCGCGAGCAAGAGAGACCACAGCCTTCGAACGATTACGTTCACGTCGTTATAATTGATCGGATCGGTGGCTCGGCCCTCACATCCACGAGGGGTTGACGCTCCGGCCCAAGGTACCACTTACAAGTGTGTACACATCAGGATCGTCCCGACCTCGCCACTTTTTCTCAACAATTATTCCCATGTAGAGGTTGCCATGAGTTGGCCAATGTTACGATCAGGCCAATATTGGGACCATCGTATGAGCCAACAAAAGAGAAATAATATTGGCCCATTACTGTTCCGCTCTAAACTGAAAACTGGCACAATATCGGCCCATCCTTAAAGCCTGTCCTGGCCCATCTTTAAAAACTAATGAACAGCAGTGATAGTTAAACTAAATTTGCCAATTAAAAAACTGGGGATACTAAAATACTGACAATTCCATTGGCCCAATATTGTTCCGTTATAAATTGAAAACCGGCGCAATATCGGCCCATCGTTTAAAACCAATAAATAGCCGTGATGGTTGAACTATATTTGCCAATTTAAAAACTGGTAATGCTAAAATACAAGCAATTACATTGTCCCATTATTGTCCCGTTATAAATTGAGAACCGGCTCAATATCGGCCCATTACTAAAGATTATCCTGGCCCATCTTTCAAAACCAATAAACAGCAGTGATAGTTAAACTAAATTTGCCAATCCTAAAGCTGGCAATCCTAAAGTACTGGCTATTACATTGGCTCATTATTGTCTCGTTCTAAATTGAAAACCGACACAATATCGGCCCATAGTTAAAACCTATCATGGCCCATCTTTTAAATTCATTAAACAGTCATGATAGATAAACAATATTTGCCAATTTTTAAACTGGCGATGCTGAAGTACTGCCAATTACATTGGCCCATTATTGTTCCGTTATAAATTGAGAACTGGCACAATATCAGCCCATCACTAAAACCTATCCGGGCCCATCTGTTAAAACCAATAAACAGCCGTGATAGTTCATCGAAACTTGCCAATTTTAAAACTGGCAATGTTAAAATACTGGAAATTACATTGAATTAATCTAAGCCCTTTATTGGCTAAGTGGGTCAGACCATACCTGCTTTTATTTTATTTAAGCCTTGGGTTATTCATTATCTGTATATTGTGCCAGAATAGGCAAATAACTGGCACGTCATATAGTAATCGTCTATATTTTGTAGTTCAGTTTTCGTAATCAAGTCTTGGCCTATTATTGGCATTTGTAAATAACCAACATAAGTAAGTAAAATATGCCAATTTTGAAACCAGTCATATACGCAAATCACAATTTATTTCAAGGTTATTCCATGAAATATGTATCCATAAGGACCAATCTAGGGCCAATCTTGGCCCGATATAGGTTGAATATTTATCACGCACTCAAACAAACCCAAACAAACTCACGGCCCAATATTCTAGATAGACCAACTGTGAAGGCCCACCATAGAGCCAGTGGTCAATTTCTACATAGGCCCTTTAAGAGGGCCCACATAGGACCAAGTACAATCACCAACATTGCCGCTACAATGAATTAAATCATTGGCCCAATAATTGTTGGCTCTGTTGCCGATATCGGGCCGTTCTTATCATTTCTACAAAGGCACCTCATTGGTAAATACTCACGGCCCAATATTCTAGAAAGGCTAACAGTGAAGGCCCGTCCCAGGCCCAACGGTCAATCTCTACATGGGTTGTGCAGTTGTAACGTATAAAAAAATTAAAATCTTCGAACAACAATACAAGATGTCCTGTTATGAATGGATAATCCTGCGACTGTCGATAAGTGACTGTCGATGATGTCCTACTATATGCAGGAATTTCCGTTTGTTTGAGTTTGGGTTTGTTTGGGTTCGAATATTTTTTCACAGTACAACGAAGATTGTGATGAGATTGTGATGAGATGGTGGTTTCCGAAGGAACAGCGAACTTCTCTCTTCGGACTCCATGTCAAGTATTCACTTTTCACCCCGAGCAAGCCTTGATTTTTACCCTGATCAGACCGAAATCAGAAAAAGTGTCACAAAAATAATTGTGGCTTGATGAAAAATCCTGATCAAGGCATGAAAAAAAAATCAGCATGCCTGATACGATCTTTTTTGTAGCCGGAGCAGGATTTCTACTCGGGTTTTTTAATGTACGACAAAAGTAGAAAATAATTGATATGTAAAAAAAATATTTTTATCAAACAAGCTTTTATTTAATGTACTAAAAAGTAGAAAATAATTGTTTTTTTACCAAGTCAGCTATATGTAACGATAAATAAAAGCTTGTGGCGCTCAACTTTTCAAATGTTTAATAAATTTGATGAATTCAGTTTTATTAACCGTATTTAATTTGGCACAATGGTAATTAGAGAAATTATTATCACACGTTTATATTCGGTTTCAGGATTTTTATTTGAGAAATCAAATAAGCTGATATTCATTTTATTTAAGAAAATAAATAAGCTGATATTGATACTAAATAGACGTGTAATTAATTTTATGAGTGAATCACTTTTTCATACGAAAAAAAATTATCAAATTCGCACATGATTTTATACCCGTTGCTGTGGCCTAAGTCCTCAAGTCTTATTAATTTGTCTTAATAAAATGAAGTCTTCTTAATTTTTCGCAATACTTTTTCTCTTTTTCGTCTGTCGAGGTCGTTCGATGGTGCTCGCCTCGCGATATATATATATATATATATATATATATATATATATATATATATATATATATATACACATATATATTTCTTTTTCTTCATGCGTTCACGTATACGCAACGATGACGAAACCCCGCCACGGACACGCGCACCTCTTTCGCGACAACAATGCCGACAAAGAAATCGATTGTTCGGCTGAGGATTTTTTCCTACCGGAAAAATTCGATGTCGTAACTTTACGTGTATCGATGGTTATATATATATGTATATATGTATATATGTGTGTATATATATATATATATATATATATATATATATACATATATATATATATATATATATATATATATATATATACATATATACACACACACACATATTACTTATATATAACACATAGAACTTATAAAAATTGACTCGAGAAGATTTGTTAACATGGCCGAGTTGTTCGAACGCTTTGAGAGTCTTGCGGGACAAGCAATCTCGGGAATTTCGCACGCTCCGAAGAAATTCCTGGCGCGCACGCGAGTATCCAATAAAATTTCTCGTGTCCACCTCACGAGTGCGTCGACGCGAAATTTCTCGACGTGAATTAAGGGGTCTTCTCACTTTAGACGCTAAAAAAGGCTATTTTCATGAATTTCTTGATAGGTTTATATAATAGATATTGATAGAAAAGTTTTTACACTAAATAACCACACTTTCGAAATATATTTAAAAAAAAATTTGTTGTATCTATGTAACCAAAACAAACTTTAAACGCGTTTTTCTCGAAGCAACGTTTTACGACGGCTTGTTGAATCTTCGAAACTACTAGTCGATCCTTACGAAATTTTAACCACATATTCTTTACAACTATAGCTATAGCGCATATCAAGGATTTTAAAATTCTTCCATATTTATTTTTAAAAAATTCCAAAAACGGTGAAAAAAACGTTTCTTTGTTGTTTTTTCGAAAAATCGCGGCCATTTTGTAATTTTTGAATATATCAAAAATGGGATGATATGCGCTATAGTGATTAACATACTGAATCTAAAACCGTTTGGTTTTTTCGTTTTGAATGATCCATCTCCGAGATTTCATCAACGGCGCAGACCGACAATTTTTCATGACATTTTTTGAACTACCATTTTCGTCTATAAATAGTGACTTAAATTTTGAAAAAAATTCAATGTTTTTCGAAAGTGTATTTATCAAGTGTAACAACATTTATATTAATATCTATAATATAAACCTATCAAAAAAAAATCATGAAAATAGCCTTTTTTAGCGTCTAAAGTGAGAAGACCCCTTAATCTCCGGGATAAAATAAATGCGGAGATAAAATGAAGCACGATTTTTTTCCAATAGTTAGAACGAGCGATGCAGAAGGTTGGAATAAACAAATTAAATGAAAATAATAAATCTGATAAACATGTCAAACCAGATAGAATTCATAAATTAAGGGGCCAGTCTACTTTGAAAATTTCAAAAAATCGATTTTTTTTACTGTTTTCGAAAGTACATACATTCAGAAATATTGTGTCAAAATTTTGCGAAAATCCGAGCTCCCTAAGTCTTTTTTTTTTACCTCAACGTCAGGACCTAATTTCGTCTACCTGAGCGTATAGCGCGCTCAGCCGATCATAGTATGAACTTCGAACGCGTTTTTCTCGAAACAACGTTTTCAAAATCTAGCTCAATCGTATCTCTGAAACTAATAAACCGATTCTCTTGAAATTTGAACCACATATTGTAAACATGATTCGCAACAAGATGACCCTCGATGATTTTAAAATTTTTATTTTTACTCTTTTTTTTGTTGCGAAAAACTGCGAAAAAAAACGCGTTTCTTTTTTCGTTTTTCATCTGCCATTTTTTTATTTTTCGATAAAACTTCATATCCGAGGGTCATTTTGTAGCTGGTGTCATACCGAATCTAATGGACTTTGATTTTTTTTGTATCAGACAAGCCGTTGCCGAGTTGTGATGGAGCTACCTAGCCCACCTATTTTTGAGGCGTCACGTTAAGGGGTTATCCCCACTTGCGATTTTGAAAAAATCGATTTTTTTTTATTGCATTTTTTTGAAGTGTAAGTATCTGAGAATATGTCCTGAAAATTTCGAGTCGATCCGAACAAAATTGACTGAGATATGAGCGTCGAAAGAGAAGAATCCGCGTTGAAAGAGCGTTGAAAGAGAAACTTTAAACGCGTTTTTCTCAAAATGGCATTTCTGAAGTCGGTGACCAAGATTACTCGAACACTAATGAACCGATCTTCTTGAAATTTTGCAGGCTCATTTAATACATAAAAATGTAGTCTTTGATCGTTCGATTTTTTTTTCGAAAACAAAAATGACCGTTTTATAGCCAAAAAACGGCCGTTTTTTTCGTTAAAATCGAACCATTAACTTTGACTGTCCGCCATTTTGTGAGAAATGAATATTTTTTAAAATCCTTCGATTAAAGACTAGTTTATACTTATATTTGACTAAATCCATCCGCATTTTTTTTTCAGATGATCGACTTCGCCGCAATGGTGGTCACCGCAAACCGTGTATATAAAAACATTATTTCATTGACGGCCATTTGCCACTAAACAATGTAATATTTTTCAATAAAAAAATTACTGAAAGTTCTTCAAGATGTGTTCTTTAAGATGGTATATTGATCGATTAAAAAAGTTTCGTAGTTTTCTTTTGAAAAATTCATGAGAAAGGCCTTTTTTTGCGCTACAAGTGGGGGTAACGCCTTAAACTATAGTTTTTGTACTTAAAAATGAATAAAAATGAATCAAATTTTTTAAAAATATAATTCAATACTTCATTTATCAAGCCCAACAACTTTTATATTCATATCTTTTGTAAAATCCAAAAAAAAAAATTCTGAAAATGGCCTTTTTTCGTGGCTCCAAAGTGGACTGGCCCCTTAAATAAAAATAACGAGATGAGAGAGCATGGCGGTGAATGTTCGGGACTAACCTTAAAGTCGATGTAGCCATTTTTGTCCATGTCGAATGTGCGGAAGACGTGATCGCAAAATTCCTCCGCGTTCCCGGACGGGAAGAACATTTTGTACATGTCGACGAACTTGGCCGGCGTGAGTCGTCCGTTCGGACAGTCTTGCTAAAAGCCAAAAAAGACAATATTAAAAAAAAAACCACCAACAACAAGCAAAGAATTCCCTTTTTCATTGCCAGCTTATATTGTTTCTTTGCGTCTCTCACTCTCTCTCTCTCTCTCTCTCTCTCTCTCTCTCTCTCTCTCTCTCTCTCTCTCGCGACTCCACTTTTTTTCCATTCTCGCGAATAGGGCGCCGCGCGTGGATCCGATAACGGGGGAGCGACAAGAGGGTTGGTAAAAAAAGGGATGATGCGACGATTGTCGAAAAGCAAGAACGGGATAAACTCGAAAGTACTCCGTTACTCGTGCTCGGTCCTCTTTGCCTCCAACCCCAACCCACCCCTCTCGTATCTCGACCTACATTCATTTAACTGTTCGAAATAATATGTTGGCTCCGAAGCGGAGAGACATTTTCGCCGAAGCTTTTTTGTCCCGTTTTAGCAACCCTCTGCGAGGACAGTCGTACAATGGGGGCATAAACTATTATGCACGTATACGTGTATCAATGACGACGGTCTTGAATTTTGAATAGTTGGAACGCAACGAAAATTCTTTTTTTTCTCCTTAAGCCCTAAGTAGAGGCCACTGTAGAGGCCGAAAAAATCGGCTTTTTGGGGATTTTTTTTTCAGAAAAATTACATTATAAATAGAGATTTAAAAAAAGGGTGTTCATCATACATATCAGTGACTGTATGCAATAATTTTTTTGAAGCGATTAATTTCAACATGGCGGCTGTGCAGCGTTTATCTCAAAACTGCATTTTTAAGTTGGCCGAAAACATAACTCAGATAATTTTCAACCGATTCACTTGAAATGTTGAATATATCCTGAAAAATACATTGTCTATGGAAGTACGTAGGATTTTGTTTTATATATGCGATATAGGAGTGTAGGGTTTTTTTAGGGGATGAAAGGGGGTGGGGGTGGGGGTGTATTAATGCCAAACTACAACCCCTACGAGGTCGGCGCCGTGAGACAAAATGTGCAGAAAAATCCAGGCTTTAGTTTTGTCCATAGCGCCGAAATCGTGGAAGTTCATTTTGGGGGTGAAAAAGTGGAGTGAAATTTTGACAAATCAATTTCAATTCAATAACTCTGTAGAAAAAATTCGTACACTTTTTGTTCAAATAGGAACGTTATAGCCATTGAAAAGACGCGTCGATCAAGTATTTAATCATCACTCTCCGATAATATCTTCACCTAAAAAAAATGGTTAAAATACAACAAAAAATTGTTTATTGAATAAGTCAAAAACAATCGATTTTTCGCGTATGGTTCAAATGTACGAAATGTAGAGAATAATTTTCTCTATATTTTTGTTTCTATGGACCACCCTTGAAGTATGATTTTCCAACCCCTCTCGGGGGTTGAAAATTCAAAATGAAGTTCTGGGACAATTATTGACCGCACGAATTCGCCGACGTGGAAGAATTTGTAGCTTGAACCCTCAGCTACATTTTTGTCCACAAACAACGTATCTCTTTATTTTCGGTCAATGGTTTTCCCGGAATTTCATTTTGAGTTTTCAACCCCTAAGAGAGGTTCGAAAAAGCAAAATTCAAGGGTCGTCCATAGAAAAGAAAATATAGAAAAAATTATTCTCTACATTTTGTACATTTAAACCACCCCGAAAAATCGATTGGTTTTGAGTTATTCAATAAACAATTGTTTTTATCCTTCAACTATTCTTTTCGGGGTGAAGATATTATTGGAGAGGGATGATCAAATACTCGATCGACGCGTCTTTTCAAGGGCTACAACGTTCCCATTTCAACCAAAATTGCATGAATTTTTCCTAAAGAGTTATCGAATGAAAACTTATTTTTCAAAATTTCACCCCACATTTTCACCCCCAAAATGAACTTCCACAACTTCGGCGCTGTGGACAAAAATAAAGTCCGGATTTTTCTGAACATTTTGTCTCCCGGCGCCGACCTCGTGGGGGTTGTAGTTTGGCATTAATCTACCCCCATTTCTTTTCATCCCCTAAAAATAACCCTACACCGCGATTTTTAGGTAAACTTGGATTTAGCACCCGTGGCTCCTACAAAATCACCTGTCAAAAAACTAGCCGTCTTCAATTTTTTTTCGATTTCAATATACAGCACGACTGTACTACTATTGGGTTAGGCCGTTCAGTGTATTTCAACAAAATGAAACCATTGAACACACCTCACGTTTAGTCAAGGTTTCATTGAGATTCTGTGAACGGTTATGCAGCTAAAGACCTCTGAAAAAAAATGTACCACTGATTCCACTCTGATAATTTTTTAGATAGTTTCCGATAATTTCCGATAGTTTCCGATAATTTTTTAGATAGTTTCAATAATATATTGTTCTCAGCTAACAATATATCTTTTGAATGAAAAAAAAACTTTTAATTTTATCATGTTATTAAAGTCAATAGCGTTTCGTTTGGACTAATAAATCCGATTATTTACACCAGCAATTTTACAATTGAATCAACGAAATTTCATTTAATGACACCAGTGATATTGGATCAATGATTTTTTTTCTCAGTGTAGCTTATAAATGTTATAAAATCATTATTCCTAACGATCCCATACTCCGAGAGATCTAATCGAAAATACGCGTTACCTTTTTTCCCCGCACGCTCGGATGAAGCTTCGTACACTCGTGTGCCTTTTTTTGCAATTTCGACTGTCCTCTCCAGGAGTGAGCGAGCGAAAACGGTTTTGCGTGTTGCGATTATTTATCACGAGTAACCCCGCATCTTTCTCTCCCTCGCCGTTTTGGCGTGTTCGTATATTTTTCATGCCCCGTATTATACGAGCGAAGACTGGGAATGCCATTATTTTTCCAACGGGCTAGCAGGCAGGTCAGGGAGGTTCGCGGCGAGAATACCAGAGAAGCCGGGCTAACAAAAGCGTGGGTGTATACGTCGAACGAGAGTGCTCCGGTGGATGAAGATGAGGGAAGATCGAAAGGGGAGAAAAAAAGATATTAGTCATTCCAGCGTATGATTTGTAGGACGATCGCGCAGTAGTGAAACTCAGGTTGAACCACAAAGCAACAACGACAAAAAACGCGAGGAGTCGTTGGAGCTGACTCTTTTTCGTTGCTGCGGTCCCCAATAAATAATCCTACCTTCGATCGTACCGAAAAGAATGAAAATAATGATGAAGCAATTATGTTATTTATGATGGGGTTGAAGTTTGCATCGTTGGAATGCAACAAACGATAACTTTTCCTCGATTGCTCACATTTTCTTTTGCTGACTTACGGAACATCACTTCGGTGTCCTCCAATTTTGTTGAAACTTTTTTATGTGGAAGAGTATCAAAAACTATGAGACACGTGTTTTTTTTATCGGCGGAAAAACGGTTTTAAGGGGTGAAACGCACCCTCGAAAATAGGGGTGTTTTTCGTTTTTCGTCGATAACGTTATCGTTCTCATCTCCAATGTATAGTACACAATAAAATATGCATTGTTGCAATTTGAATTTTTCAAATATCTCGTACCGTTAAGATGTTATCGACGAAAAACGAAAAACATACCCATTTTTAGGGTGCGTCTCACCCCGTAAAACCGTTTTTCCGCCGATAAAAAAAATACGTGTCTCTTAGTTTTTGATACTCTTCCAAATGAAAAAGTTTCAAGAAAATCGGAGGGCACCAAAGTGATGTTCCTTGTTACGGTACGAAAATCACTCAAATAATTTTTCCTGTCTTTAGTAGAGATCTATGACCTCCATCAATGAAACAAAGTTTGGATTATGATAATAATGAAAATATAAAAAAAAATTCAAGAAACACTTCCGTTGCATTCCAACGAAAACTTCAACCCTATTATTTTCGTCGATGAAAATCGTCAAGTCATGATGACGGAAATAACATTGTGGAGCCCCACTTTTGACGATGTCGAAGTGTGCATTGTTGAAATGCAACGAAAATTCTTTTTTATTTCTTCATTTTCTTGGTCATTCAAACCCTTATCGTGCAAATTTGGGCTGCAGATTGCCCATAAGGATCCCACGAAAAGTTTGAGTGTTCTTCGTAGTTCAAATTTGGCAAAACTATTTCGGTTACCAAGCCATTGCGTTCCAACGATGCAAACTTCCATACCATAACTTTTGTCTCCTCTTGTAGTAATACAGTAAATCTGTCATTTTTTCAGGAAAAAAATGACTTAGTCTATTTTATCTCATGAATCTTTAGTGGAGCATGTGAATAGCTGGAAACCAAGTGTTCGGCACCCCGTATCTCGAAAAAGGTGCGTCGTATGAAAAAAATCTTCAGACAGTTATTGAAGGTTTTTTCCTGCTCTAGAATTTTACACTATGGCCGATGGTAATTTTTTTTCTTTTTCGGGGTGAAAAAGGGAAAAAACTGATTTTTGGCAACTTCGGCGCCCTCTATTTAGTGCATTTTTAGTCGCAGCGCAGCAACTACATGAGATGATTTGTAGATTATAGAGTCCTCTACAATTTTTGTTTGAACATTTTTTCTCCACGACCCACCGTTTTCCCGGAAGATCGAATCCAAAAACTTTTTGAGTTTTCCAAAAACCGCCAAAGGGGGGGTCCCCGAAAACTTGGTTTCCAGCTATTCATATGCTCCACTAACGATTCGTGAGATGAAATAGACTGACATTTTTGTTCCTAAAACGTCTTTTTCTGTGACAGATTTACTGTACTAAAGCTCCCCTTTCGTTTGACGATGTGACAAAGTATTAGATCGCCGGGTCAGTCACTTCGAGAGCAAGAGGGAAATTTTCCCCTGGCGCGAGGAAGGAAAATTTCGGGGTGCAAAAGAGGGAGAGATTAGAATGGACACAGGGAGATGAATATTAAGAGCGAGTACGACGAGCTGCACGGTCTCTCCGCCTCGTTCCCTGCCCCCATCCGCTGAGGTTCGAGTTGTGTTAAGGGTACATATTGATCCGGGAGGTTTATGCAGGTACAATATTATAACATCATGCTCTCTCTCTCCGTCTGTCTCTCTCTTGCCCGTTCAACCCCAGTCAGGACTGACGTGCTATCTCAAACTTTGTATAAGCGATGGTTGGATAGCCAAAAGACCCTCACTTCCAGATGAGGCCGGAAGGACTAGACGGAGTGAGAGGGGTAGGCAGGAAGCTATCGGAAAGCCGAATGACAGTTCGCGGGTAAGATCACCTGGAAAACTAAAAAGAGACAGACAGCAAGGGATGGAGTTTAAAAATGTTATCCCCTTAACGCGGCTACCCAAAGAGGATGTATGGATGTTCGTACATATAGAATCATATTGAAGTTTCCACCGTTGGAACAAAAAGGCATATTTTCACTAATTGCCAATTGTTTCTGACAGAACAAACCTACGGCACACTTCGCTCGTTATCCTTATTAGGGACCTACAACCTAAATGTGTCAAGAATGATGTTGGATAACAATCAAAATGTAGAAAAAAGAAAAGCAAATAGAAGATGCATTCGAACGATGCAAACTTCAACATCAGTTCCAATGGTCCGCACAGCAAACAAAAGATGGAAAATTTCGCTCTCGTGCCTCTTTGGCCACGTTAAGCTGACTCCGCAAGTCGGAATAAAACGAGAGACGGAGAGGGATGAAATCGATTTGAAAAGAGGCAATCAGGTATATCCAACCCCCAGATCCCCCTGTCTCCTTTCCCACCCCCGTCCGCTCCGGCATGCCTCATATATCTTCGGCCTTCCATCTCAATCCTAACCAGCTGCCACTCTTTGCCTCGGGAGCAGACCCCGTGAATTCGATCGCACAGCAAATAAATTGGGTGTCGGCCTCCGGAGCTGGTAGACATACGCAGTGCGCCACGTAAACCGCGCTCAATTGTTCTGCCATTTTTGTTGCAGTTGTTCTTGTTACGTTCTTTTTTCTTGTTTGTTTCTCCGCAAGCTCAAGCTGCATTATTTTCCACCGGGTAAGCCGCTTGACACAACAGTGGCAAAAGCATCCTCGTCCGGTGATGTCTATATAAGCGCGACCGTTTCCATCAGCGCCTCCGGTTCGTGTCTCTTTTCCAACTGTTAGTTTTGCCCCAGTTTCTCGTAATAATAGCCCGCACACGTAGGGCGGAAGGCACCCAGGCGACGCGGAGAAGGAAGTTGGGGTGGAGTCGCCCGCGGGTGCTTCAGCGGGCTTCCCGCAAAAGTCCGAGTTCAAAAATGGCATGCCGATGTGATCCAGTTGGGATCTTTCGCAAAGTACGGATTCACATAGTGGTAGGGTTTTTTTCTTCTGGACTCTATCGCCTCTTACCACGAAGTTACAAATCTGTTTATTTATTTTGTGTCAACCTGCTGTGCATTTGGAATAAAATATCAGGACGTTGTATAAGTTCTCGCTGTTTTCCAACAGATGGCGTTACCAGCACTGCGTGCGTTTAGTTTAAGATGGTAACGCATCTATAAAGAAGTACTTTAAGCAAGCTTGAAATTCAGTGTATGTCATTTCGCCAAAGTGTGAACAACTTTTCTTTTCCATAGTGTTGAACATGGCAAATTTCGTGGCAAAAAGAGTATTCTGCGGGGAATTTTACTGCACTACTTTATTCAAAAAGATCTGCAGCTGGGGCAGACGGAATTCTTGCTCTTTTGGAACTCTGCTCTGTTGAAAACAATATGCAGAGATTGGTTTAGACGCTTCAAATATAATGATGTTTATGTGTTGTATTGGAGGCATTACTTCATGAAGACTCATGCCAGATGCTAGCTGAACTTGCAGAATCATTAAGAGTTGATTACACAACATTTTCGAAACGTTTGAAAGCATTCGGAATGATTTTTTAAACTAAAGCATTAATGTTCACTAAAAAACAGCAAGAACTTATTCAACATCCTAGCTGCGAAACTTCATCAACAAGTGCCTCCGGGATAGACTAGGGTAAAACGAGTTGGGAGGAATGTCATCGAAGAACGTGAACTGCGGTTGAAGCCAATGGGCGGTTCTTTGGAGAAGATTGCAGCGGGGTCGGCTCGTATGACATATTGGCATTGGAGTAGGATGCGGAGTCAGCGAAGGACACCAGCCGCGCAATGAAGAAGCCCCAGTCAGCAGACGTGGGTATCGTCCAACCCATCGCTCACGTAGACGAAGTAGTTCGCGCACGTAACCGCCAACAACCAAGCCCGGGGCTTGCGTCATCCGAAAAAATTGATGGCTCGCACACGTGTGTGAAAACACGTTGGACAGGCTGTAATTTCCTGGCACGGTCCCGAACAATCCTTGACCGCTGTTCTCGCGGGAGTGCTCTCTTTCGATCGAAGCAGCGATCGATCAACATCCCGATAAATAATGTGTCCGTAAGCGGTGCGCTTCGTTTTCTCCAGCTCGTAAATCCCCCGCGGAGAGACGGATGAAGAGTTTGGCCAGGGTCTCCCGGAATTGCCGTGTTTGCAAGGATTGTTATCGCTGACGAGGAACGACCAGGCGAACGAGACGACTCGTAACGTCGTCATACAGGGATGTCGCGGAAAAAGAGTTTGGATGGAAGCAAGTCTGAAAGCTGACATACAGTGCACGAGAAAAGAAACACGAGAGTAGTGAAAGCAGCAGCAGCAGCGGATAAAAAGAGTTGGCTACGAGCGCCTCGGGTAGGGTCGAGCACACAAACGGACAGCCTAGAGTTCACTTTCAGAGAAGGAGAGGGCTCTGCAGTTCTTCTCAATCATATATCCAACAGGCTTGAACGGCAGTGTAGTCAAGCCCGGAGCAAGCCTGTGGGCACGAACTTACCTAAAGTAAGGGGACTTGTGAGAAAGAGACTCGGGGTGAGTCGAAGCGGATGGGGCAGGAAAAAAAAACGAAGAATCGGTAACATCGCGAAGGGTCGCGATGGCTGTTTAGATGCGTCATTATACTTTGCAACTCGAGGGATCGTAAACGCGACAACTATAAATAACTCACCGAGAATGCGAGACACCCAGGAATACAACCAATCGATAACATTCCAGGAATAAATGCGGTAGGGCCTACTTGGAAAATGCTAATTTAGGGGTGCAAAATCGCGTGTTCAAACGCCTCCCGGTGCATACGGATGGCGGAAGCTTGAGTCACCCTTCGAGCTTTGACAGAGTCCGCATGGTAAGCTGCTGGAGGGTCTTTGCCAATTGGAGCGTCTACTGTGGTGTTTTAGGGCGTCGGGCAGGGATCAGAACATATGCGAACATCAACCAATGACGGTCTTTGATGCGGTTTTCATGTTGATTTCGTTGTTTTGATGTGGTTTTCATGCTGATTTCGCTGTTTTGATGCGGTGTTGATGCTGATTTCGCTGTTTTGATGCTGATTTCGCTGTTTTTATGCGGTTTGATGCTGATATCACTGTTTTGTTGCTGATTTCGCTGTTTTGATACTGATTTCGCTGTTTTTACGCGATTTTGACGCTGATTTCGCTGTTTTGATGCTGATTTTCCTGTTTTGATGCGGTTTTGATGCTGCGTTCGCAATTCTGATGCGGTTTTCATGCTGATTTCGCTGTTTTGAGGCGGTTTTCATGTTGACTTCGCTGTTTTGATGCGGTTTTCATGCTGACTTCGCTGTTTCGATGCAGTTTTGATGCTGATTTCGCTGTTTTTATGCGATTTTGATGCTGATTTGCTGTTTTGATGCTGATTTCCCTGTTTTGATGCGATTGTGATGTTGCTTCCGCAATTCTGATGCGGTTTTCATGCTGATTTCGCTGTTTTGAGGCGGTTTTCATCTTGATTTCGCTGTTTTAATGTGGTTTTCATGCTGACTTCGCTGTTTCGATGCGGTTTTGATGCTGATTTCGCTGTTTTGATGCGATTTTGATGCTGATTTCGCTGTTTTGATGCGGTTTCGATGCTGATTTTCTTGTTTTTATGCGATTTTGATGCTGATACCGCTGTTTTTATGCGATTTTGATGCTGATTTCGCTGTTTTGATGCGGTTTCGATGCTGATTTCCTTGTTTTGATGCGATTTTGATGCTGATACCGCTGTTTTGATGCTGATTTCGCTGTTTTGAAGCGGTTTTGATGCTGATTTTGATGTTGATTTCGCTGTTTTAATGCTGATTTTGGTGTTGATTCCTTTCTGTGCTCCTGGTCAGGGGTACATATAGTGCGATTGTTTTGCTATCTGCGCCCGTCGGGAGTTGGAGGAGACGAGAGGCGGCAAAGTGGGAGGTGTCGCGCGGGAGTGACGGGCTCGTTTGGTGTCAGTCCGATATTTCGAGCAGGGTGTGGAGAAGAAACGTTATCTCGCCTGGATCGTTGGACAGCTTCGGAAACAACGCGAGTCCGACAGGCTGTCACGAGGGAGCCCTCAGAACAGCGAGGAATCATGGGACGATTAAAAATTCATAGTTCGCGATAAACGGAATTGTCGCATGCGTTTGCGATAACAATATTACCGAGGAGAGAGCGAACGAGTAACGCACGCATGGCGTTCGTGTCCCTCGACAATTTTTTACCTGGGAAACCCCCCCCCCCCGAACTTTTCCCTCGGCATTTGTAGTTGTTCACAGTGGCACCTGATTTTTTTTTTCATCGTCGAGCTGAATGGACCAGTTAGAACTTACCTTGAAACCTTTGTACCACTCCTTGATGGTTGCCTCGTCGTATCTTGTGTGCGACTTTAGGAAGTCCATGTCCTCCTTGCTCAGCTTATCTTTGCTTCCGAAACAACCCATCTTGACAACTAGACGGACAAAACATCGAAGACAAAAAATTAATGATCGAGCTAATATGACGGTTCTGTTGGGTAATACATTTTTCGCTCGTTACGAATATTGCGGAGTCTTTATCCAAACCTCATAATTACGCCGAGAAAATGGAAAAACGCCCTTCACAGACTTTTGTCGATTTTTTAATGTAAATTGGAAGAAAACGAATGGTGAATTCGTATTCAGGGGGCAAAAATAAATCGAAATGGACTTTATAAAAAAAAATTTTAAGTCAACATTGTTTGCATGATGGGCTGTTTAAAATTTCTTTGCATCATCGGCTGTTTAAAATTTCGCGATTTTGGCGTTTCTGGAAAAGTGGCCAAAAGGGTCGAAAACATTTTTTTCGACTTTTAAACCACTTTAAGGGTCTAACCAACAGGAAATTTGCCGCTGATTGAGAATATCACGGAGTTTTTATCAAAAGCTCAAAATTGCGTCTGCTAAACACGACAAAACCTACTTTCACACACCTTTGACGATTTTTTTTCGTAAAAATTGAGAATTTTGGCAGAAATGAACAGTGAATTCATATTCAGGGATTAAAAAGATGTGGATATGACCTCAAAAAACAAATTGTACGACTCTTTTCAGCTTCGAAGAACTTTACCGCCCGTGAGTCTCGCTCCCCCAAATATCCTTTACATCCTCTTAGATATTCACGGGACACATGTTCCCTCGTCGAGCGCTCATTTTCCTTGTGAATTAAACAGCTCAAATATTAACGAGTTGGGAGATAATTTTCAACCCAGCGCATAAAAAATGACCACTAATTGCATTATCACGAGGTAACCGCAATGTGCATTGGGAAACAATAATTATACCAAAATTCCCCTGAATCGATGTGCTGCGATGAAATATTGACGTTTGAAACAGCGACGTGACCCTAATTCTCACAGAACATTTTCACTGAAAATATCCCTTTGACTCGGAACATTTGGAAGATAATATACGTGGCTGAAAGGTCGCACGAGTGAAATATTCAAACGTCGCGAACGCGGCGACGAGGATACAGAGATAAAAAAAATTCGCAGGACAAAAGTGCATGATGGGCGGGGTAATGAAGAAAGAAAGAAAAAGAATCGAGTCGTTTGGGTTAACGTGTAGCTCGTTAGCTTGTATTCTTGGCTTCCTTAAGGGGTCATCCCCAGTTATAAAAGTCGAAAAAAAAACACTTTTTTCAAAACCGATATATATTTTGACAGTTTGTCTCTTATAAACGGTGCCTGAAAATTTAAATATGATCGGATCAAAATTGACAGATTTATGGGCGCCGTTTTCAAATCGGAGAGCAAAATATCTCAAAAACGACTGTTTCGATCTTACTGAATTTTTAGTGCCCTTTCTAGGTGTAAAAATATAGTATTTGATGAAAGGTTTTCTTTTTCCTATGTATACTTTCGATTTAATAAACGAAAAGTGCCCTTTTTCAGAAATCAAGACTCTCACTTTGAGCAGGCGCCATTTTATTTAAACTTAATATTTCAGTAACTTCTTCGATTAATCATAGGATAAACTAATATACTAACAAAATCTGTTTAGTTTTTTTGATATTGGATAACCTAGTTCAGAAGGTAATTAAGTATTTTTACACTAAAAAACTACAGGGTTTCTTCAGATGATACTCTTGCAAGACCTCGTTTTTGTAGAAAGTTATCATCACGATTTTCTTTTTAAAAATCCCAAAAAATGAGCTGTTTTCGACCGTTACAACTAGGCATAATCTGTTAATGCACGAAAATACACCCATACGGCATCCCTGGAAGACATCAAAATCGCGCCCCGGTGTTTCATAATAAAATTCTTGCACTCTATTTTGTTTGCATGCTTGAAGCAACATTACCACTCATCGCTGATTTCCCATACGTGACGGCAACTTTTATTACACTATATCTCATTAACTATTTATTTTACGGAAAAATGTGTCCTATAAAATTTGTAGAGAATTTCATGCTCTATAAGTTTGATCTTCACTATTTTTTTTGCATCTCCAACCATTGTCAAGATATTTGACAAAAACAACAATTGGAATTGTTCAACTAACTATATCTCGAAAATATTAACTATAGAGAAAAAAGTTCCAGAAAAAAGTTATCGACAATATAATTTCCTACAAAAAAGATCCCTATCATTTTTATCGCACGATGCATTGTTTATGAGATATTTGCAAAAATCCGTTTTTCAAGAACACTCATGAGCCACCCCCAAAATATTCCAATTGGAAAATCAATTATTCGGATTTTTTGTTGAGCCACCCTACTTTTGGTGCTATTTTTCCTGGACAATGTACACTCTTCCAAAGCTGCGCAAAAAAAATCTTGCGCCGAGTCCTTTTACCGCAGCTTGGTTTATCCTTAAAGCTAATTAGCCACAAATCATTCGGATTTTTTGCACCCTCGTTAATTCCTATAATTCACAATTTTTGCAAATACAGTCTAAATAGCCAACTCGGTAGCAGCTACCCATAAATAAAATTAACCTGTACTGCGGTTCGTAAAACGAGAGTTTATCGTCTCACGAGCCTCGCAGTCGGCAAACTTCGTCATCGAAACGTACATACCGCGAGAATAGGCCAAACGCGGACAATAAACTTGCTCGGCCCAATTAGCGTGATAAATACTTGTGTTTCGGCCACGAAGAACTTTCCGAAGAGCGATTCATCCCCCCCCCCCCCTCTCGTTGCCTAGAGAGGACGAATTACCAACGCGATAAAATGACTTTTCCACGCTTTCGTTTCGGAAACGCGAAAGACTATTAGTGTCCTGTATTTCGACACTCCTCGCTCGTTATATATTCAACGGTTGGAAACAATAACGCTAATGTTCCATACGTTGAGAGTCGAGAATTTCCGATCGGCAGACGGAACGCCCTGTTGTCCAGGGAAATGCGTGTTTCCGTAAGGGACATCCGAAAAACATTGGAGCAACGACGGAAGCGTGTACCGTGGATATTGTCGATGAAATATTGGAGAACATTTGAGCATATCTATAAAGTTTATTAGTCGCAATGAGTAACGGTCGCGAGAATTATAGGATATTGCATCTACGCTCGATATACTCGATACACTCGGTGTATATATATATATATATATATAGATATATATATGAGGCATTTCACGCCATTTCGAACAGCGGTGACCGTGACCATTCAAAAAAATTTTGATTTTTTTGATTAAATAGTATGCTATTCAAGGAGTATTTTCACAAATTTTTATATTTTCATTGCATGTATTTCAGAAGTTACAATTTTTCAAAAAATCTGGATTTCAGAAAATTCGGATACGTTCTAACGCCGATATCTCTCAAATTAATCGATATGTCGAAAAATTTCTATAGATCGATTTTTTTCATATTAGTTCACACTTTCATAAAAAAAAAAGAAAAAAATTTAAATCATCGTTGACAACATTTTTTCAGCGTGTAAAGTGAAAACTATTTTTTTAAAAGATGATTACCATTGCTTTTTTCTTTAAAAAAATTCTCTAAATTAATATCATGAATTATATGAATTTTAACGCTAGTCCCATAGTGGGCCCATTTTTCCTTGTATTTTTTTTTTTAATGAATTCAATTTTTTTTCACGCAAGTTTCGAGTGTTTCGTATGAATCATATTTATCGTATTCGCAATGTTTTTTTAAATGTTTTTGTACCATTTCTAAGAAAAATCACGCCTACACTTGGCAGGCGTACATCCCAAGGTTGAAACATTACATTGTTTGAAATGTAAACATGGGAGTGTTATTGTCTCCTTCTGTCGAGGAGCGAGGCTCGTAAAACCAGAGTTTTTTCGAACAGTTTGTAAACGCAGCCAGAAGCAACAGTGTCTCTTCACCTGCTGAAAAGTGCGAAAATAAAAGAATTATCTGCTCCAATTTATCGTTTTATGTCATTGCTATGGCATTGAACGTGCATTTTGATCGGTGTCGCAATCCTTTGGACGACAAAAATCATGTGAAAAAAAGAAGAAAAAATTAAATTTATTTTATAAAATATAAGGAAAAATCGGCCCACAATGGGACTAGCGTTAAAATTCATATAATTCATCATATTATTTTAGAGAATTTGTTGAAAAAAAAAACAATGGCAATCATCTTTTCATAAAATAGTTTTCACTTTACACGCTGAAAAATGTTAACAACAATGATTTAAATTTTGTCCCTTTTTTATGAAAGTGTGAACTAATATGAAAAATTGATCTATAGAGATTTTTCGATATATCGATTAATTTAAGAGATATCGGCGTTAGAGCGTTTCCGAACTTTCTGAAATCCAGATTTTTCGGAATTTGTAACTTATGAAATACATGCGATAAAAATTTAAAAATTTGTGAAAATACTCCTTGCATAGCATACTATTTTATTTTAAAAAATAAAAATAAAAAAATGGTCAGGGTCACAGCCGAGCGAAATGTCGTGGAATGCCTCATATATAAATAAATAATGCAATGATAAAAATAAAAAATAATATTATTGTTATATTATCATTTTACTTTATTGAATAACAATAATAATAATAAATAAAATATTAACCAACTGACATTTTTTTTCGGGGGGTGAATCTCGAAAGCGATGCAGCAGCCCGATGCGGGACACGTCTCGCGTACGAGACGTCCCAGATACTCGGTTGACCTTTTTTTTTGTTCGCTCGATAATACACGCGGCACGGCGCAAATACAGTGGAGAAGCGGCTGAACGATCATCGTTAGAATGATTGAAAGAAGAAGAAAGGGGGGAGGGAGGAGGGGGGGGGGGCGTGAAAAAAAACGTACGATTCGCCGCATTTGGATGACAGGAGATTGCGGCTGGATGAACATTCGTATACGTGCACGCGCACCTCTACGTGTGCCGTAAGAAGAACGAGAAAGTTCCGTTTCTGTATATGTCTATCGGTCTGTCGGGGAATCGATTGGATGGTGCAATAACAACGACGACGACGACGACGACAGGAAACCGGGCGCACGTGAACAGCATGAGGACAGAATTCGAAACGCCGTAAGAGAAAGGGACCAAGAGAGAGAAGAGAGAAGAGAGAAGAGAGGAGAGAGAGAGAGAGAGAGAGAGAGAGAGAGAGAGAGAGAGAGAGAGAGAGAGAGAGAGAGAGAGAGAGAGAGAGAACGAAACGGCAACGGTGAAAATAACATCGTAATGAGCAGGATCGATACGTGGCGAGAATCCCGAGAGAGGGAGAGATTGAGCGACTCATTTCTCGATGTTCCCCGAGGAAACAGAAATAAATCGGTCACACATATCGAACAATTAACACTTTGAAAAAAAAAAAATGGATCGTATCGTTTCCTCAATAACTCCTCCCGTTTGCAAGCCCGACAGGAGCAGAAGGCCGGATAATTGTGGAACGCTTGTCAAACCAGCGGGGAGGCCTCGTAAATATGCCTGGAAAAACAATTTCGTACAAGCGAGACGATTTCTGGCAGAGCCGGTGATTGAAGCGTGTATTAATACAACGGATCGAGAGAGAGAGAGAGAGAGAGAGAGAGAGAGAGAGAGAGAGAGAGAACATTCCTTTATTTCGTACTCGGATACTAGAGTACCCCCCAAGAGTACCGTGCCGAAATACATTGATATTGAAGTGTGCATTGTTGGAAGGCAACGAAAGTTCAGTAGCCCGATCTTTTTTCTGACCAATTTGGGCCACGAAAAACACTCAAATGTTTTTTTAGGATCCTCATAAGAAATCTGAAGCCCAAATTTGCTGGATAAGATTTTGGATGATGAAGTAAATGAGGGAAGCACTTTTTTTGACACTTCGTTGCACAACGATGCAAACGTCAACTTTGTGAAATACATGACATTTAATCAATCAAGCAAATGAATGCGAGAATAAGTCTTGAATTAAATTTCAGTTCGCCTATAAACAAAGACTAATACTTAACCTAATAAAATAATAATAATAATAGTAATAATAATATAAAAATAAAAAATATTATTTATTATTTATAAAAAAAATATCGTTTATTATTTATAATGAAAATATTGTTTATTATATTTAATAAAAATATTATTTATTATTTATAATAAAAATAATAAATAATAATATTAATAACTACAATGTGTTTGGCTGTCAGAAGAGAGAGGGGGGGATAATAAAATGCGAGTCAACTCGTTGGTCATACACGAGCCAACGCGTTTTGTTCTAGATAGCCAGAGTGATGAGTCTCTCTCGATCTCTCTCTCTCTCTTTGTGTGTCTGCGTGCCTCCAGAACTCGGTGCACCAGTTATAAACGTAGCTTACGTCGCTCCGGTGAATTGGAAGCGTAACCGAGGAGAGACTCGGCCAAATTGAATTACGACACGCGCCAGAGACAGGGAGCCCGAACGATCGACGGAGAGCGAGAGAGTTGGTCGAACAACGTGGGGTGAGAGGTCGTGACAGGTCCAGAGTAGGTATTAATTAATCACCTTGAAACGATTGTTACACTCGGTACGAACATTTCCAATATCGAAGAGAACGTCTTCGGAACGCTTACAATGTTTTCTGCTAATTCACCCTTAACGTCATTTAATGATTTTCATAATTACGGCGAAAACAAAAATTCATTAAATTCAATAGTTATCGATGTATTAATTCCGTGATGAATGTTGCCGATTTAATTCAAATAGTAATATTGTCAATAATGTGTATGGTTCGTATTATATTTTAACAGAGTTACTGCAATAAATAATATACAATGATCTTTTCATAAGCAACACATTATTATTATCATTTTATTTGGTTAATTTTATTATTTGATGAAGTAAAATAAAATAATACTAAGTAGTAGTAGTCTTTTATTCCTTGTATACCCTTTTTAAGGGCGTTTACATGAATGCCCGTCCCTTCTCATTTGCACACATTATTTTACATTGTTTTCTTTATGTCTATCATAGTTGCTAGTTTCGCAAATTGTCTGATATAATTGCACAGCTGCTTTGCCGGTTGCATTTACAGTTGCGCTTCTTTTTTCGGTCAATTCCCAACCCTCTGCCAGTTCCGTACGAAATTTTTCACTTTCCAAAAATTAGCCAAGATAATCGTCAGATAATTGTTAATAACAAATGAATGCAATAAAAAAAATCCTACGTACGTGCATAGACAATATATTTTTTTATGACAAATTATTTTTTTATCACAAATTTTTTTTTTTGCATATGTTGAAAATATGAATTTTACAAGTCTCAAGTATGATCAGTGGTGTGACTAGTGTGAAGCGATAGGATTACTTTAACTTCCGCACACTCGCAAATATATCTCGTGATTTCTATTGACTGCTTGCATATATCGTATTGAATTTCTCGTTTAATCAAAATTTGTATGCCTTTCTATTTTTTTCTTTGGGCTACGAAAATCACGCAAACATTTTTTAGGATTTTTATTGAGCGATCTACAACCCAAATTTGCAAAATATCATTTTGGATACTAATTAAAATGATAAATTGGAAAGAATTTCGTTGCATTCCAACGATGCAAACTTCAAATTCATATATAGTTTGGGGTATTTCTACTAATTCCTCTTTCACCCCCCAAAGTTCGTATGCATACAGCATTCCACTTTTTACTATCACTTCCATGAGACAGTCTTCTTTTGAGGCTACTAATTATTCCACGCTTAGAGACCCCCCAATGTAAAAATATTATTACTATTATTGTTTTTATATTACTATTATTTTATTCACTTTTTTCGTCATAGAAGAAGATGATTTATTCCACATGTATTGCGATTGCTGTGACATTAACCAGCTTACAGTGTTCAGTAAATATTGCAACATTTGTTCAGTCCGCATAAAAAGATGTGATAGACTATAACTACTAACACTATATCACATTAAGTTTCCCTAAAAGTGCTCGCCCGTACATTGCATGCCTACGACTACTAGTTACTTCTACTTTATATTTATTATTATTATTGGGCGAAATATATATACAGGGTGTCTCTCTTATCTCTGCCACCCGAAATAACTCGGTAATTATCGACGTCACAAAAAAATGTTCCAGACAAAAGTTGTACGGTGTGAACGGGGCCATCAGATGTGACCAATTTTTTTTTTTTATTTCGACGGAGCCGCTAACGCACAGTAAAGGTCACCTCCACTTTTTTAAATGGAATGATACATTTTCTTTTTAACCATCTTGTGGAGCACCTCAAGCTGCATAAAAAACATGGAGGTCAACGTCGTTCAAGGTCATTCAAGGTCACCTATTTAGATTTGTATCGTCGATACTGACTGATATATATATATATATATATATATATATATATATATTAGGGTGATTCGTTTCAGGGCATCTTTTTTTTACCCATCGTACCCGAAAACCTTTAGTTGGTACCCAAAAACGAACTTTCATGAAAGGGGGGTGTTGTCAAAAAACATTTAGAGCTCGCGAATCAAAATTGAAGGTTTCCCATTTGATTAACATTGAAAAAAATGTTTTTCTCATCATTAGTGTTACCATTCCGCGAATTTTGATATCGCGATATTTTCCAAGTGGGTTCTCATAGGAAATATGATACTCCACAAAAAAGTTCATCGACCCATGGCCGTAAATTCAACCGTTTCAGCGGTATCATTATTTCAAGTGAATATTGTGCGAAAATATCTATTCAAACGGCTGTAACGCTGAAGCTATTAGATATATCGAAAAAAATTCAGATGAGAACTTTGTAGAGAAAGTAATTTTCTACAAAAAAGTTTCATAAGCCGAGCCCGTAAATTCAACTCTTTCTCAGCTATAGGTGGATGAAGTAAAATAGATTTTTTTTTGTTAAAAAAAAATCTATTTATAAATAGATAATATAGTAATAGAAATATAGTAAATAGAAATATAGTAAATATAGATGATAGAAATATAGTAAAATAAATAGATTTTTTTTAAACAAAAAAAATCTATTTATCTTACTTCATCCACCTATAGCTGTGAAAAAGTTGAATTTACGGGCTCGGCTTAAAAGACTTTTTTGTAGCAAATTACTTTCTCTACATAGTTCTCATTTGAATTTTTTTCGATATATCTAATAGCTTAGGCGTTACAGCCGTTTGAATAGATATTTTCATACAATATTCACTTGGAATAATGATACCGCTGAAACGGTTGAATTTACGGACATGGCTCAATGAACTTTATTGTAAAGTATCATATTTACTATGAGAACCCACTTGGAAAATATCGCGATATCC
>OY723397.1:21611728-22034885 GCA_963210295.1 Ophion ellenae | reverse complement strand
AAGCGACGCCGCAAAGTAACTGATCATTGGAGGTTAGGATAGAGATCGTGGGATAAACGAAGACCAAAAGTGATTGAAGATTGGAGGTTAGGAACATCGACCGTAGAATAAACGCAAAGTAATTGAAGATTGGAGGTTAGGAACATCGACCGTAGAATAAACGCAAAGTAATTGAAGATTGGAGGTTAGGAATAGAGGACGTAGAATAAACGAAGTTGCGAAGTAATTGAGTTCAGAGGTTAGGAATAGCGACCGTAGAATAAACGGAGCCAAGAAATAACTGAAGATTGGAGGTTAGGAATACAGAACGTAGAATAAACACAGCCGAAAGTGGATTGAAGATTAGAGGTTACAAATAACGAACGCAGAATAAACAGACCCAATAATTCTTTTAAAAATTCCGGTTCGGAATAGAAACCTCAAAATAAATAAATCTGCAACATAATCCAATGTTAGAGGTTAGGAATACAGAACGTTGAATGAACGAATCCTCAAACCGATCTCAAATTATAGGTCAGGATTGAAAACCGTACGATAAACAGTTCCGCGAGCTGATCGTAGAGGTTAGAAATGAACAGAAGTCAAAGTAGAACCAGGAACCAATTGAAAATTTGAGACATTTGCGAGTGTACGGAAGTTGAGGCCTTAGGCCACTCTAGAGGGCGAAAATGAGCTTTTTAGAGATTTTTTCTCAGAAAAACGACAAAATAAATCGAGATTACAAAAAAGGGTTTTCTTGTCAATCCGACGAATATTCTCCAAGTTACACGCACATTTGTAATGACGTGTCAGAGCGTTCGAAAGTGCTTTTGAAACTTTAAACGCGTTTTTCTCAAAACTGTGTTTGTAAAGTCGGTGAGCAAGATTTCTCGGAAACGGCTGAACCAATCAGTCGCAAATTTTAACACAATCTTTTCAAGTATATTTTTTAGTAATAAATCGAAGGTTTTTTCTCACCGATAAATATTTTCCATTTTATAAACAATTTAAGGCCGAAATTTTTGTCAAAAATCGATTTTTTTTAGAAGCCGCCATTTTGGCAAAAATCATTATTTTGCTTATTCCTTCGATCAATTACAAGATAATCCATTATATTAACGAGATATTTTTGGTTTTTTCATTTTAGATGATCCAATCCAGAGAGATCATGCTCAAGACGCCTTTTTTTAGAGGTGCTCTCGGGGATCAGCTATAGCAGCTTTCAAAATAATTATTTTTGCAAATAAAAAATGTTAAAATACAGTGAAAAGTTACCATAATATGTGTACAATTTTTTACGTTAATGGATTTAAAGCTATTCTCAAGAAAAATTCTTGAAAAATCGATCTTTTTCGGCCTCCTGACTGTATATAACTACTTAAAAAAAATATTCGTACTTATCAAATAAATAATATTTATTTGATAAGTACGAATATACTTATCAAAAATGTTTCATTTTTTTTCATTTATGAAAAAAAATGAAACATTTTTTTTCATAAATGAAAAAAATGTCAGGTAATTTTGAGACACCCTACAAGCGTTTCCAAAAACAATATATCCGAGTATATAAAATGAGATTTTTTCCATTATTTTAGTGCAATGATTTTTTTCTGGTGAATTTCTTTTTCCTGTTTCTCGCTATAAAAATTCCTCAAACATTTTTTACGCTGCTTTTTTAGTAGCCACAATTGCAATCTGCAAAAAAGAATATTCAGTACCGTAAAAATGAGGAAACGAAGATACAAATAAAAATGTCCGTGACATTCCAACGAGGCAAACTTCGAAATCATATGAATTCGAGTGTTCCGGAAGCAAGGGCTAAGGTCACAAGTGGCCCTCGAAGTATCGCACATCGTAATTCGCCTTCCAACGAGTCTCGAACAGCCCGCGGGTCAGTGGTCAATCTGTGAGGGGTTGAAAATCCTCGGTTCGCCACGTACCAGGCTGAACAAGCAGACACGTGCGGACCGCGAGCCGAGTGATAGGATAAACCAACGGGGATCGAAGGGACGAAAGGTTTTCGGCGTCTTATTGCGAAAACACGAGTTTTGGCTCACACGGATCCCCGATACCCTTGGCACGTCTTTAACGTTCGCCCCCATGATGCACGAGGGAGCGGAAACCAAGCCGGCAAGGTCGATCCCTTGGATGGGCCAATAGATCGAGAATTACGAGGACTCGCTAATTGGAAACTGTCCAATCTCCAAGAATGATATTTTTCGTCAAACGATTATGTTTTTTCCTTCAAGGGGGAAGATACTTCAGCCGGGGAAAAAATTTGATGATTTTCATGATTTTTTTTTAAGGGAAAGATTTGGTCACCATTTTTGTGACTCACTAGGAACATCCCTCAGGTGACACCCTTCGATTTTTTAAAAATTTGGATATGCTATAAAGCATCGAAAGGTAAGCGATCCGTATTTTGTTTTTATCGGCGGAAAAACGGTTTTAAGGGCCGAAACGCACCCTCAAAAATGGGGATGTTTTTCGTTTTTCGTCGATAACGTTTTAACGGTACGAGATATTAAAAAAATTCAAATTGCAACAATGTTTATTTTTTTGTGCACTATACTTTGGAGATGAGAACGATAACGTTATCGAAGAAAAACGAAAAACACCCCTATTTTCGAGGGTTCGTTTCACCCCATAAAAGGGTTTTTCCGCCAATAAAAAAAAATACGTATCACTTACTTTTCGGTGCTTTATAACATATCCAAATTTCAACAAAATCGAAGGGTGTCACCTGAGGGATGTTCCTTGTCAGGGTATGTTTTATTACTACTTTTGGCTGCTCCATGGTATTTTTTGTTATAAAAGTTGACATCGATCTTACTAACCTTATTGTCTAAAACATGAACCTACATTTTTTTGAAAATGGAAAAAAAACGGATTTTTTAAATTGCGTAATGTAGCCATTTTTTTCGGAAATTTCCGAAAAGCATAGCAAATCATCGATTTGCAACATTTCAGACATTTTCTCGGTTTATGTTCTGCGTATGAGTGTTAAGGGGTTAGGCCACTCTAGAGGCCGAAAAAATAGGCTTTTTGGGGATTTTTTTTTCTTCAGAAAAACTACAAGATAAATCGAGATTACAAAAAAGGGTTTTTATCATACATATCTGCTGTGCAGCGTTTATCTCCAAACTGCATTTTTTAAGTTGGCCGGAAACATAACTCACGAGGAACATCCCTCAGGTGACACCCTTCGATTTTGTTGAAATTTGCATATGTTATAAAGCACCGAAAAGTAAGCGATACGTATTTTTTTATCGGCGGAAAAACCGTTTTAAGGGGTGAAACCACCCCTCGAAAAAAGGCATCTCTATAGGGGTAATATAGCAGTTTCACACACAAGGAGTCCACCGATTTTAATGAAACAAAAACGAAAATTCTTCTAATCCGAAGCAATGAAAAATCCACTATAGTGACATTGCAAAAAAAATTTAAGGGGTGAACCACCCCTAGAGATGCCTTTTTCGGGGGTGGTTTCACCCCTTAAAACCGTTTTTCCGCCGATAAAAAAATACGTATCGCTTACTTTTCGGTGCTTTATAACATATCCAAATTTCAACAAAATCGAAGGGTGTCACCTGAGGGATGTTCCTTGTCAGACAATTTTCAACCGATTCACTTGAAATGTTGAATTTGTCTTAAAAAATACATTGTCTATGGAAGTACGTAGGATTTTTTTTTATATTGCATCGTTCATTTGTTATTAACAATTATCTGACGAAATTTTCCACTTTCCAAAAATTTGCCTAAAAATCGTGCCTTTAAAAAAAAATTAAAAACAGCATTTTTTCCTGACCTAAAAATATCTCGCCCCTCAAAAAATGGATTATTCCAAGATATCGGCTGGTAGTACTAGAAAAATTCTTGCACTCTTTTCGTGCAAAAATGTATGAGTTTGGGTCAGGATATCCGGGTTGGTGGGGTTGATGGTTCTTCGACCCAATAAATCGCCAATTTGTTTCCTATCACCATCAAAGTCAGCCCTAGCCGAAGGGAATCTCGCACTGTCGGAAAGTGGTGGCCATCAGGTTTGGGGGAAAAAAAAGAAACCGGCGTTTTATTGCGCTTCGGTCATTCTTGAAGGACAACAAGAAGATATTGTTGCAACATCACGGTCGGATCCCCGAGCCTCGGACGTTCGTTATCGTTGATAAAACGCGGTATACACGGGCTCGCCCTCGCGCATTATCGAGATAATTTGTTAGGGTTGTAGGGCGTGGAGGAAGAGAGGGTGGCGATAGGTCCGGCGACTCTAGTCGCCTCGACCTTTACCTCGCTTCCTTATCGCCATACAATACACGGATATATAGGGTGTCTCAAAATGATCTGATATTTCAATTTCACTCACCGGATACGTTTTTGAAATTTTAAACATTGCATAAATTGCACTGTTTTTTCCCGTTATAAACAATTTAATCGTTACAATGACGATTGTGACAAAAAAAGTGCATTTTGTAGAAAGTTTGAAATAAAAGATGTTTTTTTTTAAGGGAGACTTTGTCCTTGAAATGCAGCAGGAGATGTTAGCGGCTCAACATGAGCAGCTAGAAGAAGAGGAGGGATGCCTCTATGGACCAGGCATTGCCGATTAGCGGTAATTATAAACACATTTGTGTAAACACATTACAAAACTTTAAACGCGTTTTTCTCGAAAACACGTTTTTAAAAATGGCTGACATTCTCCTGACCGCTGTAATTAACATATCGACCTGAAATTTCGAGAGCATACTCAGAAAATATGTCTCCACGGAATGACGGATCGTTTTTTCGATAGATACATTTTTGCATTTATTATTTATCTTTTTATGCGAAAAAAACGCGAAAATTCGATTTTTTTTTAAATTGCCGCCATTTTCCGAAATTTGTACTAAACGAAAAACCCATCTGTCATTCCATGACCAAAAGGGTCACAGATTGATAATATGCTTTGAATTTGTGTTTCAGATCAACAAAGAGGGGGCAGTGATGTCAGCCGTTTACCTCCCGCGATTTGAGGACCTGTTTTCGCGGAGCTGCAACCGCCGCCATTTTGGTTTAAAAAAAAAAAAAATTTCAACGTTCTGTATATCATGAATAAAAGCAAGAAAAAAACCGCACTCAAAAAGCTTTACTCGTTTCCTTTAAAAAAAATAAAATGTAAACACCTGAAATATGGCACTCCAAGGACAAAGTCTCCCTTAAGGGGCCAGTCCACTTTGAAAATGTCAAAAAATCGCTTTTTTCGACTGTTTTCGAAAGTACATACATTCAGAAATATTGTGTCAAAATTTTATGAAAATCCGAGCTCTCTAACAAAGAACATCCCTTAGGTAACACCCTTCGATTTTGTTGAAATTTGGACATCTTATAAAGCACCGAAAAGTAAGCGATACGTATTTTTTTTATCGGCGAAAAAAACGGTTTTAAGGGGTGAAACGCACCCTCAAAAATGGGGATGTTTTTCGTTTTTCGTCGATAACGTTTTTCGGTACAAGATATTAAAAAATTTCAAATTGCAACAATGTTTATTTTTTTGTGCACTATACATTGGAGATGAGAACGATAACTTTGTCGACGAAAAACGAAAAACACCCCTATTTTCAAGGGGCTTCATTTCACCCCTTAAAACCGTTTTTCCGCCGATAAAAAAATACGTATCGCTTACTTTCCGGTGCTTTATAACATTTCCAAATTTCAACAAAATCGAAGGGTGTCACCTGAGGGATGTTCCTTGTAAGTATTTTTACCTTAACGTCAGGACCTCATTTCGTCTACCTGAGCGTATAGCGCGTTTTTCTCGAAACTTTGAAACTTCGAAAAACTTCAAACGCGTTTTTCTCGAAACAACGTTTTCAAAATCTAGCTCCATCGTATCTCTAAAACTAATAGACCGATTCTCTTGAAATTTAAACCACATATTAAAACATGATTCGCAACAAGATGACCCTCGATGATTTTAAAATTTAGATTTTTACTTTTTTTTGCGAAAAACGCGTTTTTTCATACTTTTTTCGTTTTCCTCTGCCATTTTTTTAATTTTTGATAAAACTTTATATCCGAGGGTGATTTTGTAGCTGGTGTCATACTGAATATAATGGACTTTGATTTTTTTTGTTTCGTATAGTTAGTTAGTTTATAGTTTCCTATAGTTTTTGTACTTAAAAATGAATAAAAATGAATAACATTTTTTTTATGTATTTCAAGACTTTATTTATCAAGTCCAACAACTTTTATATTCATATCTTTTATAAAATCCTCAAAAAAAAATCGCAAAAATAGCCTTTTTCGTATAGTTTTCGTATAGTTCGTTAGTTTATAGTTTCGTATAGTTTTTGTGCTTAAAAATGAATAAAAATGAATTTAAAAAAAATGTATTTCAAGACTTTATTTATCAAGTCCAACAACTTGAATATTCATGTCTTTTATAAAATCCTCAACAAAAAAAATCGCGAAAATGGCCTTTTTTCGTGGTTCCAAAGTGCACTGGCCCCTTAGCGGTGCGTCCAATTGCTTCCTCGAGCTCCAAAATGATCTGTGGATCATCGGCGTGCACTTTTCCCTTCAGAAATGCCCAAAGAACGAAGTCCATTGAAACTTCGTCTGCAATAACAATGCAGCAAACAACAATTTCTGCGCGTTGCTCGATCGTGTAATTCCCCATTACTAAATAACTTCAATTCTTCCTGATGCCAGTTGTCAAGGATTATCACTCCATGTTCGCCACAAAAAAGCAGCGCGCCATTTAAAATGTCAGATAATTTTGAGACACCCTTTACATGCCACAATAGACCCCCTGACGCGCTTTCTTCTTCGAGCACTCATCGAGCCACCAAGGATAACGCCGAGACGAAAATAGAACGCCCTCGCCCTCTTCTTCAGCCCTGAGGAGGTACAACGAACCGAGAAACGACCGCGACGTAATGACGTTACCGATGAGACTTTTCGCCAGTGTGAGTTTGGACTATTTCGCGTACGTATGAAACTTCGAACGAGGCAAAACGGGGAGGAAAAAAATCCCGAGAAGAGGTAAAGGGATGAATCAGAGGCGACCTTTGAGCGCGCACGATACCTCGGGACCAACCCAGCATCGTAAAAAATAACAGTTTCGTTCGCCACGCGCGCCACCACGGAACTGGAGGAAAAAAAAAATGGAAATTTCCCTTCGATGGAACCGCAACAGTCTATTTTTACACGTCTTACCGATGTTGTAACGCGATCGATACACGGCTTGTTTTTTTTTTCTTGACGTACCATCTACCGAAATAGACGGTGCTTTTTTGTGGATTTTTTTTCGCGGTTATTTTTATCCGCCAGACGAAGGGATCGCCCGTGATAAGTCGCAAGTAGATCAGGCGCGGGTGTGGTCAGACATGGCCGTAAAATCGTCGGTATAT
Source organism: Ophion ellenae (assembly GCA_963210295.1). Taxonomy (NCBI): domain Eukaryota; kingdom Metazoa; phylum Arthropoda; class Insecta; order Hymenoptera; family Ichneumonidae; genus Ophion; species Ophion ellenae. The sequence goes on along the minus strand of OY723397.1, from coordinate 22,027,521 downwards.
TGGCAGCGCGATTAAAATTGCTTTTGAGACGGACAACACTGGGACGGGTGAAAAACAAAACGATTTTTTTCCCATTTTCTCAATGTATACATATTCAATATGCGACAAAAGTTTTTCATGTTAAGGGGCTATACCAGTGTGACACTTTCGAAAAATTGATGTTTTTTGCCTTTTTCGACAGTTTATACTTTCAAGAAGATCATTATCATTTATATAATTTATGTCAATATCATTTTATCTTGCAAAAATCGATAGTTAAATCTTTAAGGTAGTACCTTCACAGAACAGTTGAATTAAGAAATGGTTGAAATTTGACATATACGTTATTTAATACATTATCCAAACATCTGTGCAATTTGAATAAGTTTGATCACCCCAAACCTGAGATATTTACACTTAAAGTTGGCTTGGTTTACACGTTACAAATGCATTATGATGGGCAAACAGAGCATCATTAATTCTACCGTCAAAACTAAAATTAAGAAATTGATAAAAAACGAGGATAAGCTACAGTAAGATATCACGAATCGTGTGAAAAAAAAATGAGAATGATTCACCATCTAGTTTCCAAGATATAACCATGAGAAGCCTTCACAATTTTGGTGCAAAGCCTGGCAAAGCCTGGAAAAAAAACAATTGGGGCAAAGCCTGGACAGTCCCGGCAAAAAGTTTACTGCCAATGGTCGATCAAAAACACAATACAATATATATTTTACGGCAATAAATGATATCCATCGTATTATCTACTAGTGCCGAGTCAATATTGCGTAGTTTTTAATTTTATTCATTACTGATTAAACCAATTATCAATCTTTTAAACATGAACATGGTATGTAAACTTTTGGTTGAGATTTTCGCAGAGGAACTACCTTAAACGCGTTTTTCTCGAAATGAGATTTTTCAAATTTGCTGACATTGTAACTCAAAGAGCAATTATCCGATTGACTTGAAATTTGAACTGAGTACTCTTGAATATATTTACTCTACAATGACGTGGGATATTTTTGATTGCATGAAAATTGACGATATGGCATTGAAAAAAACGACCATTTTATAGGCAAGAAAACAGACTTTTTTCATAACTACGCCATTTTGTTAGATTTTGATATTTTTCGAAAATCCTACGTCATTCTACAGAAAATACCTTCCAGTTTAACGAAATTTTTTCCTTTTTCGGTTTCAGCTACTCAATCGGCCGGAATCATGTCGGCAGTGGAGCAACTTTTTTTTGGCGCCTCCGAAGGCAGCGCATAAGTCACTTGCATTTCAATATTTTTCTATGAAAAAATTATGTAATATAGGTCAAATATAGCCAAATATATTTCTAATTTTCCGAAACATTTAATTGAGTACTTTCCTTCAGAAAAATTTCCGAAAATTACCCAAATTTGATGACCCCTTAAAATGTTGAAAATTTATAAAGTTACAGACGAGTGAGAAGCAGGTAGCAAAACGATTTACGTATACTAAAACATTCAATCGCGTTTTTCTCGAAACGAGTTTTTTCACGACGTTGAAGGTTGCATCGTTGGAATGCAACGAAAATGATGTTTTTTTTTTGGTTGTTCCTATTTCCATTGGAAAATCTTAGCTACGAAAATCGCTCGACATTTTTTTTATTTACTTATTTAGATATCTATAAACTAAATTTGCGAATTGTTTTTTTTAATAATGGAAAGGAGAAAATAAAAAAGTTAAGAACTTTCATCGCGTTCCAACGATGCAAACTTCAAGAGCATCTTTTCTCAGGCTGGCCGGAATCATAACTCTTGCTACAATTGTCCGATTTTCAATTTAAAAAAACAGACTTTTATACAGAGACTCTATCATACCTCAATTACTTTTTTTTTTTTTTTATATAGAAAAATCGCACGAAATAAGTTCAACGTATGTTCAATAACACACCTTTTTCCAAATCCCAAATAAATAATCCAGTAGACAAAAAAAATCGGCAAAAACGACGTTTTTTCATGACGATGATTTTTTTGGTTTTTTTTCTTTCGCGAAAGCGGAGGAAAAAAATTGCTGATTTTCATGATTTTTTTTTAAGTAAAAATTTAGTCACCATTTTCGTGACTCAGGGTATGTTTTATTACTAATTTTGGCTGCTCCATGGTATTTTTTTTATTTATCTTAACCCTTACTTGCCACTGTGGGTTTCGAAACAAACCCGGCACTTTTGTTTTTCTTATGCGAAAATGTATCAATGATGTGTATTCTACAGAAGTGTGTCAAGTAAGGGTTAAAAATGGCGGAGGAATGGCAGGGTCTTCTGAACTGCGTTTTCAAAACTGGCGTGACGTATAACTAAAAAACTAATTGACCGATTATTGTGAAATTCAACATAAGTCTTACGAACCTTATTGTCTAAAACATGAACCTACATTTTTTGAAAATGAATAAAAAAGGATTTTTTTATTGCACAATGCAGCCATTTTTTTTCGAAAAATTCAATTTTTTTTTGGTTCAAAGCTACCATGCCATCCATTTTCAATATTTCCCATTTTTTCTCGGTTCATGTTCTGCACATAAGTGTTAATGAAAGAAGTTCTTTGTTGTTGTTTTTTTCAGCTTAAGAGGGAATGACACCTCATCGCGGTCGGTATGGTAGAACAATTATAGATTCCCAAAAATCTCTGAAACGGCTCTTCAGATTCCGTCGAAACTTTGCCAAACGACCTCAAATAAATAGACGAACAGCTGTCTTCCCCTCAAATTTTCTGAATTTGAGGAAAAAAAACTAGATTGGCTTATCATAAGCCAATCTACATTTTTTTTCTCAAATTCAGAAAATTTGAGGGGAAGACAGCTGTTCGTCTATTTATTTGACGTCGTTTGGCAAAGTTTCGACGGAATCTGAAGAGCCGTTTCAGAGATTTTTGGGAATCTATAATTGTTCTACCATGCCGACCGCGATGAGGTGTCATTCCCTCTTAATCCCGTCGACGCCGTCTGACATCCGCCGCGTTCCTCGCCTCCTCCCCTAATTCCAAAATGCACGATTTTCAAAGGACATCCACTTTTACCGATAATATCCTTGAAACTTTTTTCACAACATTCTTCTCCATGGTGGAATATTTATATGGAGGGCAAAGGCAACGTCCTGCGAAAAATCTCCGACAAATTAATGGCGATGCTCTAAAACTTGCATCATTGGAATGCAACAAAAATTCTTCGTTATATTTCACCTTCTCATTCTTATTATTTCACACCATCTTTTTTACCAAGTTTAGTTTCTAGATCTTTAGATGAGCGACTTAAAAAATGATTCAGGGTATTCGTAATGAAGTAAAAATAAAATAAAAAAATTGAAAAATTAAAATATAAAAATAAAAAAATTAAAAAAATAAAATATAAAAATCAGAAAATTAAAAAATTAAAATATAAAAATGAGAAAATTAAAAAAATTAAATATAAAAATGAAAAAATTAAAAAATTAAAATATAAAAATCGCGAAATCAGAGTATAAGAATGTTTGTTCCATTCCAACGATGCAAACTTCAACTAATGTAATACAATTTTTTTAATACCCTTAAAAAATGATTCAGGGTATCCGTAACGAAGTTTTGGCAAAAGAATTCCGAGCAATTGAAAAAAAAATTATTTTCGTTGCATTCCAACGATGCAAACTTCAATCTCATTGATTTTGCCCTTCTATTCCAAACGTATCGCCCGATGATGTCGTGAGTTTAAGCGTTTTTGTGAAATACGTCGAAGCCTCGGGAAATGAATGGATAGGATGATATGCATATTGTGCAGGATAAAGTACACGTATAGAGGGAGAATAAAATAAGAGCGGAACAAGAGTGAGGCAAAGTTACTGGAGTGGTTTCAACGGAGACGGCACAGAAGGCATTTCTCAACGATTTACTCCGCTCGAAAATCCGAAGGTCTGGCAAGGTTTTTCTCGTGTTGAATCCGAGGCGGCCCAACGGAGCGAGCCAGCCAGCGCGTTCTCCGCACGCGTACACAGTTTGCCATCGATGGAATTCACGATGGAAACCAATTCGAGAAGCTCTCATCTCGCTTCTACGTATACAAAAACTCGCTCCGACTCGCTTTGGCAGCTACCTCGAACTTGGATCGTCAAAATTACACTCCACTTCGAGTCTGCTTTATTTCTTAGGCGAATAAACCCATTGTACACCTCGGGGAAAAAAACGTATTCCGCTTTTATTTTTTTCCCCCCACCCCCAACCCCCGGGGCATTTTTTAACTCGTACTCGGCACGCGAGACAGAGGGAGGCGGAACGCAGATTGGAAAGTATCGATTTGCGATTGTAATGTAATGCTCCATTTTCCAGGGACAAGGAAAAAAAACGGTATTTCAAAATTTTACGAATTCAAAAAGCTGGGAATTATTTCACATTCGAAAAATCTCAAATCTCATAACTGGAAGTTTTGCAAAAAAAGGTCCTGTTCGAATCATGATGTTTGCGTCGTTGGAATGCAACAAAAATTCTCTTTTATACTTTGATTTCCTCATTTTTATATTTAATTTTTTTCATTTTCTCATTTTTATATTTTAATTTTTTCATTTCCTCATTTTTATATTTTAATTTGTTCATTTCCTCATTTTTATATTTTTATTTTTTCATTTTCTCATTTTAATATTTTTTATTTTTTATTTTCTCATTTTTACACTTTTATTTCCACATTTTTACTATTTGAACATTTTTATCATATTTAAATTCTAGGTCTCCATAGAAGCGACTGAAAAAAACGTTTGCGGCATTTTCTCAACAAATATTCACCAAAAGAAATTAGAACAATCGACAACTGATCATTTCCATTGCATTCCAACATACAAACGTCAATCCCATTATTTTTAGTGTTGTACCTAATTTATTTCTCGCATATTTCAGTTCTGGATCTTCAAAGAAGCATCGTCAAAAAACCTCAAGATATTTCTATAGCGAAGAACGGGATAAAGAAAGTCAAACAATAAAAAAAACAAATGAATCGCATTCCAACGATGCAAACTTCAATCTCATTTCGAACAGACGTTCCGACAATTCCGAACAATATTCTACAGCAGATAAAAAAATTCGAGAAAGCATTACGGGTCGTTTCCGTGTCGCAAAAGAGATAACCAAAATAACGGGCAATGAAATCGATAAAAGCTCGCGGAGCTAGAGCTAGGGAGTCCAAGAATAGGAGAGAGCGAAATAACGAGCGTGAGGAAAAGAAGGATCCGCTATACGTTTTTTTTTCTCCAGTCTCGTCGTGGCTATAAACCGGAGAGGTTCATTACCCATACAGTACATCAAATCTAAAGAGCCTCTACGGTCCGCCAGAGGGCCTCCCGTACTCTCGATACTAAGAGCTACGCGAGCGCCCTCTAGCGGCCAACTACTGTACGACGGATCTTAGAACAGCCGTCGTGGATCTCAGCGCGTTTAAAGCCGTATATAAGCGAAAAATTTCCAAAAAAAATCATTTTTTATTTTTGATTCCATTAGCCCGAACGGTTAGGAATATTTTAAGCTTTACAGAATTTAAAAATTCCAAAAATTCCAAACATGAGGTAAGATTGCATTTATAATAGATACCGCGCAGCGCGTCCGACCGCCAACTTCAGAGCCGTTTTTCCACGATTCACTTTTTTGAACCTTGTGAAAGTTCTAACTCTTGAACGAAGGTTCAGATCGCTTTGAAATTTTCACAACATATTCCTAGTATCATCACCTATCGTGCGAAGCACAAAAACAAAAATTTCAATGACACAAAAAAATATAAAAAATAAAATACCCACCGAAAATTGAGTGAAACAATTTTAAGTTTCGAATTTTTATTACAATAATTTTTTTCCGATAATATTGTTGGTTCACACTGAAGATTCATTATGCAATTATAAATATGTTCATTTTTTTCAGACACTCACATCGATGCCGAGAACTTTCACCATCAACGCGCGCGCGCGCAAAAAAAAATACATTGCTCTATTACGTTATATCTCCGCCATTTGTTAATATTTCTGATTTTTTTTACATATACTCAACCATGTGCATAAATGATCTGTAAAAAAAGTCAATAAATGCGTCAATGTCTCAACCGCGTCTAGAAAAGTACCTTCGAAAATCGGCAAAATCGCGTATATAAGACCTTAAGTACAACCATTTCCACTTCCGGTGCAGGCGTATCCGGATGCTGCGATGAGATACGTGCGGAGAGAGTAGCTGGGGGGTGAGAGTAGGATAACGTCGTGGACACCTTATAATCCAAGAGGACAGGAGAAAACTGCATAATACGGGTGTAAGACTGACAAGCTTACTCGTCTCCTTTTTCTCGCCCAGTTGCCTCTCCCGACCGTATATAACGCCCCCAGCCCCCTTGCTTTATTTCCGCAACGTACAAAGCTCCATTATAACCGTAGGTATATAGGGGGATACATTGGTGCGCATATACGAGAATTGCGCTCTCCCGAAGCGTCTAGAGAGCCTCGTTCCTAGAGCGTCAAGGCGTAGCCGCACACGTCAGAATTAATTTCAATGCATGACACGCGTGTCTACTTTCCGTAGCGAGAGAAATGTCGGCCCGTGCGATTGTCCCGAGCTTTTCTAAATGGCATCAAGACAGAGAGAGAGAGAGAAGTTGCCAGCTACTGCGTACAATGGCGGCCTCTCTGCTGTAAAACTGAGTGAATTACATCTCCCTCAAGGTGCTCCAGTTTCTTTTTCCCCAGGCTGTAACTCGAGCTGGCTTGGAATCGATGGGTCCGTTATTCGGTATCGGTTAAATCGTTTCTTTCCACCTGTACAGACGAAAAATGTACCGAAATGGGATCTACGATTACGTAGCGTCGTCTCGGGGCTCCTTTTTTCCAAGCCCATTGAGAGATATCGATAATGTGCCGCTGTAGAAAATTGCGGGGCTTTTATCGAAGTTCCTGGAGGCCTTCTATCTTTACGGCCGGCCGTGAACCAATGCGAGGGTGGCACCGTCGCGTATTGCGGTACGGCAAGGGTCGCGGCTACTTGGCGAACCCTTGGGATCCTTACCCTCGCCATTTTGCCCTTCGAAAAGTCAACCCTCTCGCTTCTTTCCTCAAGACGCTTGTCAGTCTCCAAAAATGTCAGTACTCCTCATAATCTATCTTTCTTTTGTCCCCAATTCTTCCACCTCGCTTTTGGACTAACGTTTGGAGTGGATATGAGAATGGAGGGTTGTCAATGATCGAACTTTGCTGGTCTCGGCAAGTTCGTCCTCGTGAATATTCAACGGCGAATTCGTTTCTCATCCGAAATTGCCTCGGTACATACAGATATGAACATACCTCTCCAGCTTTTGCGTATAGGTTGGCATTGAGGCACCACACCACGGTTCGTGCGCGGTACGAGGGTGTATTTTTCGTGATTATTTTCGAGCAAACGATTAATGGAATTTTATTTATTAATACTCATAGTCAATATATACATACAGAAAAGTGTATCCAAATTTTTGTACTCGAATCTAAAGTATAGTTTGCGGTGTACGCCACTTCCAAGAGGACACTCCGAGGAAGTTGCTGCTCGGTGGTTGACAGCGATTAAGCCATACGGTTCATTTGAAAAATACAATAAAAATATTTTTTGAAACTAGACATGTAGGTTTACAGCATCACGTAGCGGAATTTCGATATCTAAAAAAAAATGGCGGACCAGCGATTTTTATTTCCGATTTTAATGGAAAACTTTCATCGTTTGTAAAAAAAATAAAAGCGGGCCCTTTATAGGAAAATCCCTACGTGGTGCTATAGAGACTGGATTTTCGAACAGTTTAAGACTTGGCGCATGCAAATCGGATGAATAGTTTTTTTTTTATGTTGTCAACCAGGTTGAAAAGCGTAGTTTCGAGAAAAACGCGTTCAAAGCCGAACATCGGCTGCTCAGCGCGGTCGTGCGCTTCGAACGGTTTCACATCAAATGCTGTATCACCGCCGATTTTACAAATTTCTTTGTAAAAAATTGGTGACAGCTTTCGTAACAAATGTATCTTTCAGAAAATGAAGAAAAAAGATGACAAAAGTGGTGCCTTAAGGAGAAACGAAAGTTGACCAACATTAGTCGCAATATATTTTGTACTGAATATTGTTTACTCGTATTGTTTGTTGTTAAATTTATTCGACAAAATTATCATTATTATCACCGCAATTCACAGTGGATAATATGTGGATGTGTTAGGGTGTGCATGGAAATATCTGAGCAAAATTGTAGCTCGTACGAATGATCCCCGTAACTTCATGGAGCCGCCGTACAGTCGGCACAGCCCTCATGAATATTCATACTCTGTATATGGAATAGAGCTCCCGTTGGTTGGCATCTACATGCCAGGGGGTGTCGAAAGAGCCCCACGCGGTCAGGTGTACGAGCAACTGTGCAACGATGAAACGAGAATGGTATATGAGCGAATAGGGTTTTGTTAACGCGGAACGATTGTGCCTTTCGCGAAGCTACGCCAATAAAGCCGCGATCAAAATTTACATACGGTTACTTGTTGTTCCCAGTTCTTAAATAGTTATCCAAATAGAAATGTTGAATCGAACATCGTTTCTTATCTATTGAAGGAAAAAAGAGGGTGTGCATTTTACTTTTCGCGAGCATTATCATTGGAATATTTCTGTCATAGGCAGCTATTCGAATAAGGGACGAATGACCCTCCTATCTATCTCTTTTCTCCTCCGCATCTTTTGTTATCACGCCTCCATAAATGTGAATGAAGGACCTGTCGATAGAAATTTTCCACGTGTCCATACTGCGCCGTTGCCCACTGTTGTGATACAATAAAACGGGATGGAGCCCTCCCTGCCTCTCCCTCTCGCGGTTTGCAGCGCGTACGTGTCCGCACACGTGCGCAAAATGTATGTGAATAAAAGATAGGGATATACATGTAGGTCGAGATACACATGGGAATCGGTGGAGACCTCACCTGTAGGCTCAGTCGTCCGACAATAGCGAGATCCCCGCTACAAAAGAGCTTCCATAAAGGCAAAACAAAACGAAAAACATACTGAATCGATAAAAAAACCCAAGTGCGAGAGACGAAGAGAGCTCCGCTTAAAAGTGAACAAAGGGAGAGTGTATCGGTTTGTGTATTCGAAAGATTTTGTCCACGTCCACGAACATTCGAGCTTTTTTTTAATCCTTTGAAGATTGAAAGACTTGATGTTTCAAATCCTGCAAGACAACAGCGAGAGAATCAATTAAGGCCCAAAAGTCGTCCAAGAAGGGTGTTGGACAGTTTTAGATTCTCTCAAGATAGTGCTTTAGCTGAGGGGAGGAGAATGATGAGGCCTCGAAGCCCAAGAGCGTGTCTGAAGGCAAAGAGGTGAGTCCAATGTTGAACGCAAGGACAGTGATCGACTGTCCTGGATAGCCCTTCAATATGGATCTTTTCACCCCATTCTACCCTATTCTTACTTTTTCCAACTTCCCCCCGTACACGAGAACACGTATGCCCATGATCGTCGCCTTCCTTCGCTCACTTCCCTCTCCATACATCGTCTCAGCAAGGGACACACATACCCGAGAGCAAGTCTCCCCGATCGATCCGAAGTTCTCTCGCGAGCACACGAAAATGCATCCCCCTCCGAGTATGGGGTGAGAGGGCTGACGATATGCTTGTGCCGAAGGAAGATCGTGACAATGAGTAGTACATGGAGGGTGTCCCCAGGGGTTGTAGGGTATCTCGCTTTCTGGAGGAAAAACGCGGGACTGCCGCCCTAAATGAGCTGAAGATCGGGCATCGTCGTGATTGAAGTCGATCAACGTTAGACTGGGGAAGAGCAATGTTTGCCGATTAATTGAAATGGCCGAAAGGTTGTTTTTGGTAGGGGCAGCATGCTGTCCAAACTCATCGTGTCCGTAACATAAGGAAAGAGTCACTTTTGGAACGATCCCCAAGTTCATTATCCCCGAAAAGCCGCTAGGCTGCTACTTTTGGGTATGATGCCTAAATCAACTAGGCATTCACCTTTGGTATGATCGCCAAGTTCATCATCCCCGAAAAACAGTTAGGCTGCTACTTTTGGGTATGACCCCTAAATCAGCTAGGCAGTTACTTTTTGCGCGATCGCCATGTTCATCATTCTCGAAAAGCATCTAAGCCGCTACTTTTGAGTATGATCCCCAAAACAGCTAGGCAGTCACCTTTCGCATGACCGCCAACTTCATCATCCCCGAAAAGCAGTTAAGCTGCTACTTTTGGGTATGATGCCTAAATCAACGAGGCAGTCACCTTTGGTGTGATCGCCAATTTCATCATCGGCGAAAAAAAGTTAGGCTGCTACTTTTGAGTATGATCCACACATCAGCTAGGCAGTCACCTTTGGTGTGATCGCCAAGTTCATCATCCCCGAAAAGCAGTTAGGCTGCTACTTTTGGGTATGATCCCTAAATCAACTAGGCAGTCACCTTTGGTGTGATTGCCCAATTCATCATCCCCGAAAAGCAGTTAGGCTGCTATTTTTGGATATGATGCCTAAATCAACTAGGCATTCACCTTTGGTATGATCGCCAAGTTCATCATCCCCGAAAAACAGTTAGGCTGCTACTTTTGGGTATGACCCCTAAATCAGCTTGGCAGTCACTTTTGGCGTCATCATCGCAGAAAACTAGGTGGGGAGTTACTTTCGAGCCAGACCTGCGATTCCAGAGTTGAATACTCCAAATTTCCAGCGCAGCTAGGTTGCCCCTAACGTACCGTTTGCTCATCGAAACTCCAACACTGTTTTTTAGGTTCCTTCATAGTCGTAACTCTTCCGGAAGAATTCTCTCCTCTACGGAGTGCGGTTCAGGCCGACGTAGCTTCGGTAATGTTTAATAATGGAGGCATCCACTCTCTCTCTTTCTCGCTTCTGTCTTTCATCTAAGCGAAGATAGTCTCATTTGCCGGAGACAATGTGTGTATCCCCGTTAAGGGGTGGAAATACGTGCGTACACCGCGGAAAACCTCGGGTTGGCAGCAGTTCCCGGTTAGGCGCGCTTGAGGTAAAGCTGGGTATGGCCGTGGTGCTATCGATCTCCGCCCACCTGGAGACCCTCGACTCTCCACACCATGATGTGCGAGAGGGCCGTGTGCGGGCGCGCTCCCGGTGAACGGGCGCTCGCTTCTACACATATATATGCAGGCCATCGTCTCACTAGCTGCTTCCAACCACCGGCTCTCCTCCACCGCACCTAGGTGAATAGGTTGCCGAAGGAAAAAAAGGTGGTGCTCGCAGAGGGGTAGCGGACGGGTATACGGTCTTGTGGCCGAAGCCATGAAGGATGTGGGCTCTCCGCGAGTGACAAGGACGAGGTAACACTCGAGGAAGAGACCGAAACGAATCGCGAGAGTTGCTTTTGTGCTCCGAGCTGGTATCCAGGTGGACGAGGGTGGTAAGGTAGCGCAAGGTGGAGGGATGCCGGGCACGAAGAAAGGAAAAAAGAAGGCAGCCGCCATCGAGACCAAGCTGCAACACTCTGCTCTGTTTATATCGAGAAGGTTGCGGGGCGAAACAAAAGAGAGGGAGAGGAAAAAATGGCGAGGGTCGCGGTCGGAAGACAGAGGGTTAAAACGAGCGGCACACGCAACACGCGGAGGCCGTTCGAGAGAACTAAAAGACGAGGGCTAGAAAAAAAAATATCGTTGTATGCGTGACGCGAGGTAATACCTCGCTTATCCATATGAATACACGTATACCGTGTGCCTTGCAAGAGAATCAAGACAGGAGGCCCATAGCAAAGGGGGCCTCTGGGTTTTTAAATTATCGCACTTGCCTCTAATTTCCAGCCATCAAACGTACATGCATCATGTTTTTTTTCACCGCAGCCAGGATTATTACTACCCTGAACGGATTAAAAATATACCAGGTGTAAAAGTATGAAACCGGAACTTTTTCGTAAATATTACACGTCTGTTGTTTGAAAATGATAAAAAATATTTTATTAAAAATAATCTCCTTTGCTATTTATACATTTTTTCCACTTCTCCGGAAGTTTATGAATGCCACGCCAAAAAAAAACAGTTATTCTGTTGAAGCGAACCAGTTGTCGAGCCATTTTCATACGAATTGAAGCGTTGTTTAGCGAGAGTGTGTCCTGTTGATGCGAATAGATGATAATCGAACGGAGCCAAGTCTGGAGAATAAGCCGCATGAGCTAGTATTTCCCAATTGAACGCCTCGATCGTTTCCCTGACCGTTTTGCTGTGCGTGATGGAGCATTATCATGGAGCAAAATGACTTTGTGTTGCCTTTTTCCATATTCCGGTCTTTTAAACAAATAAAGACGGCTTTCTGCGTCACATTCAATTGATCCGCGAGTTCATGTTGACTTTGAGTATCATCTTCATCCAATAAGGCTTGCAATTCGTTGTCTGCGAACTTTTTCGGTGGTTTCCCACGCTCTTCGTTTCTCACGTCAAAATCACCACTTTAAAATTTGTTGACCCACTCGAAACTCTGTGTTTTACCAAGAGCATGTTCGCCGTAAGCATCGACAAGCATTGGACGCGATTGTGCAGCAGTTTTCTTCAAATGATAACAGAAATCCAATGCTGTCCGCAAACCGTAGTTCGTAGGCACAAAACTCGACATGTTTGAGGTTATGGAAAAATATACCGGTGTAGGGAACTTGGGTTTGTTGTGTTTTGAAAATCTTCGTCAGCTGTTAGAGAGAGATGATGGCGCTGCAGAAGCGGTCTTACGGTCCCTAAACTGATGGCTAGCACCATCTATAGGGAAATTCCGGTTCCATACTTCTACACCTGGTAAATGACCAATGGTAATGCGCGACGGAGAAACGACGCTGGTGCAGCGCAGCCCAGAAGGACTCGATCAACGTTTATCACATCTTGACTTCTCATTCGGTACTTCACTTTTCATTCCTCTGCAACAGGATGATGGCCGCGGGCTTTGAGCTCGAGGCAGAGATCAGCAGATGCAACGAAGCCACCGAGTACGGCGGATAAGATGGTTCCGCATCAACGAGAGAACATCAGGTATATCGGTAGAGTTGTTTGGCTCGCGTGAGAGAGCACTCGTGAAAAGTCTCACTAGACTTGGAGGGAGAAAGGAGAGAGACCGCGAAAAGGTCGTGCAACCTCGCTTCATCGGTTTTAATGGAGCGTACGGCGCTATAACCCACGGAGATGGGTTATAGCGCTGTTTCGATACTTTGGCGGAGGAGAGCAGGCGAGAGAGTGAGGGAGTAAAACGTCGGACTCCTAGGGGATGAAGGGCAAGGGGTGCTTTACCCGGTTGAGGTAAGAACACGCTAGAGAGGGAAAGAGAGAGATGAGAAGGTGCAGAAACTAAATGCATAATAATAAAGCCTGCTGCGTTTATACTTCATGCAACATCGATCGCATCTCCTACGTTTTTCTCTCTCTCTCTCTCCCTTTTAACTGCGATCCTTTCGCCTCGTGCTCTTTATTATTATTATTTCTTTCCAAGGCTCTCTCAACTGCGAGAGTTCAGTGCGAATACGAAATACGAGAGGAAGAGAGAAAATGTCGAGAGACGGTGTATATTGATTGTGTGGAACTTGTGGCAACTTCGAACTCGTGGCAAACCGTCGAGCTCAAAAAAGTTTCCATTTTTTTTCTCATAAGGGGATTTGAAAAAGAACCATTTTGTATTATTCATCGCTAAGTGATCGATGTCCCATTGCCGAAGCGAACGAGGCTCCTCGCTCCCACATATTTGTTCGTTTGTTTTTCATTATTGTTTTATCTTTGTCTCAGCGAAGCCATGTTACGAAAATATTGAATTTGCGACAATTTCCATGACAAAGGCCCGATGAGAGGTCACGATTGCTTCGTCGTCAATCGACGATTGGCGAAGAGGAATAAAAGAGAAAAATAGTGTCACGCATTGAGAGCATTAGCTCTCCGCCATCCCTCAGCCTCGGAATTGACACAAAGAAATGCAACGACCCCTAGCAAACTCGCGGGCCCCATCGAGGCGCGAAAGAATCGAGTCGTCGCATGAAACACGATGAGAAAGAGCCTGGCAGATGAATCTCTAACAATGGGGAATAGCGCTCGCGAACGCACCTTCGTAATGCATTTGATCGGTTTCCAATCGGTGGAAAATTATTCTTGATTCTATACGTACGATCTCTCTCTCTCTCTCTCTCTCTCTCTCTTCCTCTCTCTCCCTCTTTTCGTAAAATGATTCTCACTCCAGGACATTCTATCGTCCGTTTCGTCTCCCGTGTAAATGTTTCGACATGTCTGACCACACCCGGTCTTTTCTACTGGCGTTAATATCTTTCGTTCACCCCTTCGGCCCTGCTTGGCAGAGCCATTTCGCACGTAAAATCCCAGACAAGTTCATTCCGCCCTTTCGTATCAAACCAGCTAGGGGATGAAAAAAATACTCGTGCGCCTGACCGCGTTGCAAACTCAAAACGAAAAAAAAAACGCGACGAGCTTCGCGAGAGGGAAGTTTGCCGGAGTCACGATAAAATTCGAGGATTCAGGCACGCAGGACTATTCATTCATTCACTGCGTTAAGGCGAAATTTAATTGCTCAGCGGGAGACTCAATGAGTCGACGACAAAAAACCAAAGCTCGGAGAAAGAACGATTTTTCCAGCACATCACTCTTTTATCTCCTTTATCCCTGCCCTTCTCTCTCTCTCTCTCCTACGAGGTAGTGCGTTTTTTTTTACCTTGTGCAATTTATATCTCCGTTTTTCAAACCCTTTCATCCCCTGTGCCCTTTATCTCTTTCGCTTCCTCTCGCGTTTTTCCTCCATCCCCTCCCGAGACGAGGTTCGCCGTGCAATTAGCTCTCGGGCTCTTTGTTCTTCTCCTTTTTATTTCCCCGTCGGATTCGCCCGACGAACGAGGATATATCACGGCGAGATCGTACTGCACGCCCGGAACATCCGGAAGCTCCGTGAATTTTACGAGTTTACGTCGAATTTTCTTCCCTTTTTTTATATTTCTTCCTCCTAGCACTCCCTGCCAACAGTTTGGTGGACTCTCCAGGATCGTTAAATTTTATGATTTTTCTCGACTTCGACATTCGGATTGGACAGTTCACCCAAGCAGAAATATTGTCAGGCTGGCCTGATATTTGATCCGGGTCTGATCACGTTGTAGTACGGAGGCCTTACTTAAGGGGTTACCCCCACTTGCGATCTTGAAAAAATCGATTTTTTTTATTGCATTTTTTTGAAGTATAAGTATCTGAGAATATGTCCTGAAAATTTCAAGTCTATCCGA
The DNA here is from genome assembly GCA_963210295.1 of Ophion ellenae. Lineage (NCBI taxonomy): Eukaryota > Metazoa > Arthropoda > Insecta > Hymenoptera > Ichneumonidae > Ophion > Ophion ellenae. The sequence goes on along the minus strand of OY723397.1, from coordinate 22,012,327 downwards.
ACAAAATTGACCGAGATATGAGCGTTGAAAGAGAAGAATCCGCGTTGAAAGAGCGTTGAAAGAGAAACTTTAAACGCGTTTTTCTCAAAATGGCATTTCTGAAGTCGGTGACCAAGATTACTCGAAGACTAATGAACCGATCTTCTTGAAATTTTGCAGGCTTATTTAATACATAAAAATGTAGTCTTTTATCGTTCGATTTTTTTTTTCGAAAAAAAAAAATGGCCTTTTATAGCCAAAAAACGGCCGTTTTTTCCGTTAAAATCGAACCATTAACTTTGACTGTCCGCCATTTTGTGAAAAATGAATATTTTTTAAAATCCTTCGATTAAAGACTAGTTTATACTTATATTTGACTAAATCTATCCGCATTTTTTTTTCAGATGATCCACTTCGCTGCAATGTTGGTCACCGCAAACCGTGTATATGAAAACATTATTTCATTGACGGCCATTTGCCACTAAACAATGTAATATTTTTCAATAAAAAAATTACTAAAAGTTCTTCAAGATGTGTTCTTTAAGATGGTATATTGATCGATTAAAAAAGTTTTGTAGTTTTCTTTAAAAAAAAATCATGAAAAAGGCCTTTTTTTGCGCTACAAGTGGGGGTAACGCCTTAAGTGAACAGTGCAATGAAGAATGTGATGAGATGGTTTCCGAAGCAACAGCAAACTTCTCTCTTCGGACTGCATGTCAGACCTTCACTTTTCATCCTGTTCAGGCCTTCACTTTTCACTCTGATCAGGCCTTGATTTTTTACCCTGATCAGGCCTTGAATTTTTACCCTGATCAGACCGAAATCAGAAAAAGTGTCACAAAAATGATCCGGGCTTGATAAAAAATTCTGACCAAAGCATGAAAAAAAAAATCAGGATGCCTGATCAGGTCTTTCTTGTACCCGGAGCAGGATTTCTACTCGGGCAGGCGAGTGCGGAAAATCATAAAAAATCGACCTTCCAAAACGGCTCGTTTTTTGGTTCCTCAAGGCTATGGATTTGTTTTCTCGCCCTTTTCCACTCGCCACAACGATGCTCGGAAAAACTTTTCGTCCTTCGTATATTCGCCCAACCCCTCGCTCTCTCTCTTATCCCCCGTCAAGTTGCTTGGCTGCGTTAGAATTTTGGCCGCGCAACGAAATTGTGGAAACTGCGGACTTTCCTGGCCATGACCGCGTTGCGAACCGCAGTCTCCACCCTCCTTCACCCTGCTCCCTCCCCGCAGACGATACCACTTCGCCGATCATTCCAAGGGACCGAGGGATGGTTGTGGACCAAGGCTAGAAGCCGCGTATTCCGAACCTGCGAGCCTCCTCCGACCGACAATAATTTCCCCGCGACGACTCCGCCGCGTCAATTTTAATCGCATTTTCGAACCCTTCCGGATCGCGCGCCGCTAAACCCCCTTAATAATCCGATACTACCACTTGGCGGATGCTGCCTGCGATATCGTGGCACGGCCGGAGAGTAGATCGTGAAAATAATTTATTTAGTCGGTACGGTAGAGGTCGGAGGGCAAATTTGCCCCAGGATGGACTTTGTCACGCATCATTCACACGAACGTGTGCAGGTTGGATATAATTTCGTTGAGCTTAATTTCATAAATTTCGATAAAGTGCCCGATTCTCTCGTCCCGGTCATCCGATAAAAGGACTTCGGTCACCCGAACCGCAGAGCACACGTTAAGCTCTGTGATGGTATTAAAAAAAAAAAAAAAAAACGAAGTACAAAGTGGGAGACGGAGGCTCGCAAAAGCCACAGCTTCCAATCTTCTTTAACGAACGATGAAGCACGGAGAGGGGTTCAAACCTCCCCCTGACCTTTCTCTAAAGAATTATTACATCCTTTTTCACCCGCTTGTACAAGCCCTGCTGAGCCGCGAAAAAATATAAAGAATCCGGTCGAACGAGAAATAAAAGTACGCAATCTCGAATTGAGGCAATAGTCTAGTCGAGAAATGTGGAAAAATCGCTTTTTTTGGGCATTTTATTAAAGTGTCGATAAACTTTACTTTGAAAAAATGCGATGAAAAATGAACTTTTCGTTCAGACGGTGCGCTCAAAAAAATCTCTCTTTGATACCTACCATAATAAAAATGGAATTGATCAAGAATTGAAAAAAAAATTGTCAGATGAATGGGAGCTTTGGAATCATGTCGACGGCCTCAACCTTTTTGTTCATGGCTATATTTAGAGGCGTATAAGTTTTATGATTTTTACTCTTTTTTCTGTAATTTCTTGAAACACCAATAAAAAGAAGAATGGATACTGAAAATATGGCAATTATGCATAATTGAGGCGCCACCCCAATTTCAATGGCAACATTTTTTTTGCCTAAACTGCTTTAATTGGTCACCGTTCATGATATTTTGGCGGGGGAGGCTGACGATTTTCATTAATTCCATAAGTTATGGAATTTAAAGTTTCCGGAAACGCGTGATAAAATAGGGCATTTTTGTCTATATTTGTTTCTAGTTATTGTTATTAATAAAAATGCGTGTGCATGTGTATGTATAAAAACGGGGGTAAAAAATGTTCATAATGAGATATCGAAATTCTCACACGATCACTTGTAATAGATTGAAACCTGGACACATGAACACAACCCTGCTCGTGTTTACGTGCTGTATAATATTACCAATGTATTTTTGTTTTGAATTTGAGATCAAAACAGAAACTGTTGGTTGGTTTTATCATTTACAAATTCATGCGTATTTGTTCTACGGTTTGAGGTAAATACTTAAGGGAGACTTTGTCCTTGCGGAGATGCGGGAGATGTTAGCGGCTCAACATGAGCAGCTAGAAGAAGAGGAGGGATGCCTCTATGGACCAGGCATTGCCGATTAGCGGTAATTATAAACACATTTGTGTAAACACATTACAAAATTTTAAACGCGTTTTTCTCTAGAACACGTTTTTTAAAATGGCTGACATTCTCCTGACCGCTGTAATTAACATATCGACCTGAAATTTGGAGAGCATACTCAGAAAATATGTCTTCACGGAATGACGGATCGTTTTTTCGATAGATACATTTTTGCATTTATTGTTTATCTTTTTATGCGAAAAAAAACGCGAAAATTCGATTTTTTTTTAATTGCCCCCATTTTCCGAAATTTGTACTAAACGAAAAACCCATCCGTCATTCCATGACCAAAGGGTCACAGATTGATAATATGCTTTGAATTTGTGTTTCAGATCAACAAAGAGGGGGCAGTGATGTCAGCCGTTTACCTCCCGCGATTTGAGGACCTGTTTTCGCGGCGCTGCAACGGCCGCCATTTTGGTTTTTTTTTTCAACAAATTTTTTGTTAACTTTCTGTATATCATGAATAAAGGCAAGAAAAAAACCGCACGCAAAAAGCTTTACTCGGTTCCTTTAAAAAAAATAAAATGTAAACACCTGAAATATGGCACTCCAAGGACAAAGTCTCCCTTAAATCACCGAAAACCCGAGTAGAAATTGTTCTAGCCTGTCTGAGTTACGACCTAGTAACTGGCTCGCCCAATTGAGCACATACGAACTGACCAATGGTTGGCTCGCTATGAGCTAGTAATATTGTGAATGTTTTGTTATCCAGCCCTTGTCTAGTCACTGCCCACCTGGTCTTGGTCACAAATGACAAAGTGAGGTTATGTGACTACGTGTAGTGACTATCGAGCGATTAGCTCATGGCTGGCTAAGCAACATGAGTTACAGATGGCGTTGCGAATGCAAAAATTCTCAAGTAGGTATCTCCCCATGACCTAGCCAGCTAACTGCGGCTGTGCACCCCTTGGCTAGTCCCTGCCCAGCCGATCTTGGTCACAAATGACAAAGTATGGTTATGTTAATACGTGTAGTTCCATCGAGCGACGGGCTCATGGTTCGTTAACCAACTTGAGTTACAGATGACGTTGCGAATGAATAAAATCCTCAAGTCGGCATCTCGCGATGACACTTCCCAACCGCGGCCGCACTAGCCGGAATCAATGATCGGACAAACACAATTTAAGGTTATGTAATTCTATGCGATTATCGCTCTCAATGCGAACGCAATTGAGTCATTGATCCGATAATGTTATTTACATTTATTGATCCACCCATTTTTCAATAATCTGACATTGTGTAGTGTAACATATGTAGACGATAAGAAAATTCAGAAATTAAACATGTAGAACTGGCTCAGTAGACAACGTCACAACTCATCACCCAGAGGTCCCGGGATCGAAACCACGTTACGGCGTAAGCGTTTGCCTGAGATAATTTAAAATTGAACCATTAATATATTTACAGCGCAAATATCATAACCCTAATTAATGAACAACGAAGAATATCGTAAAAGGGTCCAATGATGTAAATAATGTGCAAAAAAAATCACGAAAATATAAATATATAGCCGCTCATTTTTTTTATCTAATCGCCACTGATGTTTTGTTCCTAGTCGCTAGTTGAAAAAACTAGGTCATGGCTAGGTCAGAAATATAATACAGCCGTGAGATATTTCTTTCTATCTAGTCACCATCTAATTTTTTGTATTCAGTTACTGGAGAACCAAAGCGGTACAAGGCTGGGTAGTCAATCGCTAAGACGGCTAGCTAATGGCGATTCGAAACATCACTTTACTAGATTGTGGCTAGGCGGTGATGAGTTACGTTTTCCACTCGGGAGAGCGAGCGTGGCTTGTGAAGGATGTCATGTAACGCTTATTGAAGCGATTAATCTATTTCAAGACCGCGAAAAAAAGTTCCGAGGTGTTAAAAAATCACGGCATCATTTGTACAGAAGTGAAGTGGTGTTCCGAGTGTGATGAATCGGCGACGATAAACGAAACAAATTTTACGTGGCGTTGCGACAGAAAGCTAAAAATTAAAAGAGGGAAAAAGAAAATGTGCAATTTCAAACAATCTTTAAGAACTAATACTTGGTTGGAAAATTCAAATTTAAATTCGAAAAAATGCTGCATGTTTGGAGCAATGTATTTGCTAACAAACCCACCACATGAAGAGTCCACTGAAGTGGATTGGGCCAATTTCATCCGCGAAGTTCTTGAAGACGATTTGTTGAAAAATTCTTTCCGGCAATTGCCCAAGTCCGCCCGGACCTGGCATCATTATTATGCATCATTACCGAAAATATTTTTTGTTTTCTTATTATCAAGCCAGAAAAAAACGCCGGAAATTTAGGGCTCCAGGCTAGAATACCCCGTTAGAACTTGGACACACGTACCCTTCATTTCTCAATATTCAAAACTGAGCTTTCGCCTACTCCTGGAGTTTTTTTTATAGAAAGGATCTTGTTTTTACTTTGCTCCCTCTAGATTTACAGACTGCGATATCTCTCGCCATTTCTAGATCCAGACGAAGTCAGCAATTTATCTCGATCATCACGAGGTACCGGAGTTATTTCATTTTTTTCTTTCTCATCCTCGTATAAATTGGATAAAAGCCCAGAGGGTAGATATATCAAATAGAATTCTATATTAATAACGTAAAATAGGCTTTTCCTTCACTTTTCCAATCCAAGTGCGAGAGAGGAGGATCGAGCGCGGCGGAGGGAAAGCGAGAGGGATGATTGGGGCTCGAAGAGAGTCCACTGGGGTTAGAAGCTGTGGCTCTGAACGATTGATTACATCCTTTTACCTTTCTCGCCACCCCCCCCCCCCCCTCCATCTTTTTTCTTATCGCAATCAGAAAGAGAGACAAAGAGGCCGAGAGACAGAAGAAATTCTTCGTCTTCTCATCTCTCCCTCATTTTACGCCGTATAAACTGTGTTCTCAACGGATCTCCCGTTCTAGAGGGACTCGATGTGAAGAGCACATCGCACGAGAGAGGGAACGATAAGACACGAGTAAACGGGGGCGAAAAAAGAAAAGAAGCAAGATTTCTGATTGGGGCTGATATATATATATATATATATATATATATATATATATATATATATATATATATATATATATATATATATCATTACTTTATTGGGACGTGAATGAGTTATAGCAGTTTTTTCATGAAAATGAAAGCTTTATTTTTTTTATCTTTCCTAATGCTTTCAAACGTTTCGAAACTGTTGTGAGATCAGGTCCCAATGATTATGCAAGTTCGGCTAGCGTCTGACATGAGTCTTCGTGAAAAAATGCCTTCAATTCAGCACATCAAAATCATCATTTTTCAAGGCCGAATATACATTGACAACGATAAAAAAAATCGATTTCTTTTTTTCTTTCTTTAAACGACAGAACTATATATGTAGAATATTTTCCCACAGTTTCAAAGCGAAATTTGAAAAACTTCAAACGTTACAGCCCGTAAACGCTGTGCCTCACCGCTCGGATTCGGAGCGAGCGTGAACTTCAAACGCGTTTTACTCAAAACTGCATTATCGAAATTGGCGTGCAGGATTACTCAAAAACTATTAAGCCGATTGAGTTGAAACTGGATAGAAATACTGATAATATTGGTGCCTTCTACTTGTCGAAAATTGGTTTCGAAGAAATGGAAAAAAACTACTTTTTCAATCCACATTTTTCAGAAATGTTGGGTGGAATGTTGATTTTTTTGTAAATACGTGCCATTTTCTCAAATTTGCACTTTCTTCATTTTAATTACCGTCACATAGAAACTATACATCTTCTAACTGAAAAAATGTTTGAACTTTTTTTGCAAATCAAAGTCTACGGGAAGCTAGACTGCACGGCGATTCGCAACTCCCGCGGCGACCTTGCTGTAACACAATGTTTCGTAAACTTAAATATTCTATTAAAGTATACCTAAAGTTTGATAATTGTAGAATAATTGTTTCTTAGTTTAAAAAATCCCGCAATATTGCTTATTTTCTTCCTGTCTAAATGTATATCCCGCCTTAAGGGATCGTCACGGTGTAAAATTTTCAAAAAATTGTTTTTTTGTTGCATTATCCGATAGTATAGTTATAATCATGGACCTGGCATCGCCGATTGATTGTAAGTAGACAATTTGTATGAAAATTCTATTTTTTGGCACGAAATTTGACATGTTCAACACTATGAAAAAAAAAAGTTGCCGACACTTCGGCGAAATGACATGCACTGAAATTCAAGCTTGCTTATAATACTTTTTCATAGATGCGTTACTATCTTAAGGGGTAAGGCAACAGTATAAATTTCAAAAAATCGATTTTTATCTCGCCAAAACGGGACTTTATCATCATAAGAATAAGTTACTATTCGATTTATAGCAAGACATTTTTTTTCCACCGAATTTGAACTTTGAACGTAAGCCCACCTCTGACACGGCCATAGCGTACCTAAAACTTTAAACGCGTTTTTCTCGAAACAGCTTTTTTCCAATTGGCGTGTCAAATAACTTCAACAATTTTCACTCGATTTACTTCAAATTCAAAAGTTGTGTTCCTAATTGCATTTCGCAGAGAAGTACGCACGGAATTTCTGATTAATCGAAAACTTTTCATTCAATGAGCAGTTTTATACGAAATTTTTCACTGCAAATTCATTCAAATACCTACAACTTTTGAATAAAACAATATTTTTTAATTCCGTGCGTACTTCTCTAGGTATTCTAATGTAGATTGACGAGAATTTTTGTTTTTTGTTCTAGGTAAAAAATTGTGGATGCTAAATGTCACGCCGCGGAGCGCCTAAAAAACGATAACAAAAGAAAATATCAGTAGTTGGCCATTTTGTACATCGAAAAAAAAATCTATATATTTTCTAACAGCTCGATATTCATACTAAATAGATGTGTAATTAATTTTATGAGTGAATCACTTTTTCATACGAAAACAAATTGTCAAATTCGCACATGATTTTATACCCGTTACTGTGGCCTAACCCCTTAAGCTAAACGCGAGCAGTTCTGGTAACGCCATCCATTGGAAAACCGCGAGAACTTATTCAACGTCCTAATAGTTTCGAATTTGAGAAAAAGTATATCCATTCAAGCTTTTGAATTGACATGTGAAGGTGTTGGATGAACTTGTGTATAAGAGAGGGCTTGATCCCGTTCGGGTTATCGAATCAACCGGAGTTGCCCCAGCAAGGCGCGATAGTAATCGTTGCCAGGCCACAATCGAGTACAGCAGTAGAGGTAGAGGATGAAGGGGCCGTTTCTAGTGAGTTCCGAGGTTGAAATCCACACCGCAAAGCTCCGGTCTCGGACCTTGGAGTGTCAAGGAACAAGAAGAAGAATTTCGTGGCTTTTGAACGCGGTTGGGGTGTCGCTGCTTCGCCAATCCATAGCGCGGTCCGTAAGAGAACGAAACAATCAAACCGTCCAATCCTGTTCCAACGCTACTCGCCTATTAAAACAATATCAACGTTGCAACACTGCGTATCCCTCGTGTCATGAAATTCGCTGAATTTGTTGAAATTAATTGGCAGCGAGTTTGAAAACGCACGGGAGCCCGAAACTTTTAATTAGTTTCGTTACCTTAACTTCGCGATCAATTGGGACATGGGGTGGGTAACAAGGGTTCAAAATATCCCGAAAGGAATTAGCCGATGAAAAAAGGCCTGTCCTATTTTTTTTCGGGAAGAATAGGGCCATTTTTCGGCGCACCGCCGTGCCAGTCGGAGAAATGGGCAGATTGGTTCACCCACGCCACCGCTAGGAGGCAGCGCGCGGCGGGCGCTCGGACCAATCCCGGGCCAGAAGAGAAACGGACGAGCCGAAACGAGACGGGGCGTGGCGCAAGCCTGTTGACAAACTGCTCCTCGTATCCAGCATCCCCCTAACGCTTTCTCCCAATAATTAGTTAATTAGCAAATGACGCGATCATTAATCCCCGGAGCGCTCCCGCCCAGTATGAAAACCCGCGTTGCGGTTGCTCGGATCTTGGATAGAAAAACAACCACCCCGAGCAAACGAAGCGGAGCAAAGGAACGATGGAAAATTTGAATAAAAAATGGCTTTTGCTAAGGGTGGTTGGGATAATAAAATACGTTTATCGTGTATCGATAACGGGCTGGAAAGTACCGTTGAATAACAAGATTTGGAAAAGCTGCGAATACCTTGACCATTCGGATATGAAATTTGTATGCTCGTTAAAAAAACTCATTAGCGAAGAAGGATCCGGAGAGGATGGGGATGCGCTCGGAAAATCTTTTGCAACGAGCACACGGTTCAATTAAATCCGCCGAGCACCAGCGCCTCGCGAGCCATAGCTAACTCTGCCTCTTCTATACATACAAGTACGTCCAACATCAGCAGGCTGTTGTAACTTTTAACACGTACCAAAAGTACGAGACTAAAATTTACACATTTTCGCTTTTTCCCGACGAAAACATGCATATTTCAACTGTCCGTATAATTGAAACAGGAATGGTGCAAAACGTTTAGGCATTTGATCAATTTTACGACGAAATATGGAGAACAGGTGTTTGCTTTTTTTTTTTGGTGCAACGCGTCCTTTGAGAAGGCTTTGAGTGAATCCTCAGCGGATACCTCTTCGGAAAATTAATCCTCCGAGCTCTTTGTACCTCTCGTCTTCATTGCAAGGACCTGGCGACATATTAGGGACCGTGTCTTTGTTCTCTGGGATCATCGCGCCGATTGTTTCGTGACGCGATTCCCGAGCTGCCGGTATAGAGATATACAGTAGGGCTGTCCGGGAATTGGAGAGGTTGGCGGATCGAACGGAACAATCAAGAGAACGCGGAGAATTACTAACGTTTGCCCGCGGATAAGATTTCGCGTTGCCCTCTCGGTCGGAAAACTTTGGGTCAGGGTTGCGACATTTGTAATGAAAAAATAATGCATTATTCATGACTTTTTTAAGGGGTAATGAACAAATATTTCATTACCCATTACATTACATTCAGTAATGTAAAAAAGTTCCATTCCTCATTACATTATATGTCGTATTGTAAAAAAATTCCATTACTCATTACATTACATTTTGTAATGTGAAACATTTTCATTACCAAATGCAATGTAATGTGTAATGACAAAACATTTCATTACACATTACATTGTAATGGGCAATGGACATTTTTTACATTACAAAGTCCAATGTAATGGGCAATGGAATTTTTTACATTACAAAGTGTAATGTAATGAGTAATGGAAATTTTTTAAATTACAAAATTTAATCTAATGAGGAATGGAATTTTTTTACATTACCAAATATATGGTAGTGAGTACTGGAGTTCGTTCACATTACTAATGTAATGTAAAAAATCTCCATTACTGATTACAAGGTAATATGGATTATTATTCGTTTCCCATCGGGTCAGATCGACCCAGTGCAAAAACCGCTGCCCCTAATGGGAAACGAATAATAATCCTCATTACACTGTAATGAGTAATGGGGATTTTTACATTGCATTGCATTAGTAATGTGAAAAAATTCCATTACTCATTAACTTATATTTTGTAATGTAAAAAAATTCCATTGCTCATTACATTACATTTTGCAATGTAAAGAAAATCCATTACTCATTACAATATATTTTGTAATGGAAAATATTTCCATTACCCATTACATTGTGATGGGTAACGAAAATATTTCACATTACAAAATGTAATGTGATGAGGAATGGAAATTTTTTACATTACAAGATTTAATTCAATGAGTAATGAAAATTCTTTACATTACAAAATCCAATGTAATGAGTAATGCAAACGCTAATGCATTACAAAAAATCATGCATTATCTGCTTCGGGCTCATTCCAACCGGACAATATCGTACGATAAACATGACTTTTGATGTCAATGGAATACGAGTGGAAAATATCGTTGCACCTGGTCACGAGCGCGGAGAGATTATTCGTGCAACGAGAAACCAATGGTCGAGGGGAGATTTCAATTCACCGATGAATTCCCGATCGATGAACTCGCGCTGTTCCCTTATTAGACGAGATACCGATACATTAGACTCGCTCGGAGATACGATAATTACGAAGCCCCGAGATTACAGCGATGGGCACTCGCGTGCCTGATAAACCAAGAAGCGAAGTGCTAGTATGGGGAATTCTCGCATATTTACCCGGGACACACAGTCGATACCCCCATAAGCTCCCTCGGGGATCCACGAACGCAATTAAAGGGTTAGGCCACTCTAGAGGCCGAAAAAATAGGCTTTTTGGGAATTTTTTTTCAGAAAAACTACAAAATAAATCGAGATTACAAAAAGTTGATCATACATATCAGTGACTGTATACAATAATTTTTTTGAAGCAATTCATTTCAAAATGCCGGCTGTGCAGCGTTTATCTCAAAACTGCATTTTTTGAGTTGGCCGGAAACATAACTCAGACCATTTTCAACCGATTCACTTGAAATGTTGAATATATCTTGAAAAATACATTGTCTATGGAAGTACGTAGGATTTTTTGTTTATATTGCAAAGTGCATTTGTTATTAACAATTATCTGACGAAATATTTCACTTTCCAAAAATTTGTCTGAAAAATCGTCAGATAATTGTTATAATTTTTTTCTTAAATTTTTTTTTTAAATTACTTTTCGGGGATTTTTAATGAAAATTGAGAGTTTGAGGAAAATGAATAGTGAATTCTTGGTCGGGGGACAATAATACATCGAAATGGGCTTGTAAAAAAAACATTTAAAATAAATTTTTTTTTCGCATATTGGTAAAAAAAATAGTTGCGTCACGTTTTGTCAATTTTTAATTAAAAATTAAGGGTTTGGCGAGGAATAAATGGTGAATTCGTATTCAGGGGACAAATAGTCAGCGGAATGAAATTGGAAAAAAAATTTAAGATCTAAATCTTTTTGTATCTTCACCAAAAAAAAGTGTCTTCACTGAATCGGCGGTCATTTATTTTCCGTTTCGATTTGGAACTCCGCTTTGTGCTCCTTCTCTTCGTTATCGTTTTCTCTTCAAAATGCCGTTTGAGTCAATGAGCTCCGATCATTTTTCGATTTTTGGCAGAATTTCAAAGACCGACCATCGATTTTTGCGAATTTTTCCATACCCCTGTCCCTTGTTCGGCCATTTTTCGAGCGAACTTTGCGAGAAAAGTAATTGAGATATCGAGATGAATCCAACGGCAATCTCTAAGTCTACCAAAAACCCTTTTAAAAACCGCCCCAACAAATTTATCTGAAAAAAAAATTTCGACGTTCGCTATATTTTAGGAACCTATTGGCTGGCAAATTTTCCGCGGATTGAGAAAATATCATTGTTTCGCCCGAAACCTAACCAATCCGGTTATATAACACGCATAATGAATTAAGGTGGGTAGATACCTTGGGGCGAGGAAAAAATTCGCTGATTTTCATTACTTTTTTTTAAAGGACATATATGTCCGTCATTATTGAGACTTAGCATATTTTCTATTACTACTTTTGTCTGTTACATGGTATTTATTTTTATTGACCTTTCTAAAGGCCGGAGATATGGCATGGTCTTCCAAACTGCATTTTCAATACTGGCGTGACGTATAGCTCAAAAACTAATAGACCTATTATGATGAAATTTGGTATAAACCTTTCTACCCTTACTGTCTAAAATCTGACCTTCAATGTGCTTGAAAATGAAAAATAAAAGTTTTTTTTATTGCAAAATGTAGCCAATTTTTTTCCGAAAATTCAACTTTTTTTTCCAAAGCCTACCATTTCATCGAATTTCAACATTTTTCACTTTTTCTTGGTTCATATTCTACGTATCAGTGTCAGTGGAAGAAAAATCTTCGTTGGATTTTTAACGTAACGCTACGTACGCTACGTGTTACGCCGTCTGAGTAACGCTACGTGTTACGCCGTCTGAGTAACGCTACGTGTTACGCCGTCTGAGTAACGCTACCTGTTACGACGTCTGACAATAATAAATCCACCATTATAAAGATGAATACATTTTTCAAATACCATGTAACCCCAAAAATAGAAATAAAACATAACCTAAGTTTCCGAAATGGCGAAGAAATCGTTCAAAAAAAAAATCACTAAGATCAGCAATTTTTTCCTCGCATGAAGGTGTCTCCCCCATTGGAAGAGTGCAGCTGCCGAATGAGATGGGTGCGGTTTGATTCGCAAGCAACGTTTCGAGAATTTCGACTGTATCAGTAGAGCGCTACGTCCTAGCCGCAATTCCGGTGCGGTCTCTAACACGATGCTATAGTACGGAAAATAACTAGTCGCCTAGTGTGTGTACGTCGGTAGGGGAGTCGATGCGATATACGCCCGGAGATCCTCCGTGGGGGCTGAATTGTGGAATTGGCGGACAGAGGAGGCAAATCCACATGACGAAGGAAACCGAGAATAGTTTGTTTGTCGAAGGGAAGGAAGGGGACACAGGTGTAATGACCGTAATTTTTCAGGCTCGAGGCACGTATGCACACAATTGTGTGGATGAGCTCCATGGCTCGTAGTGGCCGGCTCGTTCAGTCTCCGGTACTGCCTGACCACACGCGGTGTCGTTCTACTTTTCAGCCTGCCCCCGCGCGTCAAAGCCTCACCAATGACCAAATAGTTTCGACGTTGAAAATTTTCGTTGCGGTTGGCTCATTCGAGACAGTTTTCTCCTCGTCCGCGCGAAAACGCTGGGACGCCTGACCGCACACGGACCTGCTCTACTTGGGCTGATGAATTTTCGTCCCTGGCTGCCTAAAGAGGAAATTACTACTGAGCCTGGGGGCTTTCCTTTTTTATCGTCGTCGCAGCTGCCTCTGAGGTCTAGCTTACTGACTATTAACGCAGTCTCAATAACCCGAATAAATCTTCGAGGTGGAAAACGGGCAAGGGAAAATTTAACGATCGGTCACGGAGCACCGCGAGACTTCTGCATTGATAATGGTAACTGGAGCTTCTCTACCTACCATTCTCTCTCTCTCTCTTTCTTTCTCTCTCCCCCTCTATCTATCTATCTTCTCCATGCAGTTATAAACACCGGAGTAATATGTCGTAAAATTCCAGAGTCCGTGCTCCCGGCCGTAAATTTGGTCTGTCTTCCCGCAATAACTTTTCTATGCTATGAAAATATGGAAATATAGCAAAAATTGGAGAAAACGCTTTTCCTTAATGAATTTTCGACGAAGAAATTTCGCATAATTATTACACCAGACCATATATTCAATAATGCCTCGTTTAAGGGGTTACACCACCTTCAAATTCTCAAAATATCGATTCTTTTACTAGGTTTATTATTTGTACCTTTAGGAATATTCATCTAGGTAGCGCGTCTCAGGAAGCGACCACAGAAGTGCTGGAACTTTGGATTCTTATGAGCATGAGAATTCTTTTCCTATAGTTGTACAAAAAGTAATTCAACCGGTATATGAAAAATTAACTGATGCGGAATTGTTGTAACGCTGTTTAGGAGAATATACCCGGAATAATAATGAAAGACGTTTCAGTAGTGCTAAAATTGTTGAGATTACATTTAATGATGGATATACTAGTACATTGATGCTCTTGCAGTTTGCATCGTTGGAATGCAACGAAAATTCTCTTTAATTCTTTTTTTTTCTCCTTTCAATTATTTCGAAAACTCTTTTTCCGTAAATATATATTACACAATTTATAAATGATTTATAAATTGATATTATCAATTTTATATTAAAAATTCTTTCGAATTATTCTATTTCCTCCTTTCCATTATATCAAAAAATCTTTTTTCGAAAATTTATATTATAGATCTCTAAATAAGCAAATTAAAAAATTGGTGAGCGATTTTCGTAGCTAAGATTTCCCAATGGAAATTGGAGCAAATAAAAAAAAGCCATTTCGTTGCATTCCAACGATGCAAACTTCAACGTCGTAGTACGAGGGGTGATCCAAAAGTAATGATAATGAATATTATACACGGTGATTATAGTTAAAAAAATAATTTGTTTCTCTACATAGTCTCCTAACAAGTCAATACATTCAGACCATATTTTTTCTAAAGGAATTCTGGGTTGACTTGTTAGGCGACTATGTAGAGAAATAAATTATTTTTCAACTATAATCACCGTGTTTAATATTCATTATCATTACTTTTGGATCACCCCTCGTATATAACTGATGATGCAATTATTAAACTTCATCGGTAATATGAAAAAATATTTGATTTTAAGACGCTGACGCGGTACTTTTTTGTCTTTTGCGTTTTTCTCGATACTACTTCTGGACTGATGGACAAAATATCTCGAGATCTACTTAACCGATTTTGATTAAATTGATACCACATATTCTTCATAATATTATATAGGATGCAGCATAGGATCTTTTTTATTGGATGCCACGCTCATTGATAATGATAATTGTTCAAACTCAACATTTTGGTAAAAATCGGAGTTCTTTTTCAAACACTCGTTATTTTTACAAATAAAAAGTCTCCATTTTTCCCTATGCTACTTTAACTATTACCTTTCTTTACAATAAATTTGAATTCCCTTATTTTTCAGACAATGCTGGCCGCAGAAAAAAAATTCACCATCAACAAGGATTTTCAAAAGAGGGTCCTACTAGACAACTTGTATCTCCGACAATTTTTAATTTTTTAAATCCGTTTTTTTTTTCATTTGTTCATAAGAGTAAAAATTATTTTATATTTGCAATAGACGCGACATTTTTTTTCCGAACGCCGAGGTAGTGTGACGTCTTAATTCGCACGAGTAAGCTATTCCGGGGGGGGGGGGGGGGGCGACTCTGATTATTTACAACGATCATGAATAAGTGGAAATGGCCCGGGCTGCCTTTCGAAGGTCCCGTCGAGCTGCCCTCGTCTCCTCTTTTGCTTGATCGATTTTTCCGCAACGGGAACGCAAATGGCAGGAAAGCCCTACGTGCCCCGCATAACCAAAATCCCTTCGCCGCCTGCCGTTTCAATCGGACGGAAAAAAAAAAGATGGCAGCCGGAATTCCCGAAAGTGTGTGGTCTTTTGATAAATCTTGCTTCAATATTTCAAATGATTCGACAGTCTGACGAGAAGAAGAAAAAGTGGCCACCGCTCTTTTTTTTCAGCGAGAAACATTCGCGACGAAAAATGTGGATTTTCGCGTACTCGAAACAACGCGTTATTCTTGTTTTCTCTTCGCTACAATGGCCAATTTCTCTAGAAAAATACGGGAAAAAAAACAGACGGATTTTTTTGTGTCGTTTCACGCGAGACTTCCATATTCTCGTTCTTTCGCAAAGAGGCTCTTTTCTCCGCTTACATTTTTGTGCTGCCCCCCCCCTCTCTCTCTTTCTCTCTCATGCTTTCCTTTAGCCCGGAGCCTACTTAGGTATTCCACTGCTGTCCCTCTCTCTCCCAGTCTGCTTTTCCGGCCGTCCGTACATGACCCAAGCCCCCCACTGAAAATAGGCCTGTGTGTGTCTGTGTGTGCCAACCGGAAGTAGCTCCAATTCCCCACGGGCTCCTTTCTCGTTCTCGTTTTACACTGCCAAGTCCGTACTCTTATTTACTTTCTCTCCCGCACTCTTCAGCGATCTTTCTTTCCTCTTGAAAAAGAACCGAAAAAACTCAAGTTTTAGCAAAAGATAAGTGACAGTCCGGCCAAAATTGAGTATTTACAATGGCCTAAAATTCAAGAAAGTCGTGTTACTCGGACTTGCTAGAATTCATTAAGGGGTTATATACAGTTAAAATTTTCGAATAATCGATATAATTTTTTTTTTCGTAATGTACATACATTTAAGTACACACACAGAAAGTTTGTTGCCAATTTTTCTAAAAACTGTGTGTTTTGAAGTCGGTGAGCAAGATTTCTCAGAAACGGCTGAACCAATCAGTCTCAAATGTTAACACAATCTTTTCAAGTAGATTTTTTTAGTAATTAATCGAAGGTTTTTTCTCACCGATAATTATTTTCTATTTTATAAACAATTTAAGACCCAAATTTTTGACAAAAATTATTATTTTGCTTATTCCTTCGATCAATTACAAGATAATCCATTATATTGACGAAATATTTTTGGTTTTTTCATTTTAGATGATCCAGTCCAGAGATATGATGCTCACCGCAAGACGCCTTTTTTAGAGCTTGCCGGAGATCAGCAGCTTTCAAAATAATTATTTTTACAAATAAAAAATGTTAGAATAGCGTTAAAAGTCACCATAATATCTGTACAAATTTTTACGTTAATAGATTTAAAGGTCTTCTCAAGAAAAATTCTTGAAAAATCGATCTTTTTAGGCCTCCTGACTGTACATAACCCCTTAAATTTCACAAATGACCCCTTAAATTCTGCAAATAACCCCTTAAAATCCACAAATAAAAAATAATCGACCTCCTGACTGTATATAACCCGATAAAATTCACAAATAACCCCTTAAATTCCACAAATTAAAAATCATCGAGCCTCGATGCATTTTTCTATTCATCTTCATCAAAAGCCCTAGTTTTTGCTGCCCGCCACTACGAAGTACCGCCACTTTTTTAAAGCAACGCTTGAAATGATTAGTCGTCAATTTTCCAGATTTCGAAGCCGATAGAAATATATTTTCGGCTCCGAACATAGTTTGTTCCACTCGCGGTCCAAATTTGCCAGTAGGTTCGTTTAAAAACAACCAACATAGGTGCCAAAATCTTGCCACTAGTAGAAATCGAAGGCTGTATAGTATAACTGTGTGTTGTCGATGTTTTCGATGGCACCAATTTCACCCCGGATGTCTTCACTTCTTTCGTCGATGTGCGGCCAGTATGTAGCTCTAAATTGGATTCACTTTGATCAGAATTAAATGTGTTTTCAGCCCCCACCTTGGCTATGTTGACTCTCACCGTTTCTATCAATTCCGTAGCCTTGTTTCGAACGATGTTGAAGTTTGCATCGTTGGAATGCAACGAAGATTCTTCTTTATTTTTTTATTTCTTCATTTTCCGCATCATTCAAAACCTTATCCTGCAGATTTGGGCTGCAGATTGCCCATAAGGATCCTACGAAAAGTTTAAGTGTTCTTCGTAGCTCAAATTTGCCAAAAAAGTTTGGAATACCAAGCCTTCGTTGCGTTCCAACAATGCAAACTTCAATACCATTACTTTGAAGTTTATCAGCGTTTAATAATTGATGAGGTTGAAGTTTGCATCGTTACAAAGCGACGAAAATTCTTTCCAATTCCTCATCTTCATTATTATCCAAAATCGTACTATGCAAATTTGTTGTAGATCGCTAAATGACCACCCCAAAAAATGATAGTGATGTTCGTAGCTCAAATCTGCCAAAGGCAATATGGGACATCAAATAAGAAATCACTTTCGTCGCAACCCAACAATGCAAACTTCAACGTCATAGTAATCGTCGTCTTGTTGCATATTTGGTAATCTTCCGTGACACAATTCGATGGTGGTTTTTAGTGGTGTGATGGGTCAAGGAGACGGATGAGCAAAGGTGGAGGGATGAAGTAGAAATGGATAGAACGAAGAGTTGAGAGATGAGACCGTGGCTAAATTCAGTGAGAAAAATCCAAGGGGAAGGACTTCAAGTACGGTCACGAGGATACAAGGATTCGCTCTCAGAAAGTCCAACCGAGAGAAGTGGATCTTCCCTCAACCACTACCAACTCGATCTGGCAGCCGGAGAATATCTCTCCGAGACTATGCACACACGATTTTATATATATATATATATATATTTATATATCACTTCCGGTGGTTTATCAAAGCACGTAACACGCGTCTGGTCCAATCACCAAACGCCGCATCCCATTCCCTTCCCCCTTTGAGCAAACAACTTAATGAAAACACACGTGATAGGGAAGCGATGAAAAAAAAGCACCTCGTTATTAATTCTCATGAAAAATCACTTCCGCAGGTTATTTTTTGTTGAATTCCCAAGTGGAAAGGAGCTTGATCGAAAAATAATAAAGTGGAGGGGGGGGGGGGGTGACGATCGACGTAGGTGGTACGGAGTTTGGTCGCGTCGGACCTGTCGACGACGACGAGAACGACGACCAATCATTCCCCGGGGTAAATTGCCATGAAATTAATTGCCAAGGCGGAAATCCAGCGAGCTCGGCTTGGCGACGATGTAAAATTGTCGAACTCGGAGAGAGGCAGGGCCAGGTAGGCAGGACGGAAAACGGAGGGATTAATAACTGTGGATGATGAGAGAGAGACCGGTTCCCTCTTTGATTTCGATGCCGAGACGGTAAACGAATTAATGACCGGAAATCGAAGCTGCCGAGCCGATACAGAGAAAGAGAAAAATACGATGAGGGAGAAACAGAGCTTTGATAAAGATCGACTATGACGATGGGGCACTATGACGAGTAAACAAAAATCGAATTTGTTTTGCATTTCACCTCAATAACGTTGCTAATTATCAACTTTTTTAAATAAAAAATTATACGAAACAAGTTCAATAACAAGGTTAATAATATACTGCTTTTTCCAAACCCCAAATAAATAATCCAGTCGACAAAAAAAAAACATATAAAATTGTATTTTTTCGGTGTCGTCCCATAAATGACTAAAAATTGTTTACGACTGACAAAAAGTGGAACACTTCACGAGCATCTACAGGTAGCAATAAGAGAAATTGATGGACGTAAAAAAAAAATACTTATAACGAACACGCACACGAGGGCCATTTTTCGCGTTAATTATGCGATCGTCCTCCTCCTCCTCCTCGTAAATATACCTACCCTTTGCGGAAGACAAGCGACCATTTTAATTAATCCGGCGTGTGTATTACGACCGTAGTCGGACACGAGAAAAGAGAAAAGCGTGAAATGTTATTACCACAATTTTATTATTCTTCTCGCGCGAATTAACGAGCCGCGCGCGTTAATGATAACAACGATGTGCGTTAACACGCACGCATGCCCGTCTCCCAGGTGTCCTGCACAATTCCCTCGGACACTCCTGCGGACGTGAACTAATTTTTTTTTTAAGCAGAAAAAAATGTCGATCTCGTAATTGCCCACGAAGTGAAGGAAACCCAAAAAAAAGAAAAGGACATGAACGATAAAATCGTCGTTTCAACGTAGAAACAGCAAATGCAGCATCTTTTCCTCATAAATATATCAACTTTTTGCTCATCTTTTCTTCTCCCCAAAATTATCAATTTTCAGTCATTCGGGTGAGCCTCCCATTTTTTGCATCTCTTATTATCGACTGCTGATAAAAGTGGGCTCTCTATTACCGACGAACGGTCACGAATCTACTGCCGGTAACCCAAGCCCCGGTTGCTCCCTTATCGACCGTTGGATGTGCAGGGAACTGCGAAAAAAATATAAGGCTTTTTCTTTGGAACATTACTCTTCGTCCTTCCTTTACTGTGCTGCCTCCGATCGCTACCTTACCGACCGTAAGCCTTTTTTGCAACGACCGGTACGGCGGCGCGCTGCATCGCGGAAGCTCTCGGGCTTTGGACCATAGCTTGCTAATATACGTACAAGATCGATCCACGGGAAGACAATTTCGCAGCAGCACATGCCTTCCATGTTTACCAGGTGGCGACTAATTATTGCCGCAATTTTTTTATGGAAATTAAAAATCCAACTACCAGAGTCTGTTTTAATAATGAGATGGAGGTATTAAAAATGAGTGCTATAAAAAATATAGTTTTTTCCCCCTTCGATCCCTAAATCGGCGGAAGAACGTGAACAATAGCAGAAAAATTAACATTCGTTCCATTTCAAGGATGCAAACTTCAACATCATTAGTACTACTAATCAATCATTATTACTTATAACCATTGGAATAAAAAATGATCATCGATACTATTATTTTTCTTCAAATGTTATTATTAATAAATCTATATATTAATAACCCATTATTGTTAATAAATAATAAATTATTTTTTAATCACTATTAATAAATCCGATTAATTAATAACAATAAAAATTGAATATGGTGTTATTATCATTATGGTTATTGTAATTAATAATTATTTCGAGACTGTGAACAAGAAAAAAAATGTGAAATTCCATCAGAAGTTCGTTCAATTTGTCACGTGGTAAGAAAATAAAATGTACGTATAGAAAAGTGTGGAAAAATGTAAAAAATTGCAAAAGCCACTCGAATAACACGCGTGGCTTTGCAAAAAAAATGCAAAAGGCCCTCTTTAGGCACTCTCAACATTGTTTCACGCTCTCTGCCTCGCTCCTCCTCCCTTCGCTTTTTCCTGATCGTACCTCACTTGTATTTTTATTATTCCGCAACTTTCGAGGCAACGATCGAACTAAGAATAAACTTAAAGCTCGCAACACGAAGAGGCAGGGGGAGAGGGGAAGAGAGGTTGGATTACGACGTTGTCGTAGTTGCTGATCCGCGTGGTCGTTACGGTATTCATGAACAGCATGTTTAAAACCGCAGAGGGAGAGAGGGGAGAGAGGGAGAGAGAGAGAGAGAGAGAGAGAGAGAGAGAGAGAGAGAGAGAGAGAGAGAGAGAGAGAGCGAGAGAGAGAGAGAGAGAGAGCTCCGGTAGGAAGCTCGTACGAGCAGTTTCTTCCTGGCGCTCTATACGAGCAGTTTCTTCCTGACGCTCTATACGAGCAGTCGGATATGCTCCCTTTTTAGCGATTTATCGACGTGAAAATTGCAAACGGTATAGAGCCGCTATAGCTCTCGCCCACCGCTCTCTCTCTCTCTCTCTCTATCTCTCTCTCTCTCTGTCCTTTATAGCGCTCTTATTACAGGTGTAGAGCGGACTGCCCTACCTGATCCCCCCACGTGTACCTTGAACACCTTCATCCCTCTGCTGAACATTTTACACGCGAAGGAAAATTTCGTTTCGTGGATATGCGATGGTTTCAATTCTTTTTTTTGGCTCGATATACGTAGGTTTGAAGAGACGATGGGTCGTACGAGTGTGGCTATTATAATTAAGCGCAATAGTTGGCGCAAGATCCAAATGCTAATCTGGTGACGGGGCGACAGGCGGGGCAGGAGGAATTTCGCGACAAAACGTCACGAGCACCGACCGAATAAGACTTTGGATGCGAGAGACGATTTACGCGTGTGTATTTTATTTTTATTTTAAATAACAGAACACGAATAATTGGCGATTGATCGAATCGTTCGGCAAGTTATTCGATAGAGGGGAGAAAAAAAATATATATCGCGCGATTGAAGATGATTATTTTTAGAACTGAGTAGGCGAGTGAAATGTACGAGAGCTTTTGAAAAATAAAAGTTGCGAAGATAGAACGCTATTTTAATTACCGAAAATAATTAAGCTACTGTTGATTTTTTTGACGCTATTTTTTGTGACGGTGAAGTTTGCATTGTTGGACTGCAACGATATTTTTTTATTTTATTTTCATTTCTTTGATTTTATTAATTGTCCAGAGGCGTTTTTTAATTTGAGGTCGTCAACTTCTAATGGGAGTACGTCAAAAGGTTTGAGGGATTTTCACAGGCTAAGTCGGAGATTACGAATCTTGGCTGGCGAATGAAGAGCATTGCTGCCAACCTCAATGTCTGCAAAGTTGCCTTACGTCGGCGATATTTAATATCAATTGATGGCAATAATAAATAATCTCGTGTCATAAATATAAATAGGCATAAATGACTCAAAATTTCATTTTGTGTCGTATAAAACAGTCACTGATGCAGTTTTTTTCATAAGAATCATCGATAATGTTATACGTTTTCAAGTTGGTCGTTTTTTTTACAGGGAACACATTTTTTTTTATTCACGTGAAATATGAAAACTCATAATCTTGCCCTTTAATTGTATTTTTTTATGATAAATAAGCATTTACATAATAAACATATACTTCGTAGGTAAATTTTTTAGATACGTTGAAAAAAAAAAAATTCATCAACCGTCGTTTGACTCAACTGGACTGCTCCAACCTCCTTAAGAAGCATTAATTTTCGTTGGATTCAAACAATGCAAACTTCGTGGCCATTATTTTTTCGCGTTTGTAAATGACGTAAAAAATGTAGCATTATGATAAATTATCAACTTGAATAATTTAGGGATTATTATTTGTTATTTATTTGTATTTTATGAAATATTGATAGAATTTATTCGAATCTTTTGTGTACAAAAGCAAATCGGGAAAAATGATGGTGGCGAAGTTTGCCTCGTTGGAATGCAACGAAAGTTCTTTTTTAATTCCGCATTTTTATTATTTTACGAAATCTTTTGTTGCGTATTTAAATTCTGGATCTCCAAATGAGCGACTCAAGGCGGGACACCGCTGTGACGAGTAAAAAAATCCATTTGTTTTTGCATTTTATGAAAGTATACATATTCAAGAATATGTGAAAAAATGTTCGTCAAAATATTGAAAATTGACCATGTTAAAATCGCTTTTTTTTTGGCCTGGCCGAAATCATAAGTCTAGCTATAATTGTCCGATTTCCAATTGCTAAAAACCAACATTTCCGTAATTCCAGTGGCTATCGTTGTACGTAGCCTTTTTTTCAATTTATTATTTTTTAAGCCGCCGAACATAAGTAAAAAAATTCGCCCAAATGCCCCTTTTTTTAACACCCGCCGTTTTGTAACATTTTTCAAAAAACCACTACCTACAAAGAGAACTACATTTATGTAGATTATAAAACTTTTTTCTTTTCATTTTTCAGACCGACCATTGTCAATTGTTTTTCTTTCAACAGCACAAACTTTATTTGGCCGATTAGGGCCGTGAAAACAACGCAAACTTTCTACGTATTCTTACTACAAACTTACGACCCTAATTTGCAAACAAGAGTCTTGGGATAACGACAAAAATAATGAAATGAAAAATTACCAAAAGAAAAATCATTGCATCCCAACGATGCAAACTTTAACGCCGTCACATTTGTCATACAACGGCTCTATTATACCACAATAACGTTGTTAATTTTTTATGTTTTTCCATAAAAATTTACAAAAAATAAGTTCAATTTGTACTTAATAACATACCGTTTTTTCCCAAATCTCAAATAATTAATATAGGAGAAAAAAAAATCGGCAAAAACGACTTTTTCGTGTAAAATCATCACAGTGTAAAATTGTCAAAAAATCGATTTTATCGATCATAAGTAGACAATATATCTGAAAATTCCGCACTCGAAACTTCAAACACGTTTTCCTCGGAATGTCATTTTTCAAAACGGCACACTCTCAAAGGAAGAGTTTTCAAGCTATCCCTCTCAAATTTTGACACAACATTCTTCACGCCATTCTTTATCTTGCTATGGAATGTTTTTTTTTCAATATTAATATTTTTTTACCGAAAAACTGTCGAAAAAAATCGGCTAAATTCGATACTTTTTTTTCGAACCGTCGTCATTTTGTCAATTTTCATTTAAAGAAAAGAAAACCTCCATAGCAAGCTAGCGGCTTTCATACTGATTAATAATCTTGCAGAAAAATTTGTTTCGGACAATATTTACGGCCCCAACCGTGTACACCGAGAGGACGCCTTTTTTCGACGACATTTTCACCTGTCAAAAAAAAGTAAAAAAAAAATAAAAATAAACGTTTAAAAACTTCTGTTCATTACTGTTTTGATTTACCATAAAAATTCCGAAAATCAGCTGATCCCTTAACAAATGATTGAACAATTTTCGTAACGAATAATCACCAAAATTCGATCAATTGAAAAAACAAAGAAAAAAAACAATTTTCATTGCATTCCAACCACGTCAAGTTTCAATCGCGTGAAAACCGTCGATTTCCTACGAGGCTCGGAAGACTCGCGAATTTCTAATGCATACGGTGCTCAGACGACACTCGCCTTGATGAGACTCATAATCTCCGGGATCGCGAGCTACGACCCGGACGATTATTTTCGCCCCTTATTCTCCCGTCTCTGATACAAATTCGAGAAAGAGACTGAGAAAGACAGAGATTTATACGTCTCTACAATAATAGCAGGAGGTAAGCCGGGAGAAAGTGTCTAAAACTATTCCCTCACTAGATTCGCCGAAAATTCCGCCGAGTCTTACCAAACCTCGACGCACACGTGTGCGGGCACCTTTTAAGGCCTTAGGCCACTCTAGAGGCCGAAAAAATAGGCTTTTTGGGAATTTTTTTTTTTCAGAAAAAGTACAAAATAAATCGAGATTACAAAAAAGGCTGTTTATCATACATATCAGTGACTGTATACAATCATTTTTTTGAAGCGATTAAGGGAGACTTTGTCGTTGCGGAGATGCGGGAGATGTGAGCGGCTCAACATGAGCAGCTAGAAGAAGAGGAGGGATGCCTCTATGGACCAGGCATTGCCGATTAGCGGTAATTATAAACACATTTGTGTAAACACATTACGAAACTTTAAACGCGTTTTTCTCGAAAACACGTTTTTAAAAATGGCTTACATTCTCCTGACCGCTGTAATTAACATATCGACCTGAAATTTGGAGAGCATACTCAGAAAATATGTATTCACGGAATGACGGATCGTTTTTTCGATAGATACATTTTTGCATTTATTATTTATCTTTTTATGCGAAAAAAAAGAACGCGAAAATTCGATTTTTTTTAAATTGCCGCCATTTTCCGAAATTTGTACTAAACGAAAAACCCATCCGTCATTCCATGACCAAAGGGTCGCAGATGGATAATATGCTTTGAATTTGTGTTTCAGATCAACAAGGAGGGGGCAGTGATGTCAGCCGTTTACCTCCCGCGATTTGAGGACCTGTTTTCGCGGAGCTGCAACGGTCGCCATTTTGGTTTTTTTTTCTTCAAAAAACAATTTTTTTAACGTTCTGTATATCATGAATAAAAGCAAGAAAAAAACCGCACTCAAAAAGCTTTACTCGTTTCCTTTAAAAAAAATAAAATGTAAACACCTAAAATATGGCACTCCAAGGACAAAGTCTCCATTAATTTCCAAATGGCGGCTGTACAGCGTTTATCTCAAAACTGCATCTTTAAGTTTGTTTGTTTGGGTTTGTTTCCATAAACATAACTCGGGCAATTTTCAACCGATTCACTTTAAATGTTGAATATATCTTGAAAAATACATTGTCTATGGAAGGACGTAGGATTTTTTTTTCTATATTGCATAGTCCATTTGTTATTAACAACTATCTGACGATTTTTTAGGCAAATTTGTGGAAAGTAAACAATTTCGTCAGGTAATTGTTATTAACAAATGAACTATGCAATATAAAAAAAACCTACGTACTTCCATAGACAATGTATTTTTAAAGATATATTCAACATTTCAAGTGAATCGGTTGAAAATGTTGTTATGTTATGGAAATGTTATGTTTCCGGCCAACTTAAAAAATGCAGTTTTCAAATAAATGCTGCGCAGCCGCCATTTTGGAATTAATCGCTTCCAAAAAATGATTGTATACAGTCACAGATATGTATGATAAACATCCTTTTTTGTAATCGCGATTTAATTTGTAGTTTTTTTCAGAAAAAATGCCCAAAAAGCTTAGTTTTCGGCCTCTAAAGTGACCTAACCCCTTAAGAGAAATTCGAATTCTGCACTGAATCATCGATCAATTGCGTTGCGAATATTTTCATCGTTACTTTTTATATTACCACATAGGCAGACCCCTGCAGACTGTGCGCATACCGGAATTGCCTTTGGTGAATAAAAAGTCGCAGGATAGTGGAAACACGAACGTTTCACCAATACGGATAAATTTACCAATAAACCTGACGCGCGATTAAACAAAAGGCAATCGAATATTTCTACGTTGAATATCGACTCTTTGCAACCATGCACGTACTCAATTTTTTTTTCTGCTCCACCTTAAATGTATGTCCATCCAGGTAACGATAAAAAAAAACAAAAGAAACAGCCGAGGGCTGGGACAGTAGGCACTTTTTCTTTTGAGAGCGAGGAGACGATGTTAAAGTTTGCATCGTTGAAATGCAACGAAACTTCTTTTTTTCATCTTCATTTTCTTCATCATTCGAAACCTTGTCCTACAAATTTGGGCTGCAGATTGCCCATAAGGATTCTGCGAAAAATTTGAGTTTTCTTCGTAGCTCAAATTTTGCAAAAAAACGTTTGGGTTACCAAGCTTTCATTGCGTTCCAAGGATGCGAACTTCAATACCATGCAGGAGGGCAATTGTGGCTATTTTCCTTGAGGGGACTAGGCTTCGAAAAATCTCGAATTTTTCCCTGTTTTTTTTCGTATTCTGTTACTACAATCTCTTCCAACCATTTTGGCGCAAAGAAAACTGAAAAATTCGCAAAATTGAGCTTCGGAGAGCAATAAAACTCCAATGTGCAATTTGCATGACCAGGAACGTTTGTTGGATGCAGACAAGAGGTCACAAGGATCGACGAAGGAAGGTAGTGTGGAAAAAAAAGTTCCGAGATTGCTGCCACATAAACAGCTGAACTCGCGAAGTCCTACAGGCAATTTTTAACCTTCCGTAAGTTGCAATTTTCTGCCGTAGTACTTCGCGGGAACTTAAACGCGTTTTTTCTCGAAATATCATTTTGTACTAGTTTTGCCGCGATAACTCAAGAACGATTGAAGATATTGATTTTTTATTCTGCCTTGATTTTTTTTTTTATGATATCAACTTTCTCTACAAAATGAACCAACGTCAATTGAAAAAAGTAAATTTATTATGATTGTTATTACAACAAATGTCATCCATTTTTCGATGGTTTTTTTTAAATTCTAGCCGCTATTTTTTAAATTTTTATGTTTATTCCAAAATGTTAGATTCAGTCTGTGGAGGAACATGCCCCGAAGAGAACGGCGTTTGGGAATTGCCAAAACTTCAACTCGCCACTCGGAATCATGGCAATGAGGGAGCGGTGCATGAGACGTGTGGTCTTCTTTATCCGCCCATATCTCCCTTAAATATTTATATTTTTGAAACCTCAAGCACTGAATTTAATAGCCAAAACTCCAATAAAAACGTTGCAAAAAAGAAAATGTATGCATGTTGTTTCGGTTCTTCGCAAATGCCATTTGAATTTTATCCCATTTTCACTGCCTATTCGCCTTGAGGGAAGGAATCATGGCAATGAGGGAGCAGTGCATGAGTCGTGTGGTCTTCTTTATCCGCCCATATCTCCCTTAAATATTTATATTTTTTAAACCTCAACCACTCAATTTAATAGCCAAAACTCCAATGAAAACGTTCCAAAAAAGAAAATGTATGTATGTTGTTTCGGTTCTTCGCAAATACCATTTGAATTTTATCCCATTTTCGCTGCATATTCCCCTTGAGGGAGGGAATCATGGCAATGAGGGAGCAGCATAAGACGAGTAGTCTTCTTTATCCGCCCATATCTCCCTTAAATATTTATATTTTTGAAACCTCAACCACTCAATTTAATAGCCAAAACTCCAATAAAAACGTTACAAAAAAGAAAATGTATGCACGTTGTTTCGGTTCTTCGCAAATGCCAATTGAATTTTATCCCATTTTCGTTCTATTTTCGCTGTCTACCCTCCTTGAGGAAGGAATCGTGGTAATGAGGGAGCAGTGCATGGACGTGTGGTCTTCTTTATCCGCCCATATCTCCCTTGAATATTTACATTTTTTAAACCTTAACCACTGAATTTAATAGCCAAAACTCCAATAAAAACATTTCAAAAAAGAAAATGTATGTATGTTGTTTCGGTTCTTCGCAAATGCCATTTAAATTCTATCCCATTTTCGGCCCATTTTCGCTGCCTACCCTCCTTGAGGAGGGAATCGTGGTAATGAGGGAGCAGTGCATGAGACGTGGGGTCTTCTTTATCCGTCCATATCTCCCTTAAATATTCATAGTTTTGAAACCTCAACCACTCAATTTAATAGCCAAAACTCCAATAAAAACGTTCCAAAAAAGAAAATGTATGTATGTTGTTTCGGTTCTTCGCAAATGCCATTTGAATTTTATCCCATTTTCGCTGCATATTCCCCTTGAGGGAGGCAATCGTGGCAATAACGGAGCAGCATGAGACGTGTGGTATTCTTTATCCGCCCATATCTCCCTCAAATATTAATATTTTTGAAACCTCAACTAGTGAATTTAATAGCCAAAACTCCAATAAGAACGTTGCAAAACAGACAATGTATGTATGTTCTTTCGGTTCTTCGCAAATGCCATTTGAATTTTATCTCATTTCCGGCCTATTTTCGCTGCCTACCCTCCTTTAGGAAGGAATCGTGGTAATGAGGGAGCAGTGCATGAGACGTGAGGTCTTCTTTATCCGCCTATATCTCCCTTAAATATTCATAGTTTTGAAACCTCAACCACTCAATTTAATAGCCAAAACTCCAATAAAAACGTTGCAAAAAAGAAAATGTATGAATGTTGTTTCGGTTCTTCGCAAATGCCATTTGAATTTCATCCCATTTTCACTGCCTATTCGCCTTGAGGGAAGGAATCATGGCAATGAGGGAGCAGTGCATGAGTCGTGTGGTATTCTTTATCCGCCCATATCTCCCTCAAATATGAATATTTTTGAAACCTCAACCAGTGAATTTAATAGCCAAAACTCCAATAAAAACGTTGCAAAACAGAAAATGTATGTATGTTGTTTCGGTTCTTTGCAAATGCCATTTGAATTTTACCCCATTTTCGGCCCATTTTCGCTGCCAGTCCTCTTGAGACAGGGGCAGCCCAAAATTCGCAAGGGGCTCGAATTGACACGAATTTCTTCGTGCACGCATTCATGGGCTCATATGAGAGAGCAAGCGAGTGAGGGCGAGAGCCTTCCGTTGATAACGATTCGACGAGGCTTTTCGCAGCGACAGCGAGAGGGCGAGACAGAAGAGAGACAGAG
Source organism: Ophion ellenae (assembly GCA_963210295.1). NCBI lineage: Eukaryota > Metazoa > Arthropoda > Insecta > Hymenoptera > Ichneumonidae > Ophion > Ophion ellenae. The sequence goes on along the minus strand of OY723397.1, from coordinate 21,982,810 downwards.
AGTCCTTAAGGGTGGCAAAGTAGTGGGGATGGTCGCCCCGAGAGAGTGGTATGTGAGCGTCGGGACGCTGGCAAGTTGCCATGGATGTCGGGGCCGAGCCCTCCCCCGCCGCTCGTATTTTTTTCACCCCGGTGGGCACGGGAAGGGCCAAGGGTGGAAAAAAAAGTCAAAGGGCAAGGGGAAGTTACACACAGTGGCGGGAGACTTAACTACAGTTGGCTGGCACGTCGCGCCAACTCTTTCTGCCTCTCGACTCGGGAAAGAGGACGAAACTTATTACTGCAATTATCACAACCCTGTCGCGATTTTTATCATCTTTCGCCTCTTCGAATCATTTCGTTCTTCCGGCCTTCGGCATTTTTTATCGTTTTTCCAATAACTTTTCTTCCCTCCGGTAAATTGTTAATGTCACTTTGCGGAGGGACGTGCAGTTTTATATACACGTGGGCGGGAGGGAGGGGGAGAGAGAGGGAGAGAGGACGATAAGCTCCTCTGGTGCAACTGTAAAGGAGCCCTGCGCGCTTCATCCCCCGTAGCCTACGTATGGGCGGACGCGTATTTGTTCACTCGACCTGGCGAGAAACCTCCGCTAGCGTTAGTGAAACTGCGACGCAGCGCGCCGCAGTGCTCGTAGCTGTTTTTTTTCCTTTCGCATCTCGCTCCGGCCCGGCAGAGTTTCCTTTGTTTCTTTGTCTCTTTTTCTCGCTTCTTTCTCGCCCAATGCCAGGAGAGAAATCCTCGAGGAGCATCCTTTCTCTCTCTCTGTCTCTCTCTCTCTCTCTGGCTCCTTTTCTCTTCCTCGGCTTGCAATTTCTCTCGCACGTAATGCATACGTGACGGGAGGAGAACTAGTCGATCGACGTCTGCCCGCAGCGCGACTTTTTCTACTGCCAGTATACCGCAGCTTTACCTACTTGCTCGCGTGTCCCTCTCTGTGTCTCGATACGACTCAACTCAAGATCGAACGCCTCCAGTATTATTCTTGTTACTCATCGCCATTTTTTCTCTTATTTTTTAAATTATTAAATTGAATTTGATAATTAGTTTTCAGTTTAAGTTTAGTTTTTTTTTAATTTTCAGATTAATTTTTTTAATTATTTATATTATTCTAGGATTTATCATTATTATTTTTATTTATCCATAACGTGAAAAATCCAAACAAATTTAGTCGCACAATTGTCAAAACGCATACCCCGGATTGTCGTCTCACTGCTCTTTACCGGATTCTTGGATTTTTATTTTTATCATTGGATGAGATTTTATTTATTTATTTATTTATTATTTAATTGTTTATTATTTATTTATATAATTTATATATTAATTATTTATTTATTATTTATTTCGTGCATACTCTTTTTTAAGGGTATTCACATAATTGCCCCTCCCTTCTCACTTACATGAATTATTTTACATTGCTTTTCTTATATCTATCCTAGTTGCTAGTTTCTCAAATTGTCTGATGTAATCGCATAGTTGCCTTGCCGATTGCATTTTTAGTTGCGCTTCTATTTTCCGGACAATTTACAACCCCCTGCTATTTTCCAACCATTGCTCCAGTTTATTTACTATTATATTGGTTTAGTTTTCCCTTAAGGCCTTAAGCCACAGTAATGGGTATAAAATCATGTGCGAATTTAACAATTTTTTTTTCGTATGAAAAAGTGATTCGTTTATAAAATTAATTACACATCTATTTAGTATGAATATCAAGCCGTTAGAAAATATATATATTTTTTTTTCGATGTACAAAATGGCCAACTACTCGAAACTACTCGGAACAGCAAATACATACCCATGTATTTTGACTCACTGATTACGAATTTGATCGTGAAAATAACCGCAAATTTGATTTTCAAGGTCAATACTCACAAAAACTGATTTTTCAATAGTCTTTCTACTTTATTTGAATAAATGCTGATCTTAGAGAAAAATGTTTCCTACAAAACTTGTAGCCTATGAAAAGCTGGATCTTTTATCTTCTATAGAGTTTTTGTCTAAAACCATTCTGTTTCGAGAAAAATAGGATAATGTTTCAATAAGTACATTTTGCTAAACTCCATTAGTTTCGATATTATTCACTCACTTTACCTTGGGGAGGTTGGACTTTGTTTGGGTTTATTTGTTGGGTCGTATGTTTGCGTTATTTTGGGTTTGTTTTTTCTGTTGTGATAATATCGAAACTAATGGAGTTTACGAAAATGTACTTTTTGGCGCATTATCCCATTTTTCTCGAAACAGATTTGTTTGCGACAAAACTTGTATAGAACATGAAAGATCAATCTTTTTATAGGCTGCAACTTTTGTAGGAAACATTTTTTTCTAAGATCAACATTTATTACAATAAAATAGAAAAACTTTATAAAAAAAATAGTTTTTGTGAGTTTTGACCTTGAAAATCAAATTTGCGGCTTTTTTCACTATAATATTCGTGATCAGCGAGCAAAACGCATGGTGACACAAAGTTCCAAATTAATCGGAGGTATGTCCTTTTCGGAACTTTACCCAGGGTGTTTCCACTAATTCCCATGGCCATTTCAACATCCCTCGATTGATTTTTTTTACTTGTTTCCTCCTAGAATTCATTATTATTATCATCCAATTTATATTATTTATAATCGAACAAATTTAGTTGTAAAATTCTCAAAATACATCCCCCGGATTGTGACGAGCTTGAAGTTTGCATCGTTGGAATGCAATGAAAACTACTTCCTGGATTTCTCGTAGCTAGTCTTCGTTATGAAAATCCCTCAATCATTTTTTACGTCGCTTTTATAAAGAGCTAGAATTTTTCCTCAAAAAAAATATTTCGTAAAATAATAAAAATTAGCAAATAAAACTATAAAATGGAATTTTCGTTGCACTTGAACGATGCAAACTTCAAGATTGTGTCGCCTCCCTTTTCTTTATCGACATCAAAGCAAAGAGTCTGCGAATAATTCCGACAAATTTTCCTCAGCTTAGCACGCTTATTCGCGTAATTTCTTCAAAGCCTTGGAACTTTGCTCTTCAAATGTCACGAGGCTTGAAAAAAAAAAACCGTAATCAAGTTGAACAGCGCCACAGCCCCTAATTAAGAGAGCCCTCTTCTGTTCTCGTACATCGCGACTCTTTTGCGGCCTGTATTACGTGTCTCGAGACGCGCGAAATTTTTTTTTTTTCGCCGGTGGCACGCGCGCGAGCACGTGGGTTTTCGGCGTATATTAGTCCATATAAATGTTTGCGGGGAGGCCGCGCGCGACCGCGACCGAGCCGAGGCCTGTGTGAAGTTCCGAGGGTGCCTGGGGCAAGGTTAAACGTGTTGCAAGTCGACGCCGCGCAAAATCTGTAGCTCCACGCCCACTGCTGTTTTTTTTTTCTTCTTGATTGTCTACACTTTTCTCATATATGTTTATTTTTATAATAATAATAATAATAATCAATATTAAAATAAAATGTATATTTATGTTTGTTATAATAATGATAAATATTATAGTACATTATTTATATATTTATTATTATTATTATTATGAAAGAATACAGAGCAGATACTGCAAAATGGCGCTAGGAGTAGGTAAAACAACCCCGAACTATATTTGGAGAAGGGCGCTGGGTGTGCCAACAATGGCCTATTCGATAAGAAAAAGAGTGTTGAGGTACATAAGGGAGGTTCCGAGGATGGAAGATTCAAAATGGCCAAAAATCCGTTTCATGGAGGAGGTAAAGGCAATTGTTAACGAAATGCCATAAAAGTGGGGAAAGAACTTGAAGAAAGTGTTAAGGCGGAATATACATTTAAGGGAGACTTTGTCCTTGAAATCGGCGGGAGATGTTAGCGGCTCAACATGAGTAGCTAGAAGAAGAGGAGGGATGCCTCTATGGACCAGGCATTGCCGATTAGCGGTAATTATAAACACATTTGTGTAAACACATTACAAAACGTTAAACGCGTTTTTCTCGAAAACACGTTTTTAAAAATGGCTGACATTCTCCTGACCGCTGTAATTAACATATCGACCTGAAATTTGGAGAGCATACTCAGAAAATATGTCTTCACGGAATGACGGATCGTTTTTTCGATTGACACATTTTTGCATTTATTATTTATCTTCTTATGCGAAAAAAAACGCGAAAATTCGATTTTTTTTTTTAATTGACACCATTTTCCGAAATTTCTACTAAACGAAAAACCCATCCGTCATTTCATGACCAAAGAGTCACAGATTGATAATATGCTTTGAATTTGTGTTTCAGATCAACAAAGAGGGGGCAGTGATGTCAGCCGTTTACCTCCCGCGATTTGAGGACCTGTTTTCGCGGAGCTGCAACGGCCGCCATTGTGGTTTTTTTTTTCAAAAAAAAAAAAAATTTTTAACGGTCTGTATATCATGAATAAAAACAAGAAAAAAATCGCACTCAAAAAGCTCTACTCGTTTCCTTTAAAAAAAATAAAATGTAAACACCTGAAATATGGCACTCCAAGGACAAACTCTGTGTTAAACAGGAAAAAAATAAACGAGGTTGAAGTTTGCATCGTTGGAACGCAACGAAAATTAATATTTGTGAATTTCTTTAATTTATTTTAGCAAACTTTGCTTACTAAAATCCTCCAACTATTTTTCAAGATATTTATTTCGCGATCTACAATATAAATTAAAAAAAAAAGATTTCCCATATCAATAAAAATATGGAAAATAAAATGTTAACAAGAGCTTTCGTTGCGTTCCAACGTTGTAAACTTCAACAGCATGGAAATAAGCAATATTGAAGGTTTTTTTAAACTAAAAAATAATTATTCTACAATTATCAAACTTTAGGTATACTTTGATAGTATATTTAATTATACAAAACAATTTTTTTTTAATTAATTCATCGTCAAAATGACGGAGCTGTGGCAGTGTTACAGCGAGGTCGCCGCGGGAATTGCGAATCGGCGTGCAGTCTTTTGCAAACTTTTAAATTTGAAGTACAATGAGAAAAAAAACCAATTGAATCAAAAAAATATATTGGTTGATCCAATATACTTGTGCGTTTGAAAAATAATGCACGTGTAAAGAAATAATCACATCCAAGTATATTGAAATCAAGAACCATTTACTGATATCAAAATACGAGTGTATATTAAATTCAAGAGCCATTTGCTAATATCAGCATACGGGTGTGTATCAATTTCACGGAACCAAAGTATTACCTTTAATATACACTGTGAAAAGCTTCTGTGTAAAAATTAATACACAAGTGTATGATGTTTTTATGCGGACGCCCTTTATGAAATTTCAGATAATATTTTGAAAATCCAAAGCAGTTCATTTTAAAAATGAAAGTGTAGCTCCGTATTATTAATATATTTGTGCGTTTGAAAAATAATGCACGTGCAATCTGTTGTGATCATGCATTGTACGTATTGTAAAATTCAGTTTCACATATATGATATTTTTCAGGCAGATGTAAATAAATTTCAAACTTGTTTTGTATGTTCAATGCTCTTTTTTTATAGTTCATTTATTATACATCTGTAGTAATTTTCAATTGAAGACACGGGTTAATGCAATAGATTTTCCACAAATTTACAAACTTGTCTTTGAAATTACATGTTGCATCTATTAAATTCTATACCCACGTTAGAATTTCATGTTCCTGTTTTAAATTTACGGTACAAGTGTTTCAAATTTAATTTCATCTACTGAGTTCGTAAAATTCAATTACTTTATATCTTAAATGTATTGTAAATTTCATATCATTTTTTACAGTGTACATTATCCTTAAAATAAAATTGTATTCTATTGAAATCATTCTATATACAATCCGTAGATGTATGGACGAAATAATTAAGCAGTTGCTACAACATTTTTTATTTCGTACAAAAATATAATCAATAGAATAAATTATTTCTTTACTACATCGAAACGAATATGCCATGAGACGTAAGTTTTTCAATTTGTTTTAAATCTTAAATAAAAAGTCAGCATTAGAATGATTATCCACGATAATAGTGGAGAGAATATCAGATATCCAATGGAATATCCATGGAGAGAATATCAGATATTCAACTGATAAGAACAGATACTACACTTTGGATCTTAGCCACAGGCCAAGAAGCGATACTCTTTAGAGTTTCTCCGGCGTTTAAGTAGATTTTCGGTTCGCGCTACGCTTACGAGAAACTCGCGCGCGTGCGGCTTCTAGCGGTTACTCCGAGAACTACGGGTTTCCTCACACCTATAATTTCGGTGGCGCTCGGCCACGATTTGGTTGAATCTTTTCAACCAAATCGCAAGAAACAAATTTTATTTTTGCATAATTTTTTAACCAATTCAGACATTTGCTCAATATTTTTCAATAAAAATAAAATATTAATATTTTAACGAATAATGCACTTGAAAATCAATATCGGATATGGTGAAAAAAATAAAATAACATATTTACTCAATAGAAATTTTATCTGAATCAAACGAGCGAAATTCAATTTGTCTTGTGTACTCGAATCAACAATATTCATGTTATGAATTGAAACGCTTTTTTTTCGTTGCAGAAAATGCATTCAAAACTATATAATTTGTTGGCGATAATTTTTTGGATAGTTTCAATAAAATATTGTTCTGGGCTAACAATATATCTTTTGAATGAAAAAAAAACGTTTAATTTTATCATGTTATCAAAGTCAATAGCGTTTTGTTTGGACTGATAAATCCGATTGTTTACACCAACAAGTTTACAATTGAATCAACGAAATTTCACTCAATAACACCAACGATATTGGATCAATGATTTTTTCTCAGTGTAACGACGAAAGCGAGAAAGAAGCTGAGAAGTGGGTGCAAGGAGTGGATAAGGTGGCGATAAAGGGGGAAATTATAAACATGTTGAGTGGAAAGATAAATATAGGGATATGCCAGTATTTCAGAGAAATAGAGGAAGTATGTAAAAAAATGCGCGAGGAAGAAGAGGGAGTTGAAAGCGATGAAAATGAGGAGTAAATTGAGAAAAAGAGAGCAAAGGTATGCGGCATAGAACATAGAATTAAGGTAGATGTTCATAAACAAATCGGAAACTTTTTGTAAAAAACTTATAAAGCAAGTTGTGCAAATAAAACTCGATTATTGTTATTATTATTATTATCAATATTGTAGTAAAAATTGGTATATTCATTTTTATTGTTATTTTAATAATAAATATTATTATAGTTTATTTATTTAATAATAAATTAATTAAATTTTTTAATATTATTTAATAATATTAATAAATAACTAATATTATAAATAATATTTAATAATAATTATTATTAAATATTATTATAGTTTATTTATTTAATAATAAATTATCAAATTTATTAATATTATTTAATAATAAATAAAATTAATAAATATTATAAAAATAAATAATAAATATAGTACATTATTTACATATTTATTATTATTATTGTTAAGTTAATATTATTATTATTCAATTGTGAGAAAATATTGTTATTATTTTAATTACAATTATTACGATTTTATTACATATTTTTAACACTTTTTGATATTTATCGGTTTTTTTACCAAACCAGAGCCTTTTATGTGAAAAACTCGATGGCCCGGGGAAACTTGGGGCAATGCGGGTCAACTGACTTCGATTATCCCACCACTCTTGTCGTTCGACTCCGGCAAGCCTCCCGCTCTTAATTCGCGCGTTATCGAAATGCAATACGTCAACGAAGTCATGCCCACGTTTGTGTTTTTTTTTTGTCATCTCCTACTCGTAATTCGACTCGATAAACAAACTCTCATTCATCGCGTCGCGTTCACACAGCAAAATTCTTCGCGTGCGCGCTTTAAAGTGAAAAATAAAAAAAAACGAACGTACGTTCTCGTATCTTGATTTATTATTTATTTTTTCCTTATGATAACCCGATAGCGTGCATATGCCGACGTAAAGAGAGACAGCGGCGGGTCGACGAACCTTGCGAGTCAAACTTTGATACAACCTCGAAATTTAATCCGTGTATGCATATGTGTGTGTGTGTGTGTGTGTGTGTGTGTGTGTGTGTGTGTGTGTGTGTGTGTGTGTGTGTGTGTGTGTGTGTGTGTGTGTGTGTGTGTGTGTGTGTGTGTGTGTGCGCGCGCGTGTATATGTGTGTTTACGTTCGCGTGGGATTGAATTTCGTGATTGTAATATAGTAATAATCATGCTCTTGCAGTTTGCATCGTTGGAATGCAACGAAAATTCTCTTTAATCCGTTTACTCCCTCCTTTCCATTGTTTCAAAAAATCATTTTTCGCAAATTTATATTATATAATTTATGATAAATTTATAATTTTATAATATAAATTCTTTTTGATTATTTTATTATTTTATCCTTTCCGTTAATTCAAAAAATCTTTTTCCGCCAATTTATATCATAGATCGCTAAATAAGTAAATTTGAAAATTGGTGAGCGATTTTCGTAGCTAAGATTTTCCAATGAGAATATTTTGTTTGCATTCCAACGATGCAAACTTCAACGTCGTTAGTAATTGCAATTGTAATAATCGTAAGTATAGCAATAGCAATAATAATTTTTCTTCAAATATGAAACGGCGAGAATATTAATGTTTTCCTCCTGATTATTATTATTATTGATGCTCTCAACATCTGCTATGGGAATAATCAAAGATAACAATTAGCAGAAAGTTGATGAGAGGAGCTAAAATCCGCTCGCTTCTACGTTACAGTGTTCACTTTTTTTTAAGCATTTTCATTCATCATTCGTATTTATTGATCGATGGATCTTTGCCGTTGTACTGTATACACATATGAAATTAGTAAATGTTCATTAATTTGTCCGAAACGATTTAAAAAAAATAAAGGTAATAATAATTTCAGAATAATCAATCAATATAACAATTTTTCATTCAAGTGCAGTTGGTAATTCTTTGAAATATCGATCGGAATTGATTTATTATTATTTATTATTATTGTTTCTTATTTTTTATTGTTCGTTATTAATTACTACTGTTTTTTTTATGAATTATCATTCGTTATTGTTATTATTTATTATTATCATTTATTGGCCATTATTTATTATTGAAAATTATTTCCATTATTAAAAACAGTTCATCGTTGCTATCGAAACCAAAATGATTATTCCTATGTTATTTATTAATTTTCCCAAATAATGATGTATCCTTTAATTTTATTGCACAGCATTTTGCTTTTCACATTATCCCTTATCCTAGATGGGGTTGAAGTTTGCATCGTTGGAATGCAACGAAAATTCTTTTTTATTTTTTCATTTCTTTTTTTCAGTACTATCTAAACCCTTTTTACCAACTTTACCACCCCAACGATGCAAACTTCAATACCATTGTACTGGCAAATTTCGGTGCAAATTTCACTTATTTATTCACTGAAAAATCGGACGATAAGTACGTTTCAAGTTTGAATTCAAAATAATTAAAATATTAATTATTTTTAATTACTCGAAATTTCGTTATCGCCGCTTTAGGCTGTGAAAATCGACCGAACCTTTTTACGTATTATTATTAGAAATTTGCGACCTCAACTTGCAAGAAAAAAAAAGATGATTAGATTGATTGAAAAGATGATTAGATGATTATAAAAATTAAGAAATAAAAAATGAAGAAAAAAAAAGAAAATTATGTCGTTGCATTCCAACCATGTAAATTCTAACGTCATGAATAATTGGACCAACCGGAAGTGCACTGCCAACGAACATTGGTGGTGCTCGGGAGACATTTTTATAGGAGCAAAGCAATACGTCTCGTGTTTACTTTCGAAAATCGTGTCATTCTATTGTGTTCAATGCTCCAGAGAACCAGAATGAGAGGGAGCGAGAGAGGGGGGGAGAGGGAGAGGGGGGAGAGAGAGAGAGAGAGAGAGAGAGAGAGAGAGAGAGAGAGAGAGAGAGAGAGAGAGAGAGAGAGAGAGGGGAGGGAGAGAGAGAGAGAGAGAGAGAGAGAGAGAGAGAGAGAGAGAGAGAGAGAGAGAGAGAGAGAGAGAGAGAGAGAGGCGTATCTCGGCGCGCACAAATTTACAAGCGCGTTTATCTAAAAATACGTTTGTCATTTGCGACACTCTGCATATATACGGCAGTGCGTGCGTCAAAGTAACGTCGAAAGAATAATAATCGCGGTGGCTTATCGAACGATACGTCCCGATACCCACTCGAACGTGTTCTATACAATTCAATATATTCGTTAAATCGACGATCCGTGCAACAGTCGAATAAGGATCGCGCGGATTATCGGTGACGTATCATTTGCAAATAAGAATTTACACGCACCTCGGACTTGAGGAGTTAGGCTAGTGAAAAGATGTTAAAAAACTTAAATTGAAGTGTCCAATGTAATATAATGATGTTGAAGTTTACATTGTTGGAATGCAACGAAACTTCTTCGTTATAGTTCCATTTCCACAATTTGTTATTTAACAAACGAGAATGCGCAGTTTTAAATTCTCGTTCTCAAAATAAGCGACGTGAAAGATGATCGGGGGATTTTCCTAGCGAAGATATGCCAAAAAAAAATCGAGTAGTTGAAAAAAAAAAATTTCCATTGCATTGCAACGATGCAAACTTTAATCTTGGTAATATCTCTTTCTATCCGATTTGTATGGGTATCCAAAATGTTTTTCGAAGACGTTAGATTTTGCTTAGCTTTGTTTGGGTTTATTAAGGGGAGATATACACCTATATTTCATGTAAGTTGACAAATTTCATGATTTATTCATTCCCACATTTTCAAACGCGTTTTTCTTTCTCAAAACCACGTTTTTCAAATCGGTACCCGAAATTTCTCGAAAACCAATGAACCGATTGCCTTGAGATTTTTCGTGGTTATTCTATACACCATTATCTAGTACTTGTCATAGGAATTTTTATTTCCGTTACTTAGTTTTTGTTGTATAGGCAAAATAATAAGTAATTTTTGGCCCAAAAGTCACTATTTATGTTCAAACGTCCGCCATTTTGTCATAAATCGATATTTTCAAAATCGGCCATGACAAGTACTAGATTATAGTATCTAATTTGATAATCTTTTTGATTTTTTTTTTTCAGATGATTTTTGAAGAAACGCCAGTGGGTACCGTATACGCAGATTTTTTCACGACGCTCCAAGGATCATACAATATCCTTGTATATTTTTGATATTTTTAAATAAAGAAAATTAAAAATATTTTCGAATGTATATACTTTTAGATAATTAAAACCCCAATCCGAAATTTCAAATAGTTTTCCTTGAAAAAATTCATAAAAATGACCTTTTTTCCGGCTCCTAGGTGTATATCCCCCTTAAGTTTTGTTTGGGTTTCTAATGAAGGTTTTTTTCAAAGTTTACCGTAGTTTCGATCTGCCAATGAAAAGTTTCCAATGAGGAAAAAAAAAAGAAAGAACATCGTTGCATTCCAACGATGCAAACTTCAATATCAGCTGAGCTGATGCCTTTGCAGCAGGCTTGAGAGAGGCCCACTCCCGCCCATACACGCCGGCTCGGAAAAAAGTGCGTTCGCGACAGGTCGCTCGGACATTGAAAAAAAAAAAAGAATCGCCCACACCAGCAGGATAAGGAGCAAAAGAAAAGTCACGTGCCTCGTGACCTATGAGAAAGGTCGCGAGGAGCCCCGTATAGAATTTCGTAAACCCACACAGACACGTTATCGACTCTTACTTACGCCGGTTCTCTATGAGATCGAAGTTTCCACCGCTGGAATGCAATGGTTAATTTCCGATCGCTCGACTTTCATTTGGCGAATATTCGTTATGAAAATTTCCCAATAATTTTTATTGGTCGCTTAAGGGGTATATACAGTTTATTGGTCGCTTAAGGGGTATATACAGTTAAAATTCTCGAAAAATCTATTTGTTTTTTATTTTATTTTCGTAATTTACATACATTTAAGTACACACGGAAAATTTCTTGTCAATCCGGCGAATATTCTCGAAGTATCACGCACATTTTTAATGACGTGTCAGAGATTTCGAAAGTGCTTTTGAAACTTTAAGGGGCAGTGTGGAACTTTAAAAAAATCGATTTTTTTTTACTTTTTCGACAGTTTATACTTTCAAGAATATCAATCAAGAATATGAAAAATCGATGGTTAAATCATTAGACGTGTTTTTCTCGAAATGAGATTTCTCAAATTTGCTGACATTGTAACTCAAAGAGCAATTATCCGATTGACTTGAAATTTGAACCGAGTACTCTTGAATATATTTACTCTACAATGACGTAGGATATTTTTGATTGGATGAAAATTGACGATTTGGCATGGAAAACAACGACCATTTTATAGGCAAAAAAACAGACTTTTTTTCATAACTACGCCATTATGTTAGATTTTCATATTTTTCGAAAATCCTACGTCATTGTACAGACTATACCTTCCAGTTTAACGACATTTTTTCCTTTTTCGGTTTCAGCGACTCAATCGGCCGGAATCATGTCATCAGTGGAGGAACTTTTTTTTTGGCGCCTCCGAAGGCGGCCCATAAGTCGCTTGAATCTCAATATTTTTCTATGAAAAAATTATGTAATATAGGTCAAATATGGCCAAATATATTCTTAATTTTCCAAAAGATCTAATTGAGTACTTGTCTTCCAAAAAAATCCCGAAAATCACCCAAATTTCCAGCGTTCACACTGGTATACAGTAGAATCTCGATCATCCGAACCCTCAATTATCCGAACGATGACTTAGTTTATCCGAACGCTCAATTATCCGAACGTTGGGGCGAAAGATACATTGTTGCTCGCTTCCACCGCCGTGAGCAACAATGAGCAACCCAACGCAACTTCTCCTTCTCAAACGGCTGCGAGACTTAGCCGCTCAAAAACGCCTTACAGCCGTTCGTCAATTAAAAATGGACGAATGTATTAAAAAAAAATATACGAAAAGCATTCGTCTTTTTTCAGGTGTTATATATATATATATATATATATATATATATATATATATATATATATATATATATATATATATATATATATAACACCTGAAAAAGTCGAATGCTTTTTTTATATTTTTTTAAAATACAATCGTCCATTTTACATAACACACCTTTTTACATAAAAACTATATATATATATATATATATATATATATTTCAACGTTAATATGTATGTCAAATTTTAATATACTTGTATGTATTGTGTAAAAATTTGTACACATATTGTGGTAACTTTTAACGGTATTTTAACATTTTTTAATTGTTAAAATAATTATTTTGAAAGCTGCTACAGGCGATCTCCGGGAGCACCGCTAAAAAAAGCGTCTTGCGGTGAGCACGATATCTCTGGACAGTCATCTAAAATGAAAAAAACCAAAAATATTTCGCCAATATAATGAATTATTTTGTAATTGATCGAAGGAATAAGCGAAATAATATTTTATGACAAAATGGCGGCTTTTCAAAAATAAAAATCAATTTTTGACAAAAATTCAGGCCTTAAATTGTTTATAAAATGGAGAATATTCATCGGTGAGAAAAAAACCTTCGCTTAATTACTAAAAAGTATACTTGAAAAGATTGTGTTAAAATTTGAGTCCATTTTACATAACAAACCTTTTTACATAAAAACAATACATACAAATATATTAAAATTTGACATACATATTAACGTTGATATATATATATATATATATATATATATATATATATATATATATATATATATATATATATATATATATTTCAACGTTAATATGTGTGTCAAATTTTAATATATTTGTATGTATTGTTTTTATGTAAAAAGGTGTGTTATGTAAAATGGACTCAAATTTTAACACAATCTTCTCAAGTATACTTTTTAGTATTTAAGCAAAGGATTTTTTCTCACCGATAAATATTCTCCATTTTATAAACAATTTAAGGCCTAAATTTTTCTCACAAATCGAATTTTATTTTTGAGAAGCCGCCATTTTGTCAAAAATTATTATTTCGCTTATTCCTTCGATCAATTACAAAATAATTCATTATATTGGCGAAATATTTGTGGTTTTTTAATTTTAGATGACTGTCCAGAGATATCGTGCTGACCGCAAGATGCTTTTTTTAGCGGTGCTCCCGGAAATCAGCTATAGCAGCTTTCAAAATAATTATTTTACCAATTAAAAAATGTTAAAATACCGTCAAAAGTTACCACAATATGTGTACAAATTATTACGTTAATAAGAATTTGTTTTGAAGGTCTTCTCAAGAAAAATTCTTGAAAAATCGATCTTTTTGGGCCTGCCGACTGTATATAACCCCTTAAGGCAGTATTCCAGAAGATATTTGAAGAAAAACAAAATTGGTTTTCCGGACTTGAGAATATGTGCTCAAGATGACATTTCAAAAGAGATTTTTTTTATTTTCATAAAGTCCTCAAAGAATATGTCCTCAAAAAAACATTTCGAAATTCTCCTTCGGAAGAGATTTTTTCGGAGATGTTTTTTTTTTTTCTTGAAGTATGTTCTTAAGGATGTGTCCTCAAAAGGAAATTTCGAAATTCACAATATTTGGGGCAACAAACGAGACCGGTGTAGGATCGCCTGCTCGGAGCTAAAAACTCCAAAAGCTCCTAACAAGGAACATTTAAGTGTCCGCCTTCGGCTTTGTTGAAATTCATATATGTGATAAAGCATTGGAAACTATTGGACCCGTATTCTATTTATCGGTGGAAAAACTGTTTTAGGAGTGGAAACGACCCCTTAAAGAAAGGAGTATCAACCCTTAATTTAATTTTCGTCCAACAATTCTATAGTGGATTTTTCGTCGCTTTACATTCGAAGAATTGAATTAAAGAAATTAAAGAATTGAATTGAAACTCATATATGTGTTTCAAATGTAGTTTCAATATTCTATCGAAAACTGTTGAATAGTTTTCAATAGCATTGAAAACTATTAGACCAATACTCTTTTTATCGGCGGAAAAATTGTTTTAGGGGTGGAAACGACCCCTTGAAGAAAGGAGTATCACCCCTTAATTTAATTTTTATTCAACAATTCTATAGTGGATTTTTCATCGTTTTACAATAGAAGAATTTTGGTTTTTGTTTCGTCCAGTTCGGTGGAGTGCTTGTGGGTGAAACTGCAAAACTGCGATTTTTTGAAAATTTATGGATTTTGAATGTTTTTTGAAAATCACGTTATTATCATTTTTTTCGAAAATTACGTTTTTGATTTTTTTTTGAAAATTCGGTTTATGTTTATGGACCTGGCATCGCCGATTGATCGTGAGTCGACAATTTATATGAAAATTCCGCACTCGAAACTTTAAACGCGTTTTTCTCAAAATGTCGTTTTCGAAAGGGTCTACACTCTCAGTCTACACTCTACACAAGGGTCTACACTCTCAGAAAAAATTACGCTTATTGACCTAATTTTGATGTAATATCAAGTTTAATTTGAACTTCCGGTATTGGATTTATTACCATTTGCTACGATAAAGAGACGCGACAGCAAGGCAACAGCTGACTGTAGTCCTAACCTCATCTCACTCGTTCGAATTTCGAAAAAATCGCGAAAAAAATTTCATCATCTGCCGGCGGCCATGTTTTCGTTGTTTTGTTGTATTTTATCGTGATTTTTTTCATGTCTCTCAATATATGTACCTTTGTGTTAAGAACAACCATTTTTTTAAAGTGTCACACTAGTGCCCCTTGATCTGCAAAAAAAAAAACATCGTAGAATAAAAATTTGGAACGAAAAATAATAATTTCCGGTTGCATTCCAACGACGCAAACTTCGAGTCATCGTGCGCTCGATTCGTCTTATTTATTTTTCAAACGACTCAGTGATCGTCTCTCGACGATTTTCCATTTCGAGTGATTTAAAATGCGAGTCGACTTACCCAGTTGAAGTTACGGTCGAGTTTTCCAGCGTGCCAACTTCGCCGGTTGACAAGAGCAGGAGAAAAGTGACGGCGAAAAGCGGTCGAGCACTCGGTGTCGCGTGCTTTCGTCGGTGTCCGCTTGTCCTTGGACGCTGGAAGGACTCCCGCGGGGCCTGGAGTAAGATGGAGGGGGGGGCGACTCGAGCAGGATCATCCTCTTGAGGCTCAGTCACACTCGGCGGCGACACGCATACACGTACACACGCATCCGCGGCTTTCCAAATCATCCAACAATCATTCATTCCGAATTCAACGAATTTGCGATTTTTTTCTCATTCCAGCCCGTCTGATTTTCATTCGAGTAGCGGCAACTTCCGGTTTGCTCGCTCGCCCCCTGCGGCTTGAGACGATAAACACGCGAGTTATTTTTTTCTCCCTCCCGATTCGCAGATCGAATTCCATTTTTATTCTTTCTTCTCTATTTGGAACAAAAAAACGCCCCACATGGGTCTCATTCGCTCCGCCGACACTCCCGACAATTTCTTTACTTCATTTACTTTTACGTTGTGCGCGCGGTTTTTGCCGGAAGAGGCGAAATGGGATGGGAGAGTGAGAAAAAGGAGCATGTACATTTTGAATGCGTCACCGGCTGACCAGTGACGCAACTGCGGATTACTTCACTCGGAGAGATGGAGAGAGAGAGAGACGCAGCGATAACTCTCACTTGCCACGCGATTTTTTTCGCCTCTCGAATAAATCCTCGAGTTAACGATCTCCCGAGTGAATTTCTCGAGGTAAAAAGTAGGCAAAGATCGATCGAGTGACTACGATCGAGAATTCGCACTCGGGAGAGAAAGTCGGGTTTTTTTTCCTTTATTAAACGTAAATACGCGCTCTTATCTCTTTCTCTCTATCTCGATTTATCGAAGCTGTATACAAATACTCGATAATTACCGGCTCGTATTTTATTACTTTTCGTCTTAATCTGAAACTTTGTTTCTTTGAGATGCACGAACGCGTCGTTGAATCGCGGTATCACCGTCGAATAAACACGGGGCGGACTCGCCGAGAGAAAGGTGGGAAATTGGGAGATAGCTCTGGAGTTTTGGGGAGGGGGTAATTCCCCTCTCGTGTGGGATAAACAACGATGCGAAGGCGAGAGAAAAAAACGTTGTCCTACTGACCTACGAGAGACGATCGTTTGTCGCGTTTTTTCTTTCAATTCGAACCGACAATAATTGGACGAACATTTCCCGAGACACACTATGACTCGTGAGGACATTAACTACCGGTTGCCATATTGGAATTTCATTCCGCGAAGTTAGAGGTAGAGGTGAGCACTGCCGGGCTCGTCGCGCTCGAGAGCCTGCGAAAATCGACGCTAAAGTGACGCGAGGATGAGACCGTTGCGACTGAGCGCCGCCGCGGACGCTACTGTCGCGATCTTAGCCGCCCCCTCCGCCCTTCGGCGCTTCGCGCGCCGTGCGCCTTTGCGAAACTAACGGACGGTGCTGCCACCCTACGGACTATTCGCGTAGCTCGGAGTTTCGCGCTTGTGGATGTTTTCGAATACTTTCGAGGGTTCCTTTTTTATGTTCAACGAAATTGGATGTAAAAAGTACGACGCTTGGGGGGGGGGGGGGGGGTGCAGTTGCGATTTCTACCTCAGCTAAGTCGTGATAAAAAAGGTGTACAAAAAAAATGCCTGAAGGTATGATTAGAGACTAGTATTTTGTTTTTCTAATAGCTAGGGAGGGCCATTGGTGGTCGACATTCGGATTTTCGACCGGATTCTGCAGAAACTTAGGCCGCCATCTTGAATTCAAGGAGAATTTGTTTTTGTCAAATAACTCGCTCATTTCCAACTTTTGACTAAAAATGGTCATGACCAACCTTGTAGGAAATTCAATTCTTTGCAACTTTGGTTTCGATCTTTTTTGTCTACGATCGATATTTTCAGACTTAAACGTTAAAAGGGGCGTCCTTTTGTTGGCCCACTTGCTATAGTCGTAGGACCTAAAAATATTGATCCTAGAAAAAAAGGTAACGACCAAAGTTGTAGAGAATTTTGTTGCCTGCAAGTTTGTTCATTCCTGTTTATACGCTAAAGTTGAAAATAAACAAAATAATGCAATAATTTTGCTTCACTCCCTTTTTCTGGGTTAATGGGAGGGCCATTGCTGGTCTACAGTCGGATTTTCGACCGGATTCTGCAGAAACTTCGGCCGCCATCTTGAATTTAAGGAGATTTTGTTTTTGTCAAATAACTCGCCCATTTTCAACTTTTGACTAAAAATGGTCATGACCAATCTTGTAGGAAATTCAATTCTTTGCAACTTTGGTTTCGATCTTTTTTGTCTACGATCGATATTTTCAGACTTAAACGTTAAAAGGGGCGTCCTTTTGTTGGCCTACTTGCTATAGTCGTAGGACCTAAAAATATTGATCCTAGGAAAAAAAAGGTAACGACCAAAGTTGTAGAGAATTTTGTTCCCTGCAAGTTTGTTCATTTCTGTTCATACGCTAAAGTTGGAAATAAACGAAATAATGCAATAATTCTATTTCACTCTCTTTTTCACAGTTAAGTGGGAAAATATCGATCGTAGACAAACAATTGTTAAAACCAAAGTAGTAGAAAATTAAATTTCCTATAAGTTTAGTTATGACCATTTTTAGTCTAAGGTTGAAAATGGGCGCGTTATTGGACTCAAAAACAAATTTCCCTTAAATTCAAGATGGCGGCCGAAGCTCGTGCAGAATCGGGTCGAAAATGTGGATGTTGACTATCAATGATCTAATGATTAGAAAAATATCAGTGATCTAATGATTAGAAAAATAAAATACTGGTATTTAATTATCGCAATTTCAAATTCACATCCCGACTGGACTACCCGGGCACTTTGGTCTTTAAATGTTTGCAGTGGCGGTTTCCGGTTTCCAGCCTCCTCCGGACCTCTTTATTCCCATCGACCGCCCTTCTCGTGCAATTTCCAAAAAATTCCCAGCCCGTGAACGAAAAACTTTTTACGTCTCTGAGATCGGCGCTTCGTCGAATCGAAGCCAATCTGCCTCCCGCCGGACGCCATTTTGGACAGTGGCGCCACGGCGTGCAAGCCTCGCGCCGCGCGCCCTCACGAAATCTCCGAGTTATGATCAGAAAGTTTGCCGGTGTGCGGGAAAACAATTGCGATTGATAAAATAAAGCACAAAAATCCATCATGAAGCTAGTGAGGTTATTATCGAAATTTTATCCCCGACTCGTACGCGACAACACGATTTATTCGCTCGTAGCTATATTATCGGGATCGCTCGCGCGCCTCGCGATCCGCGACTCATAACCTGCAAAAAAACTACGCGAAATGCGCGTCGTGTTTAAATGTTATTTTCCCTCCACCCGTCGACATCGTATACATTTTTGCATCCGTTTTTTTCATTGCAGATTTCTGATGAAGCTCAGTCACGAGACTGTGACGATAGAACTGAAGAACGGGACCCAGGTGCACGGCACTATCACAGGTCCGTAAACATAACCTCAAAATGTGCTTTGTTTGCAAACGCGAAGCTCACGCTTTTTCCCTCCAACATTTAGTATATTGGTATTTTCTTGTTTTATCGATACCTCGAATTCGTTCGTATACGCAAATAGCTCTTTGGCGTGCTTATTCTTCACTAGTTCGAATTTTCGTCTCAATCCTATGATCTATATTCCGCAACTCCTAGTTTTTCCACTGCTTCTGCTCCGAATTCTGCCTCCGCCGCTTCGGAGTCACAAATGTGTTCCACGCTTTTATCTTCTTCCTTCCACAAGCGGCATCCCTTCGCATGTCTCCGTATCTCTTTTTGCCTTTTTCTATATTTTTTTATTTCGTCACTTTTTTTACCATCTAAACTTTTTCTTTCTGATTTAAGTAGTGGATCCCGATGCGGAGGTTCAAAATTGCTTCCAACATTTTTGTAGCTTTAATGTAGTGAAAAAAATATAATTCCCTTTTCTCCTATACCCTTTGCGGTATGTTGATTTGTCAATCCTGCACCAGAGGTTCTGAATTTCCCGCTCCATTTTGATTTTTATTCCCCTTTCAACGTTTTGCTCTATTGCCAAAATTCCTCCTTCCCCCACTTGCCGCATGGCTTTGGCAAGGTCCATTCACCACTTTAACGGGTTTCCGTTGATAATTCCCCTTCCTCATGGCTGTTGCGCATATGGAAAACAGGAAAAACTCAGGGAATTTATTTCCCCTAGAATAATCAGGGAAGTCAGGGAATTTTGAAAATTTTCTGCAATTTTTCGAGAATTCACTTTTTTCAAAAATTAGGAAAAAAGAAACCGACTAAAAAAAGCGAAAAGAATAAAAAAATAAATATTTTTAATATTTATATTTTACATTATACACAAAAACAAGTTATGTGAGTGGCAAACATCGAACATTTCAAGAACTATAAACTCATTTACTCTAAAGCTCAATTTTCGTTCAAAAATATATATAAAAATTTCAAAGAAAAAAGTTTCCATAGCAAGATAAATGGCCTGAAGAATGTTGTGTCAACATTTGAGACGGATAGCTTGAAAACTCGTTCTTTGAGAGTGTACATCATTTCGAAAATGAGGCGTTTAAATTTTAATCTAAGAAAGGCTGTAGCGACCGAAATTATTCGAATTTCGCCCCAAAAATTGAACAGCATGTTTATAAGCGTCTATACTATCGGATCATGCGGAAAAAAATCGATTTTTTTAAACTTTCACACTGTGATGATCCCTTAAGGGGTAGGCTTAACCTTGAAGTTAAAAAAACAGATAGATTTTCAATACTTTTTTCGTCTCAGGTATTGGGATGATAAGGTTGATCTTTCGCACACAGATAGTACATAGTCTCGACATGTCACCGTTTTTTTTATTGCTAAATATATATGAACAACGTAATCATTGTTATTTAATCTCCGAGCTGTAGCCTCCGCACGGCACGGTCGCGTACATGATTCATCTAAAGTCAAAAATGGAAAAATATACTTTTAGTATAATGGTAAAGCTACAAACTCACCGGATACATCTTCGAAATTTTAAAAATTCCATAAATTGCACTGTTTTTAAACAAAAGGTCAATTTTCGACCAAAAATAACGACTTTAAACGTTTATTATTAACAAACGGACGAACATGGGAAAAAATCATCCGGTCAGTCGGTTGAATATGTTATAAAATATGTCCAATCCAAATTTGAAGTAAATCGGACGATTAGATTTTGAGATATGACGTACGCCAAATAGCAAAGTATACTTTCGAGGTAAACGCAAGAGAAGAAAACGTACTAAATCCACTTTTTTCTGACCTGCTCCACTAAAATCGTCATAACTCGGTCAATTTTTGGATTTTTTTACAAAATCTTTGAACCAAATCAAAGTCAAGACTCTACGCAATAAGAAAATAAAACAAACCGAAAAAATTGATTTTTTGGAATTCCAAAGTTATGCATATGATATCTTGATATTTTTTTTACTTTTTACTTTACTAGTTATCTTGATATTTTTTTTACTTTACCGTATTTAAATTATTTTTCGAATCACTTTCTTTTTATTATTTTAATATTCGACATTTCAATATACATTTTCATATATTCGATCTTAAAGAACAACATCTTTTTTTAAGATCTAATATATGAAAATATAATTAAATTTGAAAATTAAAAAAAAATTAAAAGAAAATAAAAAATAAAATAAAAATCGAAAAAAATTAAAATATTACAAAATAAAATAAAAATCGAAAAAAAATAAAAATATTACAAAATAAATATTAAAATTAAATATTAAACAAGCATGATTCTTGTTGCCTTCCACCAACGTTCCTCGCAACGCACTTTTCCAACCAAATCGCGAATCTCAAAATCCCCGTGTACGGTTTTTCGGCCCAGGTGTGGACGTAGCGATGAACACACACTTGAAGACGGTCAAAATGACGATAAAGAATCGCGATCCCGTGCACCTGGACACGCTGAGCTTGCGCGGTAACAACATAAGGTACTACATACTGCCGGATTCCCTGCCTCTGGAGACGCTCCTGATCGACGACACGCCAAAAGCCAAAGCGAAAAAGAAGGAAGCCGCGAGAGGTAAGGGTAACAAAAGACGAGCCCATTTCGGCGATATTCCGTACATAACGCTAACGCCATCGCAGGTGCGGCGCGTGGCCGAGGACGCGGTGGACGAGGCGCCAGGGGAGGCCGAGGAGGTCGAGGGCGCGGACGAGGGCGACGATAGTCCAAACTACCCCTCTGACAACGTATTCCGTCTATTCCAATTCCACTTACATCTTAACAGGCGAAGCAAACGAAAAAAAAAACCATCTTGGAGCAGGGCCAATATTACCAACGTACCGAGTTTGCGTTGTTTTCTACTTTATAAACCGGATTATTGCTCTACGTACGTGGCGAGTAAAAAATAAAAACTTATATCACTAGATTATCCCAATTGTTCCATCCGACGAGAGCGTCAGAAGAAAAAAGTCGCGGAATTGGAGGTGCCAGCGTCGTGTATGAAGGTATTGTGGATCGGTTTGTACTGCGAGGTGATGAATTTGATGGTTTCCTGGGCGGCCAGACCGCCGAGGAAGGCCGAGACCGAGTGCAGCTCGCAACCGCCGAAACGACAAAATTCGTGGACGTAATCGTCCTTGGAGAGACTGCCGCAGCCCCACTCGCCCAGAAGCTTCGCTATGCAGGCCTGAAAAATAATTTAGTCAGCCAATGTCCAGCAAAATAAAAGAAATCTGTCGCGAACCTTCAGCTTGACGATGTCCGGTTCCACGTGATCGTCGAATTCTCCCGGATAAGAATTGTACTCGGCCTGAAATCGCTCGACACCTCTAAGGAGGACGTAGTAGACGAGCATGCTGTCGGGATTTTCCAGACTCTGAGCTGTGAAAAAGAACAGTTGAATGTTCGTCCTTGTGGATGGGCGGGAAGGCCTCGAACGCAGGGTTGTGAAATTTGTAATGAAAAAGTAACGCATTCATGACTTTTTTCACGGGTAATGAAAAAATATTTAATTACACATTACATTACATTCAGTAATGTAAAAAATTCCATTACTCATTACATTGCAATGTGTAATGTGAAACATTTTCATTACGAAATGCAATGTAATGTGTAATGACGAAAAATTTCATTACACGTTACATTGTAATGGGCAATGGACATTTTTTACATTACAAAGTCCAATGTAATGAGTAATGGACATTTTTTACATCACAAATTCCAGTGTAATGAGTAATAAAAAATTTCTCCATTACAAAATTCAATTACAAATGAAAATTGTTTGCATTACAAAATGTAATGTAATGAGTAATGGAAATTTGTTACATTACTGAATCTAATGTAATGGGTACCAACAACTCAAACAAACCCCTGGCGCAGTGGAGACGCCCATGGTCTTTAAAAGAAAGGGGGATAACCTTTCTACCACGAAAAAAAAATTAATTTTTTCTTTCCATTGCAAAATGTAAAGTAATGAGTAATGAAAACGCTAATGTATTACAAAAAGTAATGCATTACTTGCAAGCCTGCTAGAACGTTACCGATATCGTTGGGGTTGATGGTCTTCGGATCGTACTCGTCGGCTATGCAAGTCCCTCTCTCCACGTGTATGTCCGCGACGTGTTTGCAGAAGACCTTGACGTCGTTTTCCGTTATCGCGTCCGAGGGACGTCCCAGTTGTCGCAACAGCTGCAAGGTGTGACGCCAGACCGCCTCTACGTCCGCCATCGCTCGTTTGTGGTATCTACGAGGACAAATACGAATGGCGCTAGGAGCTAAACTCGAGAGCGACGTGTGGGCTCTTCAGACTCACATCTGTTGGAGGGCGATGTACTTCTCGCTATCGGCCGTCATGTCGGGCAACGAGCCCTTCACCGGCAACAATCCTCCGCCCTCGTTCTCCGTAAAGTCTCTTATCGCTTTGGCTATGATCCAGAATCGACTGCTCTGAGGGGCAGAGAGCGGACATTTAATGACCGTAGAAAGAGGAAAATTGCGAGCATTCTGCGGATGCGTTCTACAAATTATTGAAGAGTCGTTTAAGGCGGGATATACATTTGCAACGATCAAAAAATCGATTTCTTTCTTCTTTAAACGATATAACTGTATATGTAGAATATTTTCGGATTCGGAGAGGGCGTGAACTTCAAACGCGTTTTTCTCAAAATTGCATCATTGAAATTGGGTGCAGGATTACTCAAAAACTATTAAGCCGATTGAGTTGAAACTTGGTAGAAATATTGATAAATTGGTACTTTCTAATTGACGAAAAACAAGGCATAACCGATCGCATAGGCGGGGTCCTTGGAAAACATAACGTGCGAGTCATCTTCAAACCTCAGAAGACACCAGCACAAGTGGTTCCGAGTGCAAAAGACCACCATTAAGTGCACCAGTACAAGATACCCTGCTCATGCGGCAAAGTGTACATGGGAGAAACCGGGAGGAAGATCAGTACACGGATCAAAGAACACCAACGGTGTATCAAATATGGCCATATTGCACAATCAGCGCTGGCCGAACATTGGATGGAGACTGCTCATGCCAGTTCGACAAAGCCCAAAGTGTGGCCCCATCGAACAGCTATTTTTCCAGGAAACACCGAGAAGGCTTGGAGATCCGAAAACATCCGGACAATCTAAGCAGAGATGGAGGATATCACGTCAATCCTATTTGGCACACCGTCCGCCGGTTTTTTAATTGATCAGCTGATCAATTAAAACATCTGATTGGCTGGTGCAGCGATCTGGAACGATGACTGCAACTATATAAGGAATACCTGAGACACGAGAGCTTCAGTATCGGAGCTCTCAGCCCTGATGATGCAGACTAACGTTTGCGAATCGTCGGCACAATACTCATCCTCAACACGGCCTCCATCCGAAAGCCACATACTCTTCTCATTACATAAAGAGCCGTGAAAGCCTTAAAACTAAATTTTTTTTCGTATGAAAAAGCGATTCACTCATAAAACTAATTACACATCTATGTAGTATGAATATCAAGCTGTTAGAAAATATATACATTTTCTTTTCGATGTACAAAATGGCCGGCTACTCGAAACTTCTCGAAACAGCTTTTTTCCAATTGGCGTGACAAATAACATCAACAATTTTCACTCGATTTACTTCAAATTTAAAAGTTATGTCCCTAATTGCATTTCGCAGAGAAGTAAGTACGGAATTTTGTGATTAATCGAAAACTTTTCATTCAATGAGCAGTTTTATACGAAATTTTTCACTGCAAATTCATTCAAATACTTACAACTTTTGAATAAAACAATATTTTTTTAATTCCGTACGTACTTCTCTAGGTATTCTAATGCAGATTGACGAGAATTTTTGTTTTTCGTTCTAGGTAAAAAATTGTGGATGCTAAATGTCACGCCGCGGACGCCTAAAAAAAAGATAAAAGAAAATATTAATACTTGGCCATTTTGTACATCGAAAAAAATATATATATATTTTCTAACAGCTTGACATTCATACTAAATAGATGTGTAATTAACTTTATGAGTGAATCACTTTTTCATACGAAAAAAAATTGTTAAATTCGCATATGATTTTATACCCATTACTGTATCCTGAGGCCTTTACGTATTTGGGAATGAAACTGATAGTGATGAAGATTCCGGTCTGATAGAAAATAGTAGTAACGAAGACACGAAATGGCACCATTTTCATGACATTTAAATTTGTTTGGGTTTGTTTGTATATCCCGCCTCAAGGGGTTACCCCAACTTGCGATTTTGAAAAAATCGATTTTTTTTATTGCATTTCTTTGAAGTATCTGAGAATATGTCCTGAAAATTTCAAGTCGATCCGAACAAAATTGACTGAGATATATGAGCGTTGAAAGAGAAGAATCCGCGTTGAAAGAGCGTTGAAAGAGAAACTTTAAACGCGTTTTTCTCAAAATGGCATTTCTGAAGTCGGTGACCAAGATTACTCGAACACTAATGAACCGATCTTCTTGAAATTTTGCAGGCTTATTTAATACATAAAAATGTAGTCTTTAATCGTTCGATTTTTTTTTTCGAAAAAAAAAATGGCCGTTTTATAGCCAAAAAACGGCCGTTTTTTTTCGTTAAAATCGAACCATTAACTTTGACCGTCCGCCATTTTGTGAAAAATGAATATTTTTAAAAATCCTTCGATTAAAGACTAGTTTATACTTATATTTGACTAAATCCATCCGCATTTTTTTTTCAGATGATCCACTTCGCCGCAATGTTGGTCACCGCAAACCGTGTATATAAAAACATTATTTCATTGACGGCCATTTGCCACTAAACAATGTAATATTTTTCAATAAAAAAATTACTGAAAGTTCTTCAAGATGTGTTCTTTAAGATGGTATATTGATCGATTAAATTTTTTTTGTAGTTTTCTTTAAAAAAATTCATGAAAAAGGCCTTTTTTGCGCTACAAGTGGGGGTAACGCCTTAACGTATTTAGCAATGTATTTGTGAGCGTCGTGTAAGGGGCCAAGCCGAGTGCACTGTACCTTGCCGGTTAGATTGACGCAACGTTCGTCGTTCAGTATGTCCATAACGGATTGAGGAATTCTGGTAGTGCCGATCGACGTGTTGACCGCCCTCGCGGCCTCCTCGAAGTTCTCCTCTCCCACGGGCAAGCCGTTCTCGTCCTTTCTCATCCCGTTGCTCACCATTTCGCGAAGCTTCTCCTTGTCCCTGTACGTTTTCGGGCCCTCGCCGTGCTCCGCTATCCATCTCTGCAGATACTTGTAGAGCACGACGACGTAAGGCGTATGCGAGTGATCCTTGAGATCCATATTATCCAAGTCAACGGCGTCGAGGTGGGTCTTCAACGCGTCGAACGGCCTGTCCAGGCGGAGATCCGGCATCGCGTTGTCCGGATGCGTCTCGACGACGGTGTGCTCGCGCACCTGGACCCTCATGTAGCCGATGAAGCCTATGCTTCTGCACACTATCAGCGGGATGTTCAGTTCCCACAGCTTTCGCGACAGCATTATCAGCGGCCTGGAACAATCGTCCTCTTAAGGGGCTATACCAGTGGGACACTTGCAAAAAATCGATTTTTTTTTGCCTTTTTCGACAGTTTATACTTTCAAGAATATCATCATCATTTATATCAATATCATTTTATCTTGCAAAAATCGAAATCTTTAAACGCGTTTTTCTCGAAATGAGATTTTTCAAATTTGCTGACGTAACTCGAAGAGCAATTATCCGATTGACTTGAAATTTGAACCGAGTACTCTTGAATATATTTACTCTACAATGACGTAGGATATTTTTGATTGGATGAAAATTGACGATTTGGCATTGAAAAAAACGACCATTTTATGGGCAAGAAAACTGACTTTTTTTCATAACTACGCCCTTTTGTTAGATTTTGATATTTTTCGAAAATCCTACGTCATTTTACAGGAAATACCTTCCAGTTTAAAGACATTTTTTCCTTTTTCGGTTTCAGCTACTCAATCGGCCGGAATCATGTCAGCAGTGGAGGAACTTTTTTTTGGCGCCTCCGAAGGCAGCGCATAAGTCGCTTGGATCTCAATATTTTTCTATGAAAAAATTATGTAATATAGGTCAAATATAGCCAAATATATTCTTAATTTTCCGAAACATTTAATTGAGTACTTTTCTTTAAAAAAAAACCCGAAAATCACCGAAATTTTCAGCGTTCACACTGGTATAGCCCCTTAACGCAAATACTGTCGGGGCGTTGAAGTTCGCATCGTTGGAATGCCACGATTTCTTTTTTGCCTTTTTTTTCACGAGCTACAAGTATCTAGGTCAAAACTATTGCATTTTACTTCCAAGCAGGGTTGCGAAATTTGTAATGAAAAAGTAATGCATTATTCATAACTTTTTTAAATCGGTAATGAAAAAATATTTCATTACCCATTGCATTACATTCAATAATGTAACAAAAAATCCATTACACTTGTCGCGTAAACAATTTCCGTTACTCATTACATTGGATTTCGTAATGTAAAAAATGTCCATTACTCATTACATTATATTTTGTAATGTAAGAAATATCCATTACTCATTACATTACATTTTGTAATGTGAAACCTTTTCATTGCAAAATGCAATGTAATGTGTAATGACAAAAAATTTCATTACACATTACATTGTAATGGTTAATGGACATTTTTGATATTACAAAGTCCCATGTAATGGGTAGTGGAATTTTCTTCGGCGTGTCTCCCTGGCCGGATATCGGACGAATAAGCGTATGTTATTCGTCCTGATAGCGGCTCAGTTCACGCCGTATTTGCAGTAGACGTACATATTATTGTGATTCATGTCAGCTAGAATCCGGACGAATAACATATATATAATCGTCCGGATAGAATGTGTTAAATTGTTAAACAATCTATCTTGATGAATAATTTACACGTATTCGTCCGAATAAAATCTTTATAATGTTGTTTGGGTTCGTTTGGGTTTGTTTGTTTGGTTGGGGCGTTATGCAGCGTGAACTGAGCCGCTATCCGGACGAATAACACGCTTATTTGTCCGATAACCGAACGGCTAGCCGCAGCGAATTACTTTACATTACAAAGTGTAATGTAATGAGTAATGGAAATGTTTACATTACAACATTTAATGTAATGAGCAATGTAATTTGTTTACATTACAAAATATAAGGTAGTGAGTAATGGAATTTGTTCACATTACTAATGTAATGTAAAAAATAATGTAAAAAAAATGTAAAAACCCTATTACTCATTACAAGGTAATATGGATTATTATTCGTTTCCCATTGGGTCAGATCGACCCAGTGCAAAAATGTAAAGTGCAGTGTAATGAGTAATGGAGATTTATTACATTGCATTGCATTAGTAATGTAAAAAAATCCCATTACACTGTAATGGGTAATGAAAATATTTCACATTACAAAATGTAATGTAATGAGGAATGGACATTTTTAACATTACAAGATTTAATTCAATGAGTAATGATAATTTTTTACATTACAAAATTCAATGTAATGCGTAATGGTAATTGTTTGCTCTCATTACATTACATTTTGTAATGCAAAATACTTCCATTACTCATTACATTGGACATCGTAATGTAACAAATGTCCATTGCCCATTACATTGAAATGGGTGATGAAAATATTTCACATTACAAAATGTAATGTAATGAGGAATGGAAATTTATTACATTACAAATTCCAATGCAATGATAAACGACATTTTTTACATTACAAGATTTAATGCAATGAGTAATGATAATTGTTTACATTACAAAATTCAATGTAACGAGTAATGGCAATTGTTTGCATTACAAAATGTGATGTAATGAGTAATGGAAAGTTTTGGCATCACTGAATGTAATGTAATGGGTAATGAAATTTTTTTTCATCACAAAATGTGAAGTTCCAAGTGACTAAAAAGACTTGCGTTGCATTCCAACTACGCAAGCTACGTCGTCTCGAGAAGTAATCTCCGCATCGTGATCAAAAGGTCACTTGGTCTACCGAGCGTACTTTTCAGCCAGAGCGGTCGCAACGACGACGGAAAAATTGTTAAAGAAATCCGGACTGTTGTAGAGTATCTGCTCCGGCCCCTCGTCTATATAGTCGCCCCTCACGTCCGGATTGAGCTCCAGCAGTATCTGCGTCGCGACCTGCGCCCTCGATTTTCCGGCGCTGTCCGCGTCCAGAAAGAAGCTACCCAAAAAACGATATTTGCATGTCTTTCCGAACAGTCGAAAACGCTTAGGGGAAGATTTTACTTGGCGCCGATGTCCTCGTGTGTGATTTTCTTTCCGTCGACGATGGTGAAGGCGCCGATGCCAGGAAGAACGAGAGACTTGAGGATCTCAGTGCCGAGGCCGGTGGCGTTTATGAGGCAAATGTGAGCGGCCTCCAGCGAGGCCTGTCCATGGTCGCCCCACAATCTGCGACAACGGGTCTCATGTGCGAAACGATATTCGACGAATTATCGCTACTATTCGATACCGAAAAAATTCGCATCGTCGAACAAGCGCGATGACATTGGTGGGGGAGAATTTTTTCGATCCCTCCTGACAGCGTAACATAACCTCGTGATAATGACATTGACGTAACCTCAAAATCGTCCGGGCGTATACGATACCTCAGTTGTCTGTCGTATTTGCGATTCTTTTCCGATTGCTCGGGCGACTTTGGAGCCGGCGAAGCCATCACGCACGTTTCTCCGCTCGAAAATACTCTCGTGGTTTTTTTAATCGAACGCTCAGCGGCTTCTAAGCGTCCACACGCACACACGCGTGACTTCTATACGTGTATTAACGTCGCAGCGCGGCGCCCTCGAATTTCTGCACGAAAAACGTTCATCTCGTAGTTTAGAATTCTCGGCCGCAATTTCGTAAGGTTACTCTCAACTACGGATATTCGAGACTGGTGAGTCGGAGAGGCGCATTTGAATAATAAACTTTAACCACAAAAGCCGGCTTTCTCGTTCCAGGCTCGACCTAACCTCAAAAACACGCGTACTTGTCCGCGGAGATGTTCGTTTGAAAAGTATTTGAAGCCTGAATAGAAGCGATGCTGGGACGTTTCGCGTTGCGTTGTCTGCGCGTTAAAAAATTGCGTCACGCGTCGCGCGGTTGTTCCGGGCGATCGTCCCGGGAGCAGCAGAGCGACGAGCCCGAGGATCCGCGCGTCTCGGAATTATTGCGAGACGCGGCAAATTTCAACGAATCAACCGACAGGACATGGTCGACGACTCCGTACCCGCAGGACGCGCCTTCGTGCCCCGAGGGCTCGGAGGAGGTCGAAAAACCGAAGCTCGATCCTCTGGACGCGTCGATTCTCATGTTTCCCGGCCAGGGAACTCTCAGGGTCGGCGCCGTATCGGGCTACATGAAGTTTCCGCGTGTGCGAGAGCTGTACGCGAGCGCGAACGAGATACTGGGCTACGATCTGGCCAAGCTGTGCCTCAACGGGCCACAGGAGCGTCTGGACAGAACGGAGTTCAATCAGCCGGCTACGGTCGTCGCTTCGCTCGCCGCCCTCGAGCGTCTCTGGGACGAGAGGCCCCGGGCGGTAGAGTCGTGCAAAGTCGCAGCCGGCTATAGCGTCGGAGAAATCACGGCGCTCGTTTTTAGCGGCGCTATCGAGATCGAGGACGCGGTGAGACTGGCGGCCGTCAGGGGAGCCGCCATGCAGCAAGCCTCGGAGCAAGTAGCTCAGGGTATGCTCTCGGTGTATTGCACGCCCGAGTCCAAGATACGCGACACGTGCAAAGAGGCGGAGAAGTGGGCCATGGATCTCGGCGTCGAGACGCCCGTTTGCCGGTAGGCGATCTCCTCCCCTTGTGTGGCCCCTGATTCTTACCACGCAGCATATTTGACACAAAATGAGACTTTTTTTGGCAGCGGAGAAAATCGAAATTCGACCCTTAAGGGGCTATACCAGTGTGAACGCTGAAAATTTGGGTGACTTTCGGGAATTTGTGGGAAGAAAAGTACTCAATTAAACGTTTCGGAAAGTTAAGAATATATTTGGCTATATTTTACCTATATTACATAATTTTTTCATCGAAAAATATTGAGATCCAAGCGACTCACGAAAGTATAAAAATCTCATCTCATATTCTTGAAAGTATAAATTATCGAGTACGGAAAAAAAATCGATTTTTTTAAAGTGTCACACTGCTATAGCCTCTTAAGGGAGTGAAACAGGAGTTTTAAAGTTTGGGTTTGTTTGGATGTTCTTTTTGCTCACATATGTGCGGCATACGCAGTTAAGGAGTTAAAAGTACTACTTGACTGTCTACAGGCACAAAGCAGCGAAGAAAAAATGGTTTAGTGTTATTTAGAAGATGAATTTGGTAAGTTTGAAGCATGGTTGCAAATAATGCTTTCTTTTTTGTCGTGCATTAGCGTTTTCATTACTCATTACATTACATTCAGTCATGTAAAAAAATGTCCATTATTGATTACATTACATTTTGTAATGTAAACAATTGCTATTACCCATTGCATTGAATTTTGTAATGTAAACAAAATTCCATTCTTCATTACATTACATTTTGTAATGTGAAATATTCTCCGTACCCATTACAATGTAATGGGTAATGGAAATATTTTACATTACAAAATGTAATGTAATGAATAATGGATTTTCTTTACAGTATAAAATTTAATGTAATGAGCAATGGAATTTTTATACATTACAAAATATAAGGTAATGAGTAATGGAATTTTTTCACATTACCAATACAATGCAATGTTAAAAACCTCCATTACTCATTACATTAAATTATGTCCATTACATTACTCATTACATTAATTTATGTCCAATGTACAAAGTCCAATGTAATGAGTAATGGATTTTCTTTACATTACAAAATGTAATGTAACAAGCAATGGAATTTTTTTACATTACAAAATATAAGGTAATGAGCAATGCAATTTTTTCACATTAATAATACAATGCAATGTTAAAAATCTCCATTACTCATTACGTTAAATTAAGTAATGTAAAAGTTTCCGTTACTCATTACATTACACTTTGTAGTGCAAAAAAATTCCATTACCCATTACATTGGACTTTATAATGTAAAAAATGTCCATTGCCCATTACAATGTAATGCGTAATGAATTTTTTTGTCATTGCACATTACGTTGTGTTTTGTAATGAAAATGTTTCACATTGCAAATGTAATGTAATGGAAATGCAATGGAAATTGTTTACAATACAAAATATAAAGTGATGAGTAATGGACATTTTTTACATTACAAAATGCAATGTAATGAGTAACGGAAATTGTTTACATTACAACATATAGTGTAATAGGTAATGGGCCTTTTTTACACTACTGAATGTAATGTAATGGGTGATGGAAAATTTTTTCATTACCGATTAAAAAAGTAATGAATAATTATTACAAATAATGTAATGAATAATCATTATAAATTCAATTTTAATGGGTAATCATTATAAAAAAGTAATGAATAATCATTACAAATTTCGCAAGCCTGGTTTCAAGTAAATCTGGTCGAAAAATAGGTTTTTTTTTTTTTCATAAAAACCGTAACACTCCCGATTAAGCCCCTTAAAGATTACATTTTGGAAATTGCTGTAATATATGTTAATGTATTCAGCAAAAAAAAATGTTGTCTCACATAGACTTTAAAACAGAAGACTGCGTGGTGAGAATTAATGGGCCGCAGATATCGTAATACTGCCCGAAACGATTACTTCTCCTATGGTAAATGTCGCTAATAGAGCCTTCTTCCAACAGAATCGCCGTTTATCTCTACACGCAGGGAAAAATTTTGGCCGGTAACGAGGAGGCGCTCCGTTACGTCGAGCAAAACGCGCGGAGCAAGGGTTTGCGCCAGCCGCGTCGACTTCCGGTCTCTGGGGCGTTTCACACCGCCCTCATGGAACCCGCGATCAAACCGTTCGCGAAGGCTCTCGACAGCGTCAATGTCGAGCCACCCAGAGTGGCGGTTTACTCGAACTTCAAAGCTCAAGTTTACAGATCCACGAGGGACATCAGGAAGTATCTCACGAAACAGATAGTTTCGCCGGTCAAGTGGGAACAGGTGTTGCACACGATCTACGAGAGACCACCGGATACCGCGTTCCCGAGGACCTTCGATCTCGGCTCGAACGGCAGAATGAAGAGCATACTCACCAAAGTCAACGCTAAAGCAGCCGATCACTGTCACCAATTGTAACCGTCACTTATATTGCTCCGTTAGGTGTAGAAAAATAAAAGGTTGAATGGCCAGTGCGCTCTTGGGTTTGCTACACCGTACTTTTTAATGAAGACTGTACCTGATGGATGCAATAGTACGAGGCTGTTACGCATTATTGACTCAAATTACCTGACTTTACCAGGTTCTCCATGCAGGTTTTGCAAATGATCCAGATTAGGGTCCAATAAAGAACACTTTGTTTTGAACACTGACTTTTCCCTGGTTATTCCAGGAGGAAAAAAATGGGGTTTTCCTATTTTCCAGATGCGTAACGACCTTGCGGTCAAAAATGGAATGTGTCGATCGGAAATTTGGGGGAAGAGGCGGAAAGAGGTAGGAAAATCTACAAGCAAGGTATGTTAAAATGGCCATGAGAATTAGTAGAAACATTCTACTAGTTCTTAATCGAAGGATTTTCATTTTTTTTGGAAAATTTCAATTTTTTTCAATAAGCGAGCGATTTTTTGGTCGATAATCGAAAGTTATCTGTCGAAAGCCGCCATTTTGTTGATTTTTGAAGAAAAAAAGCTTCGATTAAGGACTAGATTTATTATTAAAATAATGATTTTTTTTTGGTTCTTTGATTTCAGATGATCCAGT
Source organism: Ophion ellenae (assembly GCA_963210295.1). Classification (NCBI taxonomy): domain Eukaryota; kingdom Metazoa; phylum Arthropoda; class Insecta; order Hymenoptera; family Ichneumonidae; genus Ophion; species Ophion ellenae. The sequence continues at coordinate 21,948,714 of OY723397.1, read as the reverse complement.
AAAACTCTACGATGGTCACCGCAAAGCACTACATGCCGAAGGGACCCCCAAAGCACGAACATGGCGATATTTTTTTGAATAATCAATATTTTCCTTTGGAAATTTGCACAAGTCAAGTTGAAATATAACATAAAAAGTCTGTGTAACCACTTTTGTAAAACAAACTTAATTACTATAACAAAAAAATGATTGAAAATGCTCGTTTTTCACGCCTCTGACTGCATCTCGGTCCTTAAGCCATTGAGCACACCTCACGTTAGTCAACGTTAATAGTCAGGGTTAATAGTCAAGGTTAACTCGCCGACCAATACACTGGCCGATCAAAGATCTCTCCGACTAGAAACTCGCCGACTATTTTTTTGTAAAACTGAAATTGTGCAATTTTCACAAAATTTTGGGTTTGTTCTCTCTTTGCGGGTCGGCCAGTTAAGGGAGACTTTGTCTTGGAAATCGGCGGGAGATGTTAGCGGCTCAACATGAGCAGCTAGAAGAAGAGGAGGGATGCCTCTATGGACCAGGCATTGCCGATTAGCGGTAATTATAAACACACTTGTGTAAACACATTACAAAATTTTAAACGCGTTTTTCTCGAAAACACGTTTTCAAAAATGGCTGACATTCTCCTGACCGCTGTAATGAACATATCGACCTGAAATTTGGAGAGCATACTCAGAAAATACGTCTTCACGGAATGACGGATCGTTTTTCCTATAGATACATTTTTGCATTTGTTATTTATCTTTTTATGCGAAAAAAAACGCGAAAATTCGATTTTTTTTTACTGCCGCCATTTTCCGAAATTTGTACTGAACGAAAAAGCCATCCGTCATGACCAAAGGGTCACAGATTGATAATATGCTTTGAATTTGTGTTTCAGATCAACAAAGACGGGGCAGTGATGTCAGCCGTTTACCTCCCGCGATTTGAGGACCTGTTTTCGCGGAGCTGCAACGGCCGCCATTTTGGTTTTTTTTTTCAAACAAAAAAAAATTTAACGTTCCGTATATCATGAATAAAAGCAAGAAAAAAAAACCGCACTCAAAAAGCTTTACTCGTTTCCTTTAAAAAAAAAAAAATGTAAACACCTGAAATATGGCACTCCAAGGACAAAGTCTCCGTTAAACGGCAACCACTGATCCCACTCTGACCCTACTACTACACCGTATTTTTCATTTATGCGTAAATTAATTATCGCTTATAGTAAATAATCAAATTAAGGAAAAAAGGTAACCAGCTTCGACAGTGGTAAGCTTTTTATTTTTCGTCCAACATTGATAGGCGGGTAAATCGAATTCGTACAGGATCATTGTTCGTTTCGGAGATTAAACAGTCTTTCTAACACCAAGTCACAGTTGTACGGCAATAGCTACTGTCCTTAGTCTCTCCCGATGGTTTGTAAAACTTATGATTAAACGTTTGTTTTCCTTATCTTTTGAGCTGCCTTGTTCACTTTTCAAGATCATAATACGAAAGCTACGTCGGGACGAGGTTTTTTCGACTCACTGGACAGAGACTAGCGGGTTCGATCGAAATAGGAAATTGATCGGGAATCAGAAGCTTTTTCCCTTCACACGAGATATCTGTTTTGTGCAGTCGTTCGATCCTCGACTCTCGTTATTTTATCGGTAAAACGAACTTTAGAGTTATCCTATAATTATGGTAAAAAAAAAAACACAAGAGAAGCAGGGAGAAAGCTGCCTCGGTACCTCCAATAAATTATGGCGATACAGCGTGTGACGTCTTTAAGCTACAACATTATCCGCGTCCTCAGATTCGCGTTGTCGAAATCGTAAATGCAAGTGTTTCTTACCGAGCCGATGACTCTTCATAGAATATCTCTCATATATTACTCTTATATAGCTTTGTGACAATATATTAATATCAAATATATTATAGTTATTAAATTTGTTTAAATAATCTTGTAACGAGAACAACGGATTAGTCGACCGAACGAGAATGAAATTTTCTTCGCGAATGGAGTTATTGGAAATTGACAAGAGTACGAAAAATCGTAGGCTCTCAAGCGTGGAACGGTCTCGAAAATAATCGTACGTCGAGTGATAGTACAGTCGTGCTGTGCATTGGAGTCGGAAAAAATTAGAAGGCTAGTTTTTTGACAACCCTTTCATCCCCTAAAAACGCTACACCCCGATTTTTGGGCAAACTTGGATTTAGCACCCGCGGCACCTACAAAATCACTTGTCAAAAAATTATCCTTCCAATTTTTTCCGATCGCGAGGTTTTTCAGCGACGGCACGAATGTACTGTGAGAGTTAAACTCTTTTTATTTGCAGCGATTAGACTGCTCCGATTCTTCTCGATTCTAATCAATGAGACTCTCCGAGGGGGCAAGAATGCTCGTCTTTGTCTTTTCGTTTGAGAAAATAAAAGTATTTTTTTTTTTTTCCGAACTCGGTTCAGTTAGTCGAGAAACAGTTAGTGCGATTGTAGCCATTAGTGAAAAAGGAAAAATTCACAAACCTCTTTCACGGTTTAGAATTTTTATACTCCGTATCGGAGTTTGCATTTAAAAGTAGAGTTTTTTTTTCTCGTATTCTTCGCTCCCGTTTTTCTTTAGATGCTACGAATGTGCCTGGGTCTTCGTACGAGAAGGCAGCAGGAGGAGAGACCCGAGCTGACCTTGGCCAATTCCGACAGACGCAACGATCTCACGGGATATTCGACTTTATCGGCGAAAACTTTGCTCGAATTTGGTATTTCATCCTCGGAACGATGTATGAGCGTTCCGTTTACGTAAAGAACGTTCGCAGCCTCGTCCTCCGGCACGGTGAGCGTTTGATAGACGTACGTAGCCTCCCTCTCGATCCGCTTGTCGATGCAAAAAAGGACAAAATATTGAAATTTCGTTTGCAGATTACGGGGTAAAAATGCGATTTTGAAAAAATCGATTTTTTTTATTGCATTTTTTTGAAGTATAAGTATCTGAGAATGTGTCCTGAAAATTTCAAGTCGATCCGAACAAAATTGACTGAGATATGAGCGTTGAAAGAGAAGAATCCGCGTTGAAAGAGCGTTGAAAGAGAAACTTTAAGGGGGGATTGTCTTTTTTTTCGCAAAATTTACCGCTTTTTGGGAATTTTTTTGTGAAGAAAGTATACAACGGAAAACTTGTGAAACTTGGCATATAGTTTTATTGATCTGTTTACTACATACAAAAAATTTTTTAAACAATTTCATCAAAAAATCCGCCTCCCACCCCCCTCGACGCGCGATGGTCCTTTTTTGATGGTGTGCACGATTTCTCAAAAACTATTCAACCGATTGCCTTCAAATTTGGACAGAATGCTCAGCTGACATCCTTTTATCGTTTGATGAAGCAAAAAAGCAATACGTTTAATAGTTTTTTATTTATAACAAAAGATCGATCAATTTTTTCGAAAAATCGATACTTCAAGTTCAAAACGTCACCAAATCGTCAATTTTTTTTTCCCTTCATCGAACGATAGCTATATGTGTCTAAAGTAAAATGCTTTTTGGGTTTTTGTTGCAGGATGAACGTGAAGGCTGTAATCGTGCACACCATCAAAAAAGGACCATCGCGCGTCGAGGGGGGTGGGAGGCGGATTTTTGATGAAATTGTTTAAAAATTTTTTTGTATGTAGTAAACAGATCAATAAAACTATATGCCAAGTTTCACAAGATTTCCGTTGTATACTTTCTTCACAAAAAAATTCCCAAAAAGCGGTAAATTTCGCGAAAAAAAAAAGACAATCCCCCCTTAAACGCGTTTTTCTCAAAATGGCATTTCTGAAGTCGGTGACCAAGATTACTCGAACGCTAATGAACCGATCTTCTTGAAATTTTGCAGGCTTATCTAATACATAAAAATGTAGTCTTGAATAGTTCGATTTTTTTTGTTCGAAAAAAAAAATGGCAGTTTTATAGCCAAAAAACGGTCGTTTTTTTTCGTTAAAATCGAACCATTAACTTTGACTGTCCGCCATTTTGTGAAAAATGAATATTTTTTAAAATCCTTCGATTAAAGACGAGTTTATACTTATATTTGACTAAATCCATCCGCATTTTTTTTTCAGATGATCCACTTCGCCGCAATGTTGGTCACCGCAAACCGTGTATATAAAAACATTATTTCATTGACGGCCATTTGCCACTAAACAATGTAATATCTTTCAATAAAAAAATTACTGAAAGTTCTTCAAGATGTGTTCTTTAAGATGGTATATTGAGCGATTAAAAAAGTTTTGTAGTTTTCTTTAAAAAAATTCATGAAAAAGGCCTTTTTTTGCGCTACAAGTGGGGGTAACGCCTTAAACGCCGCGAGATGGCTTACCTTTAGGGCTTCTTGGGCTTCCTTGCCGGCGCCCACGCATATGACGTGAGGGCTCGCCATGGTGACCAACGACTTCAAGCGCTTCGACTCGGCGACCTGCAAAATTCACGCGTCTCGTTAATATTCGGCCCAGCGGCTGGCACGTGCCTCTTCCTCAACACGCCTCGATCGTGTTTATCGACGAATAATTCTGACAACGTTTACGCAAGCGATTTTTCGAGCTCGACACGCCGGTGCGGTGGGGTGCGCTCGTGACAAAGTGCAACGTGTGGAAGGAAAACGCGGTGAGTGAGCTGTGACGATATGCACGCTTCGTGGTAAACGCGTCTTAAAATGTTGTTTCGAAAGCGCCCCCGGTTGTAGCAAGCGACGCGGGTTGTGTGTTTTGTTGTTTTTGTTTCATTCAAAGCGTCGATATCCAGGCGTGATCGCCAACCTTTAGCGGAGCCGTGGAAAGATTCTCAACAACGACGCCTTCGCCGCCGTCCCCCACCTCCGATGTAGAGGCACATTCAAAGTGTCCCCGATGCAACCAGAGTCGCAGGCAGTACGATATTTCGTCCGAGGAAAACAATAACGGCCGCAAATGATCGATACTCCACGTTTGTTAATGTTCAACTGTGCGTCTTCGACGTTATTACCTTTATCGGGACGCAAGGATATTCCGGAAAGGCCGCAGCCACCGCTCTCGCACCAGCCTCGTTGGTGAATTGCGACAAGCCCACGAAGAATTCTCTGCCTTGAAAACGTTTACGTTATTTTGGGGGGCAATGTTACAAAAAATATTTCTGACGCGAAAGCAATCGCCGAGAGGTGGGAATAAACGTTACCGGTGAAGAGAACGTCACCGCCGTCCAGGCGAGCGTTCTTGTCGGCGATCTCCACCAGCGGTATGTCCAACTCCTTCTTCAGTACAGCTCGGATTGTTTCGATCTGGCGAACACGAATATCGACAACGGTGTCACTCGAGTATGAGGCATTCCGCGTTACTTCAGCCAGTAAAAAAAAAATCCGCAAATAATTTTGAAAAATCGAGTTACTTTGTTGAAAAATATTCACCGGGCGTCGATATTTTTAAAAAATTTCTGACGTTTTATCTCGTTCCCATTTTGTAACATTTTTCCATTCAAATGGGTGTATCTTTGGCAGAATTTCACGTATTTACATTTGTAAAAAACGAAAATGTGCGTCTTTTTCTAGCCTTCCAGAAAAATATTAATTTAGATTTTATTGAGCATGTCGAACGTCCGTTTCAGGGCAAAATGTGCAAAAATATTTTTTTTCTCAAGGAAAGACACTGGTTATTTTATTTTTTTAAATTTCCTCGAATTGTGAATACGAAAAACGGATTTTTGGTATTTTTTATATTATGGGATTCCTCAACACCGTGAAGTAACAGCTATTTTTATTTAAAATTTTTTTTTATTAATATTCGATTGAAGAATTTGCACTCCAAGGCTCCAATACATATAACATATATGTCATATGTATTTAAAAAACCTGGTAAACATACAGCGAGTGCTCCACACTCTTCAATCGAATAATAAAAAAAAAAAAATTTAATAAAAATAGCTGTTACTTCACGGTGTTCAGGAAACCCATGATATAAAAAATACCAAAAATCCGTTTTTCGTATTCACAATTCGGGAAAATTCTTAAAAATGAAATAACTAGTGTCTTTCATTGAGAAAAAAAATATTTTTCCATATTTTGCCCTGAAACGGACATTCGACTTGCTCAATGAAATCTAAATTAATTTTTTTCAGGAAGGCTAGAAAAAGACGAACATTTTTGTTTTTTACGAATGTAAATACGTCAAATCCTGCCATACAGCCACTTGAATGGAAAAATGTTGAAAAATGGTAATCAACGGGAAAAAAACGTCAGAAATTAAAAAAAAAATGTCGACACTCGCTGAATATTTTTCAATAAACGAAATCGATTTTTCAAAATTTGTGCATTTTTTTTAACTGACTGAAGTGACGTGGAATGCCTCGTATCCGCATGGGAATGTAAATTTCATAAGAGGGCCAGGCAGGGGTCTAGGACCCGAACAAACCGAAACTCGAATGCAAAAATCCTAGATCCTAATAAATCCAAATCAACCAAAACAAATTCGAACAAACCCAAATAAATGCAATCTAACCCTGCCACAAACAAACCTCCTTGAGCCTCGAAGGTTCCTGAGGTCGCGCAATCAGTGCAGTGCCGTTGCAGACGATCGCAACGTCCTCGACGAATGGGCAGAGCGGCGAATTTTCGTCGGGCGGCATTTCGACAACGTCGACGCCGAGCTCGCGCAGCAACTCGGCAAGTGCCAAATGTTGTTTTCTAGCCTCGTCGAGACCGACCTCGCCCCTTGTCCGCAACGACAGAGGAATTCGGCAGAGTACCGCGTGCGTGTAACGATGAAGGGCCATCACGTCGCTCGATTATTATTGCGAATGAAACCAATGGAATGACAAGCTCCCGGAGACACACACGCGCGCGGCGGGCAAACGAGAGTGCGCGTTTTGTTGCTGTTGTAAATATTCGAGTCTCGCTTTTGACGTTTAGGGCTATGACGCCATCATGGAGAATATATACGGACGAATCTGCAATACCGGCTGAGCGGCAACCGGAAGTTTCGGGGAAATTCGAATGTTGAAGCGCACGAGAAATTTACCGGAAGTTTAGTAATCTACCGGCAGCTTGTTTCTTCTTTCCGCCGACTGATGGCGCCACGCAAACGCCGTGGTTTCAAAGCTAATCGCGAGTGTAGTGTATTTAGAACCAGCCTTTGCTCTGGCCGTACGGACAATGACGTTGCTCTCGTGTACTTCTTGATCAACCGTGAATAATACTACAACAATTTGTAAATATTCATTCAGCGAACAGTACATTGAAATTTTTCTCGCACTTCTCTTGTTTCGACAATCAACGGCAACGCACAGTTTGCGTGTCGTCGGCGATCGAATAGTACATAAATTTAATTTCAATCTCCATCGGATCATTTCAGCGCAAGAATGTGTCGTAGCTGTCAAATTTTTTTCCGCACTTTCGCGAACCTAAAAGTTTCGGAACAATCGATTTTTCGTCGATAGTGACGTGGCCCAAGCGGGAAAAGAAAAGTCATACACGATGCCTTGTATAATATTGTAAAATACAGTTTGTGTAAATAGCGAAAAGCAATACTGATCATTTTGCGAATAAACACCGAGGAAACGAACGTAATGGCGAATACGATGGAGAGCCTTAACCTCAAGACGAGAAGACGAAACGTCAAGGAGGAGAGAGCGTCGGCGGCGGATTTCCAAGAGTCGTCGACCGGTCGCACGCAACGGAACGCCGAGGACAATGCCGGCGGTATACCCAATGGACGCATACCGAGTGTATCGTCACTCGACGACTTTGATACGCCTATGAAGGAATCGTACGATATCCGCGACGAGGAGAATCATTCGGTCGGCGATAGTCCCCGAGATACGGAGGCTCTGGAGCACAGCGAGAGAAGAAAGATCGTCGATATAAGGAAGAGCCTGGAGAAGAATCCTTCGTTGGTAAAACTCAAACTATTGGGATGCGGCAGTCATGGACTAGTCAATGGTAAACCATATTGACTATTCACTTTGCTTCATTGGAACGCAATTTTTCGCCTATTTCCATCACAAAGGAAGATTCTTTCCTCTATGCAGAGGAAATTAAATTGCAATTCTTCAAACAATCTATAGGATACAGTTGCATGCAAAAGTGTCCGGCCAAAGATCATTTCATCATGGGGTATCGTTTAAAGGATGTAAAATGGAAACACCAACATCGTAAAGTTCTTTTATTATGCAATCGAGACGTGTTATTGAAAAACTATATATAAGTATTCATAATTGTTTATAAACAGAATAACAATTTTTGCTCGTTCATAACTATCCAGCCAAGTACGAATTACGCACTATATACGAAGAAAAAATATAGTAACTCAAGAAAAAAAATTGAGAATGGTAATAAATCTTACATTTATTACCATTTTAAATATAAATAATTTTATTTGTTTATATTTTAATAAATGAATAAATATTTTTATTTATTATTTATTTATTTATTATCATTTATTTATTTATTTATTATCATGAGTGACGATTCTATCTTGAGAGATATGTTTCCACTCTTGAACTTTTCCCCACAAAGCAGCCTTATTGGCACAATGTTCAGTTCCCACTCTTAGTTTTAACTCTGGCCATAAATGTTGTATGGGATTCAAGTCCCGAGATTGACTCGGCCACTCTGAAACTCGAATATTTTTCTTGCTGAAAACCTGCTGAAGGAGATGTGATCGATGTTTTGGATCATTATCTTGCTGAAAAATCCATCCTCTTGGCATATTCTGACAAGCAGAAGGCGGCATTTCTTTTTATATAATATCTCTATACACAGCAGAGATCGTAGTGCCTTTAATTTTAAAGATTGGACCGACGCCTTTCCAAGAGAATGCACCCCATAGCATAATGCTATCTCCACCGTGTTTCACAGTTGGTGTTTGATATCGGGAATCATTTCTAGTTCCTTTTGGTCGTCAAACGTACCTTCTCCCATCATTTCCAAACAAATTAATTTTAGTTTCGTCTGAGAACGGCACTTTTTTCCAATCTTCAACAGTCCAGCTCTGGTATTTTTTCGCGAATTCTAATCTGGCCTTCTTATTTTTTTTACCGATGAGCGGTTTTTCAACTCGAACACGTCCAAAAAGTCCCACTTCTGTCAGTCTACGCGAAACAGTACTTTGGCTAATGTCAGCCAAATTTTCTTCGCGTAATTCACGTACGATGATTGCAGCATTCTTTTTTACGCCTGCGACAGCCTTTCTTTTGATCACTTTATCGACACGATTAGTTGTTTTCCTAGGTCTCCCAGGACAGTATTTATCTTCTGGAGTACCTGTAGTCTTGAATTTATTTATTATATCGTTGACAGTCGATTTTCCAATCGCCAAAATTTTAGCTGTCTCACGTGAAACTTTTCCTTCGTTGTGCAACTTGATAACCACTTTACGTGCATCTAAAGACGTGCGTTTCGACATCTTGACTGGGTGCTACTGATCGTACAATGTAAAAGGAACGGAGCTCTCAATGCTTACATGATTTCGCGACTGATAACGTAAACGAAGCGAAGCGAATTATATCTTCATGTATTTTCTTACAAAAAACGTGATATTTTTCTTACAAATCGTTACGAACAATTTTTAAATTACATATTTTGATTGCATGATAAAAGACCTTTACGTTGATATATTTGTGGTTCCACTTTGCATCCTTTAAACGTTACTCAATCATAAAATTATCTCTGGCCGGACACTTTTGCATGCAACCGTATATAAAAAACAAAATGCTGACCGACATTCAGCTAGGCCTAAGCTGCTAAATGTGGAAACGCGAAATTTGGGGGGCATGTTGATTTTATTACGTAGGTAATAATGAGAAGAGATTTTTCGAAATTCAACCCTTAAGAGGAGAAAACGGATGGCAAAGTTTATATGGAAATTAAACAAAATCTGATCGGATTTACTAAAATTTGGGATTCGTGCTTCTTGACACAATTAATAAAACATGTATTTTAGTGTTCTTAGAAATTCAACCCCTGTGGGAAAGGAGAGGGTGGCAAAGTTTGTATGTAACATAAAAAAAATCTGACAAGAAAATTTACTTGAAGCTTAGTATTAATTCTCTTTGACACCAACAATAAAATACGTATTGCAGCATTTTTTCGAAATTCAACCCCTAAACGAAAGGGGGTGGCAAAGTTTGTACGGAAAATAAAAAAAATTGTTTCAAATTTACTTGAAATAAAATAGCTAATGTAGTACAAAAGCCATTTCATACCGTTACAAATTAGACTTATAATTCACGATTGGGCCGATTTGATCGCATAATACTGAAAATTTTATTTAAGTTATCAATCGAAAGCTATTTTATGCAGGATGCCGATACAGAGTCTTTGGAGTTGATTTTTTTGGATTCATTATTTTTATTGAAAGCTCACATTGGCACCTCAAAATATACAAAATACACGAGAGTAGAAAAAATTGTTTAATGATTTTCACAATACAAAGTTATGGCACACTAGCCATTCGCTGAAAGACATATTTTTCGTTGTAGCCCTGCATAGTAGAATGCCATTTTCAGCGTTGAAACTGGAGAATAATAACAATTTTTCAAAATTTATATTCGAAACTCGTTAATCGATACTTCAAGCCATCCATAGTTCGCCATTTTTAACATTTTTTTTTTAATGTATATTCGTAGAGATGTCAATTGAACTTTGTCAATTTTAGACAAAGTTGATTAATTTTTTGCAAATTGACACTGAAATTCCGTGAACTCTTTACGGCGTAACACTGCGGCGTTAGTCCTTAAATAATCCGTTTGTTATAAAATCGTTTGAAGTTATGTCATCCCCAAACTTATAACTTCCAGAACAAATATATGCTACTGAAGTTTGCATCGTTGGACTGTAGCTGGAAATAGTTGGATAGTGTAGTTGGAAAATAGCTGAAACACTTTCGAGGCTACTTGTAAAAAATCTATAATCGAGATCTGTAAAAAAGCTTTCGAATAATAATAAAAATAAAGAAATGAAGAAAATCATGAAGAATTTTCTTTGCATTCCTACGCCGCAAGCGTCAGCGCCATAGAAAAACATTTAGTGGAAATGGCCAATTGTCACTTCTCGCAAGGGTCAAATTGAAGTTTTGATTTGCGGTGAACCCAACTGCATATGCACTCAGTCGAGCAGCGTTCGTTTGTCGAACGCTCTTTGTTGAAATAAAAAATAAGTCGTAACTGAGTTGTAAGTCTCGAAGTCACGAGGATGATCTGTAGATGATACACGAAGGAAACTATGGCCAAGGCTTCTGGGACTGAACGACAACGAGGAACTCGAAAGCGACGAAAAATTGGATGCTGCAAACACCGACGTACCAGACGAAGTTTATCAACAAATATTGAAGGACGTTGCTAGGAGCGGGGGACATCTTCATCCCACAGCCACCGACAGAGAGTTGGAAAACTTTCAAAACGAGCTAACTCAATTGATATGCTGGGTATTACATCGACATCCACGATTGAAGTAAATACTTTTATAACGTGTTATCTTCTTGCCAAACTACTTCCTTAAGGAGTTTGGCATGCATTTCTTTTTAAATCGATTCTTCGAAAATGCTAACTGTATGTAACCCCTTAAGGACCACTGTGTAGGTAGATAATAAATCGGAGAAGTGTCAATAATTCGTGGGATGCCAAAACAAGATCACTTTACCCTATTCTACATATATAATTCTGTGATTAAATAAAAATCGATTTTTTTTATCTCGCCTTAATTAGAAAATATGTTAATAAACTGTACTCGGGGGAAGGCAGTCACGCAATATCGCAATAATTCGATTGCTTCCAGCTACTATCAGGGTTACAACGACATCGCTGCCACAATCTTATTGGTCATGGGTCTTCAACGGAGCTTGCGAATTCTCGAGCGCGTATCTCTAAACTTCCTGGAAAGATTCATGGAAAGAACGATGGAAACGGTCAATCAAGAATTATTCTACATATTCGCTTTGCTCCATCGTGTGCATCCTACGCTCCTCGTACATCTTGAAAAGTAAGTTTTTTTTTTTTGTTATCGGCCATGGAGATACTCTGACTCACAATTCAATACACTAAGTGTAGTAAGAAGAAATTCATTATTTTTGCAATAGATGGCTTTAGTAATCTGTATCTCGCGTTGTACAAGTGCGATCGGATTACGCTAAATGGCGTTAGAAAGATAAGATTTCGTGCTAAAATAAACATCTCAGGCAGTTTTGTGATTGTTCGACTCAATATTGTTTGCGCGCGCGTCAAAGATGGCCACCAGCAAAGTAAAAGTACGCCATATTTTACAGTTCTTTTTTTCGATAAAGGCGAAAAGGCAAGCCAGGCGGCTGAAAATGTGAATAGTGTTTATGGTCCTGATACTGTAACAGCCAATCGCGCGCAATTTTCGTTTCGTCGATTCCGTTCCGGTAATTTTGATGTCAAAGATGCAGCACGCTCTGGAATGCCAATTGTCGAAAATGTCGATAAAATCATGGAAATCGTCGAGTCCGACCGTCATGTAAGCACCGCTTGGATTGCTCAGGAGCTAAACATTGCACAAAAAATCGTTTGGAACCACTTGAATAAGGCTGGATACAAAAAGAATGGATTTCTTTTTACTACACCTTACATATATCATTCGATATATTATCTATTTCCCTCACGAAGCTCCAGGAGTAAAACATAGCTTCAATGGTGGCCTCACGAAGAATTTATATAAGCGTACCGAAATGACAAGCAAACTTGAGTCAAGTTCATTATTTGCCCATTTTTCGTTAAAACCTCGCAATATGTGATAATAGCAATAATACCGTGATTTTAGTGTAGAGCTGTTTCCACATTTCGCATTGGCTGAATACACAACTTGGTACGCTCACAAATACGCCGAGAATCGTAAGCTCCTCCACAGGCTTTTCGATTTCTTTCTGGGAAGTCCGCCCCTCATGCCGCTGTATCTGAGCACGGTTATCGTCGCTCACAGGGACGCCGAGATCTTCAACACAACACCAGACATGGGACATACCCATAAAGTGCTTTGCACGGTGAGGGAATTAATATATAATAATATTGCTTGAATTACGTCAACGTGAAAAACATCACTTGAAGCAGAGTTTTCAAAATAAAAACTATGAAAATGCATTTCTTACTTTTGAATGAGGATTCGATGTTGCAATGTTTTGGCTTAGATTATTTCGTTCGAGCAAGTGAATAGCAGCGTAGTAAAAAGACTGGATTAATCGTCGCAGTTCATTAAACCGAATATTGCAAATATTCCAATAACGGAATGTCGATGCTGTCGCGGTCTAGAAAAGGACGCGACTAATATCAGCAACTGTTTATTTATAGTTTACAATATCTTTTGAGTAGATTATTAATCCTTAAGAAAGCTGCCAACGTGCTATGGAGGGTTTAAAAAAAATCAAAATAGACAAAATGGCGTCGGTTTGAAAAAAAGTATCGAATTTAGCCTATTTTTTGACAGTTTTTCGTTAAAAAAAATATAAAGATTTAAAAAAAGCTTCCATAGCGCTAACATGCTATGGAGGGTTTGAAAAAAACCCAAAATTGACAAAATGGCGGGTTTGGAAAAAAGTATCGAATTTAGCCTATTTGTTGACAGTTTTTCGTTAAAAAAAAATATAAAGATTTAAAAAAATCTCCCATAGCAAGATAGGCGTGAAGAATGTTGTGTCAAAATTTGAGACGGATAGCTTGAAAACTCTTCCTCTGAGAGTGTGCACCGTTTTGAAAAACGAAATTCCGAGAAAAACTCGTTTAAGGTAGTCCTATTGCCAGGCTTCAATCGATAGGATTTTCGTTTTTTTTTTGAGCTTCACTAAATATATTAATAATCGTCTCTGTAAAATTTCAGGATCGTTTATCGACCTAATTACAGAGAAAATAAATATTAAAATTGCGTATTTTTGTGAAGGAATTCCGAGACGAAATACAAAAACCCAATTTCCGGTCGCTACAAAAGTGTATATAATAGTGGGAATCCGTGAGGTCATTAAAAATAATCAGATTTACATACTTAACACTCGTAGTAATCCAATGCTCTCAGAAAAAATTACGCTTATTGACCTAATTTTTATGTAATATCAAGTTTAATTTGAACTTCCGGTATTGGATTTATGACCACTTGCTACGATAAAGAGACGTGACAGCAAGGCAACAGCTGACTGTAGTCCTAACCTCATCTCACTCATTCGAATTTCCACACATATTTCATGTTTTAACCGACATATTTCGCCGACACAAATTTTCCACGCTTTTTACCAGTTGTAGCCTGGATACAATGCTTTATATTTCCCGCACCTGACATTGGTTCGACAGATCGACGTTGAAAAGCATGGAGGTTAAACTCGCCTGGTTGAGTCAAAAGAGACGGAGATAGAACCAATATTGCCAAATATCAAACCTAGAAATACTGCGCGAATCGTAAGAATAATTATTTTTTCATTTTTCTAATCAAATGTGAACATTCATTAAACAGTTTGCACATGGAAAGTTTAGTTATTACAAATTTGTTTGTTTGCATATGTTAAAAACATAATTGTACAAGTGTCAAGTATGATCAGTGGGTATGACTAGTGTGAAGCGATAGGACTACTTTAAAGTCACGAGTGCGGAATTTTCATAAAAATTGTCTACTTACGATCAATCGGCGATGCCAGGTCCATGTTTATAACCATCTGTACTATCGGAGAGACAAAATATCAATTTTTTTACAGTTTACACTGTGATGATCCCTTAATCTTCAAAGGGAAAGCATTTTTTTAAGGGGGGATTGTCTTTTTTTTCGCAAAATTTACCGCTTTTTGGGAATTTTTTTTGTGAAGAAAGTATACAACGGAAAACTTGTGAAACTTGGCATATAGTTTTATTGATCTGTTTACTACATACAAAAATTTTTTTCAACAATTTCATCAAAAAATCCGCCTCCCACCCCCCTCGACGCGCGATGGTCCTTTTTTGATGGTGTGCACGATTACAGCCTTCACGTTCATCCTGCAACAAAAACCCAAAAAGCATTTTACTTTAGACACATATAGCTATCGTTCGATGAAGGGGAAAAAAAAATGACGATTTGGTGACGTTTTGAACTTGAAGTATCGATTTTTCGAAAAAAATTGATCGATTTTTTGTTATAAATAAAAAACTATTAAACGTATTGCTTTTTTGCTTCATCAAACGATAAAAGGATGTCAGCTGAGCATTCTGTCCAAATTTGAAGGCAATCGGTTGAATAGTTTTTGAGAAATCGTGCACACCATCAAAAAAGGACCATCGCGCGTCGAGGGGGGTGGGAGGCGGATTTTTTTATGAAATTGTTTAAAAAATTTTTTGTATGTAGTAAACAGATCAATAAAACTATATGCCAAGTTTCACAAGTTTTCCGTTGTATACTTTCTTCACAAAAAAATTCCCAAAAAGCGGTAAATTTTGCGAAAAAAAAGACAATCCCCCCTTAAAGTGAAAAGTGCTATTTTTCACGAAAAATTCCGCCATTTTGGGGGTGGAAAACCCCCTCAATGTAAAAAAAATCTCAAACTAACCGTTGGGGGGAGGTATTTTATATGTAGAAAGTGTGTACCAAGTTTGAAATAAATCGGTCATGTAGTTTTCAAATGGCAGTGAACACGAACTTTGAAAAAGTGGTTTCGAGAAAAACGCGGCACCGGCTTGTTTGTGGATATTTTCGCGTACAAATTTCACGGAATGTTCTCGAAATGACACTTAACAGTGTACAAAAGGTTTCAATAAATTTTTTCTATACATATAGATGAAAAAAAATGACAAAAAATACTTTTTTGTCAATTTTTAGTAACGAATACTGATACGCACCATTTTTCGTCCTGTTCGGAAATTTCATGCACGATTTGCGTGTAATTCCATTTACGAATATTATTCATAGAAGATGCACCTGCTTTTTCAGTTACCGGATGATCTGCCGTTCGAAAAGTTGCTCGTTGATGCGAAAAACCTCTATTCGGAGTATCCTCCGGAGTCGATAATCAACGACGTGCGTGAATTTGACAAAAAGCGCCGTTCGAAGGAACAAGAATGGAAATCGAAGGCCGAGGCTAGCCGGAGAGAACGAGAACGCTTGCGGCAGCTCAAAATCGCCGTACCGAGCCGCACGATAATACCGTATCCTCGTTTGAGGAGCTACCGAACCATCACCGTCGTTACTATTTTAGCGATCGGCATATACGCTTTTCTCAAAACTGGCACGGGCCTCAACTGACACTGAACCAAAGGGACATCCTACAAACTTGCCTTATTTCACAGTCGAATCTTTTTCTACGTCGTTTTATCGAGCACACGAGCGAAGTTCAACGATACTATTTTGTCAAATATGCGAAAAAGAAAGGATCGAAACTGTGCTATCGCGAGATTTTCAAACTCTTCGTAGAAATTCTCCACGAAGTTGGCCACGTACCACGATTCGTTGTTTGTTACTGTTGTTCATTAACGCTCTTTTTTTATTGGTTTTTCCGATAATTTTGTATCATTCCTATGACGCCTTCGCGCTGACTTTCCATCCTTATTTTTTTTTTTTTTTCGTCCGTCTACATTCTCGTACTGGCGCGTTTTTTGCGAGAATGCGTGGGCGCGCGTGCATACGTGCGTGTGCAATAGACTACGAGAATGAGAGGGGAGAAGGGACGATTTTCCGAGGGCAAAAACTAAGATAGTTCTGAAAAGGTAAAATCATTATTAATGTAACCTGCGGAAGAGCAAAAACGTCTGCTCGCGTGTGAATAGTGTAGAATATGTAATTTATGCGTTGCAATATGATTTTTAAAAGCGTAGGTATTTATTTTCGATCATATATATATATATATATATATATATATATATATATATATATATATATATATATATATATATATATTAGGTGTAGTAAAAAAAATCCATTATTTTTGCATGAAATTGCTGGGAAAAATAACGGATTTCTTTTTACTGCGCCTAATATATATATATATTAGACTGGCCCAAAAAAAAATTGAAAATTTTGTTGAAAAAATTGTCGAGGATGACAAAAAATGAGTGCTGACCAAATTTTAGCCCTTTATATCAATATTTAGAGGTCCCTCATCGCGATTTACTATTTCCCATTAATTTAACATGGTAAAAGTTTTGTTAGCCGCTTCTCAGCTTTATAACTCGCCTACGGGTAAACACACGAAAATGCCCAAAACATTGTTTCATAGGAAATCTAACGCTCTACAAAAAAGGTCCTTAGCTTTCATACGATAAATTCACTCGTTCGAGTTCTATTCCACGTCAAAGTTAAATCTATGATAAAATTTCATGATTTTGCGAGATTTTTTGACTTTTACAACGAAATTATTGATCTTTTTCGTGTTTTTCTGATTCATCTAAAAAAAGTATTGTATCCTTTTCAAATTATTCCCTAGATAGTTTCGAAAATTCCTGATAGATTTAAATTTATTGTTATTCAAAAGTACATTAGTACAAAAATCTATTCATAAACCGAATTCAATTCCCCTAGCATGATAAATAAATATCTAGGGAATAATTTAAAAAGGATACAATACTTTTCAAGATGTATCAGAAAAAGAAACAATAAAAAATCAATAATTTTGTCACAAAAGTCCAAAAATCTCACAAAATCGTGAAATTTATCAATTCAACTTTGATGTTGAATAAAATTTGAACGAGTGCATTTATCGTATGGAGGCTGAGGACCTTTTTTGTAGAGCGTTAAGTTTTCTATGAAAAATATTTTTGGACGTTTCGGTGTGTTTACCCGTAGGCGAGTTATAAAGCTCAGAAGCGGCAAAGAAAACTTTTACCATGTTAAATGAATGGGAAATGGAATTTTTTGGTCATTTTCAACAAAAATATAAATAAATAAAATTTCATTTTTTTTTGGGCCCGTATAATATATATATATATATATATATATATATATATATATATATATATATATATATATATATATATATATATATATATGTGTTATACGTGCGCGAACTCATGTATGTGTGCGCGCGTGTGTATGTGTAGAGATACATGATGCAGCCGAATAAACCAATTCACCAATAAAAGAATATTGTTTCTAAATAGTATTTATTTATTTAGCAACAGAGGGACGTAAATTAAATTCTTCTATACACACATTTAATTTGCCTATTATCCGGTTCGCTGAAAAGCAATGACACGACATTTGGAGCAACATCCATGTAATACTAATATCACAATTATCAAGGATTGTTGAACCGAACATTGACAGAGATTCGTCCATTTTGAGAGCCTCTTCGGATACGTTCACTTAGTAGATGGTAGAACTTTACACCTTAAAAATACATTATCCTGTCGACATATGTACAACGCCGCATGTCACTTCAATAAATGTACGGGAAAAGTGATATTTGCAGGTTCAAGTATACGAGCAATCGCGTTTGCGCAAGTATTACATTCGGGGATTAGAATACTGTGATAGCGAGAGAAAAGTAGCATACGGGTTGTAAAAGAACGAACGTTCGAGGCAATTTTCTAGTTTTGCACGATATTTAGGTATATTGTGAATAGACAAAAACGATAATACTCAGTTAAAAATTGACCATGAATATCGAGCATGAATCAATCGTGAATATAAATAAGAGGACGTCGATCTGCTGCTCGTTTTTACAGAGGCCCGAACGATGTATCTCGTAACTCTTTTTTCATTGGCGAAAATAAAGGAGCCATTTTTTAATTGACTGTACTTTTATATCCAAGCAATGAAAAAGAATATTCAATTTAAAATGAACATATCATGTGTTTGTTTAATTAAATTCAAAACAAACACATGTGTCTGTTATTATAACGGACGAAAAAAAAAACTAATGTTGATACTTTTTAAAAGTTTTGTTATGCATTTTTTTTCAATGCTTAGATATAAAAGCGTGTTTAATTTAACAAAAAATGTTTTTTTTTTGTTTCGTATAATCCAAAAGGAAGTTATGAGATACGCCTTTCAGACTCCGAAAAAAGAAATAGTAGCTCGGTGACCTTTTACGTTAATATTCATGATTTTTTTATTATTGTATTTTTTTATATTTTTATAATATACTTAAATATGCGTGCAGTTCCACAAATGCATTAGATCTTCAGTTGTTTTACAAGCTACATTTGAAAATTAGATTTTTCTTCATGTCGTCACAGTATTCTAAGCCCTTGTGAAAACGTTTTTTTCACAATCCCTTATCACAAAAGTTACCCTTTTTTTTTTAAGTCTACAAGTAAATATGTTATCAGCGTAAAAACTACATTTTGCCGTTGGCCACCCTACAGATTCGACGGTTAGCACAATTCAAGATGTAAAATTTCGTTCTCGTTCGTTACTGAAAAATGATTACTCTCAAACAAATGGTTAGAATGTTCGTACGTTTTTCAAGCAAATATTCCAATGTGCGGAAATTATTTTTCTCAAATGATTTTTATACGGATAGTTTTCATTGCAGAACAATATTGATTTTTCCATAATCGATTCATAGTTAACGTTTCCATATTACGAAGACAGGTTTGCCAAGTTTTACGGAATTGGTTCTCGTAATTTTTTCGCGCATTCCATTCATATTGATTATCAATTTACTTCCAGCAATGACCGAAATTTCAAAATCTGTAGTTTTTTGGATAACCTGCATCCCAAAACATCAAGAAAATTCCGGGAAAACATGATGATGTAAAAATTGAAAAAAAAAGGTCGTCTTCCAACAATGAAATTTTCTTTTTTACAAATAAAGCGGGCAAAAAAAACAGAGAGTCACAATAAAACTACAAAGGTTACGTTTTTTTTTCGTGAATTTTGCTTTTTTAGGATTTTTAACTTGAAGTTATGGTGGAATAAAGATTTTCACTTCGAAGATAGTATTGAAGTTTGCATCGTTGGACTGCGACAAAAATATATTTTCTTCATATCGCCGATTTTTTTTTTGCCACATTTAGACTACGGAAAGTACTGAAGCATTTTCGAGAATTCTTATTAAAAATCTACAACCAAAGCCTACAAAAAAAGACGAGGTTGCAGATCGTTGGAGCGCAACGATTTTTTTTTCCATTTTCTTCGTCGTCCAAAATCTTATCACGCAAATTTGGGCTTCAGATTTCTTATGAGGATCGTAAAACACATTTGAGTGTTTTAAACTTTCGTTGCGTTCCAACGATGCAAATTGCAATGTCATAAAAAAAAAGACTAGATAATAATAAAAATAAAGAAAAATAAGAAATGAAAGAAATCGCGAGTTTTCGTATGTACTCCAACGATGCAAACTTCGGCACCCTCTTCAAAGACAGGATCGGCAATATTTTATTTCATCACTTTGCAAATCTTCATCTTTCATTTTATCGCAATGCAGTAAGAAAATCTGCCACGGTTCTATCATGTTTCAAGGTTGCTTGAAGTTTGATGAAAACGTATTTCTAAAAACTATTGGATTAAATATTGGAAAATTAGGGCTAAGACTGCTGTACAAATGAATCGTTACTTTTGACTTTTAACTTTTTTATGTGAAAGGGTATCAAAAACTAAGGGACACGTATTTTCTTTGTTATCGGCGGAAAAACGTTTTTAAGGGGTGAAACGCACCCTCAAAAATGGGGATGTTTTTCGTCGATAAAGTTTTAACGGTACGAGATATTAAAAAATTTCAAATTGCAACGTTTACTTTTTTGTGTATACATTGGAGATGAGAACGATATCGTCATCGACGAAAAACGAAAAACACCCCTATTTTCGAGGGTGCTTTTCACCCCTTAAGACCGTTTTTCCGCCGATAAAAAAATACGTGTCTCAGTTTTTTGTACTCTTCCACGTAAAAAAGTTTCAACAAAATCGGAGGACACCAAAGTGATGTTCCTTGTTAGCCATTCACGTACGCCGCACATTAATTAAACCTAACGAAGCACGATGAATATACCCTTACAAGAATTGCGAGAATCACTTTTCAGTACTTTGTGGAAAGAATCGGGTAACGAGAGAATCGTTAAAATTTATTCAAGCACCATGAGCTTGATACAAAGTTCCTTTCGGAGAAAAAAGGGCAATAAGGAATTACACTCGTGTTAGACATTGCGATCGTGCCAAATTTACATTACGCTCTTACGATTCTTGAAAAATACAAAGAAAAATACAACGTGCGTTTTAAATAAATCACGTGCAATTGGGAATTATGTTTCCGAGATTGAAACCGATGATAGCCAAAGATAAATTGCGACAATTGATAATATTCTGCCGACGATGAGTAATTTCAGTTTATTGCTTCGCTGAGAAAATATCTAACGAAAGTTTTAAAAAATCGAGTCGAATCCCACTTTTGACACTCGGTCAGGATTGTACTTTTTTCAACCACTGGTTCAAGCGCTGGTGTTCATTGATGCAACTTTACGCATACACTCCGGACCAAAAGTGCAACTCGATGAGGAGTGCAGTCTCTCGAAACGAGACGTACAGATTACAAATCAACGATATCGAAGACCCGGCGAGCATTGGTTTTAAATTACATATAAGGCATTCCACGTCGCTTCAGCCAGTGAAAAACAAATCCACAAATAATTTTGAAAAATCAAGTTACTTTATTGAAAAATATTCACCGAGTGTCGACATTTGAAAAAAATGTCCGACGTTTTTTTCTCATTGATTACCATTTTTTAATATTTTTCCATTCAAATGGCTGTATCTTTGGTGGGATTTGACGTATTTACGTTCGTAAAAAACGAAAATGCGCGTCTTTTTATAGCCTTCCAGAAAAAAATTAATTTAGATTCTATTGAGCAAGTCGAACGTCCGTTTCAGGGCAAAATATGCAAAAATATTTTTTTTCTCAAGGAATGACACTTTTTATTTTATTTCTTAAAATTTCCCCGAATTGTGAATACGAAAAACGGATTTTTGGTATTTTTTATATTATGGGATTCCTAAACACCGTGATGTAACAGTTTTTTTTTTAATTTATTTTTTTATTAATATTCGATTGAAGAGTGTGGAGCACTCCAAGGCTCCAATACATATGACACATATGTCATATGTATTTCAAAAACCTGGTAAACATACAGCGAGTGCTCCATACTATTCAATCGAATATTAATAAAAAAATAAAAAAATAAAAATAGCTGTTACTTCACGGTGTTTAAGAATCCCATAATATAAAAAATACCAAAAATCCGTTTTTCGTATTCACAATTCGGGGAAATTCTTAAAAATAAAATAACGAGTGTCTTTCCTTCAAAAAAAAAATACTTTTGCATATTTTGCCCTGAAACGGACGTTCGACTTGCTCAATAAAATCTAAATTAATTTTTTTCAGGAAGACTAGAAAAAGACGCACCATTTCGTTTTTTGCGAAAGTAAATACGTCAAATCCTGCCAAAGATACAGCCATTTGAATGGAAAAACATTAAAAAATGGTAATCAACGAGAAAAAAGTCAGAAATTTAAAAAAAATGTCGACACTCGGTGAATATTTTTCAATAAAGTAACTCGATTTTTCAAAATTATTCGTGGATTTTTTTTTACTGTCTGAAGTGACGTGGAATGCCTCATATACACTAATAAATCGCGTGAATGAAAAAATAATAATTTGCAATAAATACGTAATTCTCTTTACGGCATTCAAATTGGTACAAATTCCTGTCTGAAGCTGCCATCTTGTTCTGTTAACGTATACAAACACATGGCTGTTACGCATATGGAAAACGGGGAATACTCAGGAAATTTCTTTCCTCCTGGCATTCGCGGAAAATTCGCGGAATTTTTGCAGAATATACTTTTTGCAACAATTGCGAAAAATGAAAGCGACTTAAAAAACAAACTGAAAAGTATAAAAATAAAAATTTGTAACGATTATATTACTTATTATATACAAAGAAAAGTGATAGTGCCAAACATTGAAAATTTCAAAAAGTAAAAAACTTATTTACCCTCGAGCCCTATACATTTGCATTCGACTTGTCGATACACAATCATAATTATTATTGTAGATATGTGATTATATTTATTTTTTATTCGTTGGCACCGACTCCAAAATTTCTGTTTGTAATAAAAAACAGGTTCTCCATTTGCTTTTAATGTTTTACTTCATAGTCTTCAAATTATGCGAATTTCATTTTTTTTTTTTTAATTAATTTTAATATTTAACATTTCCAGATATTCGATTTAAAAAAAATTATGTTCTTTATTGACCCCGATTTTCCGGGAATGTTTGCAAAACGTGGTAAAGTCCGGGAATTTCTGACTCAATGCGTAACAACCATGAAACATAATCGACGCTTGACCAATTTCTCGTAATTTGCCAATCATAGAAAAAAAAACGAAGCTACGTAAAATCGACATCGCGTGGGTATGCAAAAAAAAAACGAGTCCATGCGTCGATTGACCTTGGCGAAAAATTGATCAAGATCTTAGCACTATGACGATTGAAACTCAACGTTCTTAATACCGTCGATATAGCCGATTTTTTGTCAGTATTTGCGTCATATCGGGCGGTCATTCCGCGATCGAGTCAAACTTTTCGTTGGCAATAAATGTGTCATTAATCTTCAACTACGCGAGGACAAAGAAAAATTGGAAAAAAAATCATTTTACATTTGCCCATAGACACAGAATATCTCTTTGTCGCTTTATTTGAAGCTCTCAAATATATTTATCCCAAAACCGCGCATTTGTAAAAAAAAAAAAAAAAAAAAAAAAAAAAAACTAGCAATCGATTCTAGAATTTGAATATTTCTGGCTTCAAACCAACGAATAGGGGATCCGACGTAAAAAAATACGCTGAAATTAACAGCTAGTGGAAATAACGACCTATACTCGAAAACGTAGCCTACATTGAGCGTTAGAGGATAACCGAGACACTTTTGGACCTCGAAGATAAAATTCTGGGCATTGTGTTTTTTTTTCGTTCATTCAAGACAAATACGGACGAATGACGAATAGATTTGACTAGGCGATTACGTCGCTGGTGTCAGTATAGTTCTCACGTAATCGAGCACCCGAGAATTTCGCAGTATCTCCATGTGGTCCACGCCGGGGAAGGGTTCGTGATAAATCTTTTGTTTCTGGTGGCTCTGCCAGTGGAGGCAACCCTCGAGGCTTCTTATGTTCACCGTGCCATCGCCGTCGCCCGTTATCAGCTGCGGATAACCATCCATCGCGACTCCGGGCTTGTAATACAGCCTGCATCGAAATGTTTCTCGTTAAGGGATTATACACAGTTGAAATTTTCGAAAAATCGATTTTTGTTTTATTTACCTCTCGTAATGGACATATATTTAAGTACACACACAGAAAATGTCTTGTCATTTGTAATGACGTGTCATAGCGTTCGAAAGTGCTTTTGAAACTTTGACCCTTCATAGTCACACTGGGTCCACGGGACCAAAACAAATTATTTTGATGCCGTACAACTTTTTTTTCCCAATAAAACATATATTTTTTCATATGCGCAAGCGTTTCATTCTTTCCTTCTAAATCGCACCTGCGTTGGATGAAATAAATATACTTTTTGAAAAGTCCACACAAACCGCTATGTCTATTTCAAAGTACATTGTTTCCAGATTATAAAACCGTTTTTTAATATTTTTTTTGTCTATAATTACAAGAGTTACAGCAATTTTTGTAAAAAAAAAGTCATTTTTCACGTTTTTCTTTGCATAATTTTTTGTGCATATTTAAAATTGAATTCTTGATTTCTAACCAATCTCCTTCTATTAAACAAGGTTCAAATTATACCTCAGTGTTTTTTTCATATCGCTCAATGCATTATTTCATTATTTATAACAATTTACAAACGTTTTTCTCAAAACTGTGTGTTTTAAAGTCGGTGAACAAGATTTCTCGGAACGTCTGAACCGATAAGTCTCAAATTTTACCACAATCTTTTCAAGTATATTTTTTAGTAATTAATCGAAGGTTTTTTCTCGCCGATGAATATTTTCCATTTTATAAACAATTTGAGGCGTACATTTTTGTCGAAAATCATTTTTTTTTTGAGAAGCCGCCATTTTGTCAAAGAATATTATCGTGCTTACTCCTTCGATCGATTACAAAATAATCCATTATAATAACGAAGTATTTTTGGTTTTTTCATTTTAGATTATCCAGTCCAGAGATATCGTGCTCACCGCAAAATGGCTTTTTTTAAAGGTGCTCCCGGAAATCAGCTATAGCAGCTTTCAAAATAATTATCTTTACACAGAAAAATGTTAAATTCAGTTAAAAGTTACCGTAATATGTGTACAAATTTTTACGTTAATAGATTTAAGGGTCTTGTCAAGAAAAATTCTTGAAAAATCGATCTTTTTGGGCCTCCTTAAACTGTAACCCCTTAAACTTTTTCTTGCACGTCCGTTCTATTGTCCAGTAGCTATTTCTTTTACCTCTCGACCGTGTCGACTTTCGCACCATGTAGACAATGAATCTCGACACCCGGCGCTGTGAAATCCAACTGATACTTTTCCGCATTTTTACGAAACTCCCAACCGTTCGGCACGCCTATATCTCTGCGAAAAGAAGAATCCGTACATGCAACCGGGATCGCGAAATTCGTAACGAAAAAGTAACGCATTATTCGTTACTATTTTTAATGGGTAATGAAAAAATAGTTCATTACCCATTACATTACATTCAGTAATGTAAAAAAATTCCATACCTCATCACATTATATTTTTTAACGTAAACAATTTCCCTTACTCATTACATTGAATTTTGTTATGTAAAAAATCCCCATTACTCGTTACATTATATTTTGTATTGTAAAAAATTTTCAGTACTCATTGAATTACATTTTGTAATGTGAAACATTTCCGTTACAAAATGCAATGTAATGTGTGTTGACAAAAAAATTTCATTACACGTTACATTGTAATAAGCAATGTACATTTTTACATTACAAAGTCCAATGTAATGGGTAATGGAACTATTTTACATTACAAAGTGTAATGTAATGAGTAATGGAATTTGTTCACATTACTAATGTAATGTAAAAAAATGTAATGTAAACATTACATTTTGTAATGTAAAGAAAATCCATTACTCATTACATTACATTTTGTAATGTAAAATATTTCCATTACCCACCACATTGTAATGGGTAATGAAAATATTTCACATTACAAAATGTAATGTAATGAGTAACGGAAATTTTTTACATTACAAGATTTAATTCAATGAGTAATGCAATTTTTTTACATTACAAATTCAATGTAATGAGTAATGGCAATTGTTTGCATTACAGAATGTAATGTAATGAGTAGTAGAAATGTGTTACGTTACTGAATGTAATGTAATGGGTAATGAAATTTTTTTCATTACGAAATGTAAAGTAATGAAAACGCTAATGCATTACAAAAGTAATGCATCATTTGCAATTATGCATGCAACCAATTCGATTGAAAAAAAAATGCCATTTTTCGTGTTTTTTTTCTAAATGCTCCTCAATATACGGATTTTCGAAGAAAAAAATGATTAAAAATCGCAATTTTGTTTTCCGCATTGCTCGTGAACTCACGAAGTGTAGAGGTGACGGTCACACAGCATGATCGATTCGACGTAACATAATTGCGAAGATGAGCTTACTCGAAAAACTGCTTAAGGTCCAGCAGTGTGTAATTCTTCGTTTGAGTTTGAACCAAAATTTCGTTCTCCTTCCAAAATAATTTCGATGGGAGCAGCCAGCCCAAGCTTGGACACGTTATCTGCTGATTCTTCAAAGTACTCTCGCGCAACACATAAGTACCGAGATCGTCACCTGTTTTTTGCATGGAAACTCGGATAAGTGGTTTATGGTTTTTTTTTGTGGAAATTCCATGCAATTATGTAATAGGAATGAAATACGTACGAACCTATGGCAAACACTTTGAGGGCTTTAACCGAACCGCCCCAAACTGCTCCGAGGGTCACGAGTGAGCTGATGTACTGATCTTTCCACTTTTGACTCTGGCGCTGTAGAAATATCATTGACATGGGACCTCCCATGCTGTGAGCTATCAGAGTTACTGGCTGCCCACCATTTATTATGTACGTTTCCTCGACCAGCTCCTTCAATTTCACGAAATATTCCTCGTTCTCGTCTGAAAAATCAGATCTGTTGCTCCGTGAGATTGCAACATTACTGGTACATTCTCATTGCATCAGCCGGTTATGTACATATGAGGCATTCCACGTCACTTCAGCCGGTAAAAAAAAATCCACAAATAATTTTGAAAAATCGAGTTACTTTATTGAAAAATATTCACCGAGTGTCGAAATGAAAAAAAAAATTCTGACGTTTTTTTCTCGTTGATTACCATTTTTTAACATTTTTCCATTCAAATGGCTGTATCTTTGGCAGGATTTGACGTATTTGCATTCGTAAAAAACGAAAATGTGCGTCTTTTTATAGCCTTCCAGAAAAAAATTAATTTAGATTTTATTGAGCAACTCGAACGTTCGTTTCAGGGCAAAATATGCAAAAATATTTTTTTTCTCAAGGAATGACACTCTTTATTTTATTTCTTAAAATGTCCCCGAATTGTGAATACGAAAAACGGATTTTTGGTATTTTTTATATTATGGGATTCCTAAACACCGTGAAGTAACAGCTATTTAAAAAAAAAAATTCATTAATATTCGACTGAGAAGTGTGGAGCACTCCAAGGCTCCAATACATATGACACATATGTCATAGGTATTTCAAAAACCTGGTAAACATACAGCGAGTGCTCTTCAATCGAATATTAATTTTTAAAAAATTTATAAATAAAAATAGCTGTTACTTCACGGTGTTTAGGAATCCCATAATATGAAAAATACCAAAAATCCGTTTTTCGTATTCACAATTCGGGCAAATTCTTAAAAATAAAATAACGAGTGTCTTTCATTGAGTAAAAAAATATTTTTGCATATTTTGCCCTCAAACGGACGTTCGGCTTGCTTAATAAAATCTAAATTACTTTTTTTCTAAAAGGCTAGAAAAAGACGCACATTTTCGTTTTTTACGAATGTAAATATGTCAAATCCTGCCAAAGATACAGCCATTTGAATGGAAAAATATTAAAAAATGGTAATCAACGAGAAAAAAACGTCAGAAATTTTTAAAAAATGTCGACACTCGGTGAATATTTTTCAATAAAGTAACTCGATTTTTCAAAACTATTTGTGGATTTTTTTTCCTGGCTGAAGTGACATGAAATGCCTCATATAAGGATTAAGTCGGGATATACATTTAGACAGGAATAAAATGAGCAATATTGAGGGATTTTTTAAACTAAGAAATAATTATTCTACAATTATCAAACTTTAGGCACACTTCAATAGTATATTTAAGTATACGAAACAATTTTTTAAAATTAATTCATCATCGAAATGGAGCTGTGGCAGAGTGTTACAGCAAGGTCGTCGCGGGAGTTGCGAATCGGCGTGCAGTCTAGCTTCCCGTAGACTTTGATTTGCAAAAAAGTTCAAACATTTTTTCAGTTAGAACATGTATAGTATCTATGTGACGCACAAATCGATTTTTTTTGCATTTTTTCGGGTCTGTAAGTAAATACTTATATACTCCAAAAAATAATGCAAAAAATCGATTTTTTGGAAATATAAAGTTCGGTACATAAGTATTTACTTATATTCTCAACGAAAAGTAAGTCGTAGAGAACGAATAAAAATTTGAGAAAAAATAACTACACGACGGATGCTATGAATAACCGTCAATAATAATAATTTCAGAAAGTTGTTAACAAGTTATAATACGATTTTCAAAATAAAAAAGCAACAATCTTTCTCTTTGTATAAAATAACACGTGAGTATATATACATTTTTTCACGTTTTTCTCTTCTTCAAAGTGTCGGATGAACTTTCTTACGTGATGCGAAACAAATTTTCACAAAAGATATTGTAATTGAGTGCAATTTACGATTTTTTATCATCGTGTTTGGGCCATGTTTCATGGTGTTGAAGTTTGCATCGTTGAAACGCAACGAAAGTTTTTTTTACATCTTACTTTCCTTCTTTTTATTATTATATGAAATCGTTGTTTATAGATTTATATTGTAGATACCTAAATAGGTTACTCAAGCAATGGTTGAAAAAAAAATTGCAGGCGAAAATCTGCCCAAAGAAGCAAAAGAAATTCGAAAATTAATTTTCATTGTATTTAAACAATGCAAACTTGAACCTCATTGAGCTTCCAAATAGTTCTCAATTCTTCAATTTCCACCAAACGTTGGAGATCTTTGCTCAACAATTTGGTTACTTTTTTTGGCATTGATATTATCAAAGAGTACTGTTCGAAATATCTTCAATATGTTTCGAATTGCCGTTATATCTCTAAGGCCCAAAATTGCAATTTAATTGAATATTTTGCTAGAATATAAAGTAAAAGTTTATATTCAATCGAAATAAAATGAAGCGAGCCCGACCTTTCGCGAAAAGTCGATGGACATTAATGTTTTTCAGACGCAGATGGAAGATTAAAGGTAATCACGTTTTGTAGCTATCTCCCTCGCACTTAGGCAAGCGTTAGCCTGTGACCCTGCGAGCGCCTTGAATTACGTTAGTAAACGTCATTATACGCCCCTCGACTTGATATCGGCTTTGCCAGAGACATTATTCCTTTTTCTCAAACTTTAACGCGTTATTATAATCAAAATTGTCATTGAAAAGTGCAAGATTTTCAAAAAGTGTTGTAGACTACATATTGTAGTATTTTAAAAATTTTCCAAAAGTATTGAGCACCAAGCAGGGTTGCGAAATTTGTAATGAAGAAGCAATGCATTATTCATTACTTTTTTAATGGGTGATGAAAAAATATTTACATTACATGCAGGAATGTAAAAAAATTCCATTACTTATTGCATTATATTTTGTGTTGTAAAAAATCTCCGTTACTCATTACATTGGACTTTGCAATATAAAAAATCCCCATTACTCATTACATTGTATTTTGTATTGTAAAAAATGTCCATTACTCATTACATTACATTTTGTAATGTGAAACATTTTCATTACAAAATGCAATGTAATGTGTAATGGCAAAAAATTTCATTACACATTACATTGTAATGGGTAATGGACATTTTTCACATTACAAAGTGTAATGTAATGAGTAAAGGAAGTTTTTTACATTACAAAGTGTAATGTAATGAGTAATGGAAGTTTTTTACATTACAAAATTAAATGTAATGAGGAATGGAATTTTTTTTTTACTAGTAATACTCCAAAACTAGTAGTAAACTAGAATCTTTTATTAGTAATGTGAAAATAATTCCATTGCTCATTACATTACATTTTGTAATGTAAAAATTTTCCATTACCCGTTACATTGTAATGGGTAATGAAAATATTTCCCATTACAAAATGTAATGTAATGAGGAATGGAATTTTTTTACATTACAATATTTAATTCAATGAGTAATGCATTTTTTTTACACTACAAAATTCAATGTAATGAGTTATGGCAATTGTTTGCATTAGAAAATGCAATGTAATGAGCAATGGACCTTTTTCACTTAAAATTTGAAAAATTTACTTTTTTATTTAAAAGTAATGCATTATTTGCAACCCTGGCGCCAAGTACTATTGTGAATATTTTGCTCGAAACCACGGTACTCGGTGCGCCACTCGTTTTCAATGTTTTCATGCTTTTCGAACAATCCGTCAGGTCGAGGCGCTCTTGAAAATTTGACTCCAGCATGCAACGAGCGTTCTGAAATCGTATTTGCACGCTTATGTTCTCAGCGAAAGCATTTTCGTGACTCTTACAGCAGGATCAAGCAAAAAGTCGTCTCCTGCGTTCGAAAAAAAGTTCCCCCACGAATTCTAGATATACAAGAACAAATTGTTGAATATTCGGAAATTAAGTGTTCGAAAACAAACGAAAGTAGGTGGCCAATACTTTATGCGCATTTTTATGTAGTACTAGCGAATTATCAGTCTGTCAATTAGTGTTCATTCATCGAGGAAAATCTTATACCCGCAGATCATGTTTTTAAGCTACTTGTTTTATTTCTAAAAGAAAAAAATTTCGAATCTTCGATGTACATTATACCAGTCGAGAGGTCTAGTTTGTGTTGTAACTTTTGACGTGTCCTGTCGACTTCCAGCGTCAATATTGCACGAGAAATAAAAATTCGCTGAAATATCAAAAAATTCACGTACTTGGAGCCTTTCTGAAGTCGTAAGGAGCACCTCGTAGCGACAAATTTCTCACGTAGCCCACATCAGCGACAAGCATATTTCCAATATCCTTGAAGTACGATCCTGGATATGCCCTGCTAGGGTCCAAGTATTCCACAACGGCGGGATCCCCCCATCCCGGCAGTCTGATGTCGACGCCATCCGGATTTTTCGTTGTACGACTTACGTTGTCGTAAACGAGTCTCATGTTGTCGATCTAATAGAATTTAAATAAAGGCCTTTCACTCAAGATTTCAAAACAAAAAGTTCTCCAAGTTAACGCCCTTAATTTGTTTTTTTTTTAAACAAAACTTGATTTTCTCGTGAAAATTCTTTTCGTACTATCTCAACATTCGAACGATTACTACTTTCCACATAGTACGGGCGGGTTGGTGGAGATGAAGTTTGGTTCGCTAGAATGCAACAAAAATTCTTTTTAATTTTGCTCACTAAGTATCCGAAAAAAAGGTTGCGTGACGTTCGTAGCTCAAAACAGCCGAAGAAAATTTGGAATTGTTGATTCGATGTAAGTTGACAAATTTCATGATTTCATTCCCAAATTTTCAAACGCGTTTTGCCTTGAGGTTTTTCGTGGTTATTCTATACACCATTATCTAGTACTTGTCATAGGATTTTTTTGTTTCCGTTACTTAGTTTTTGTTTTATAGGCAAAATAATAACTAATTTTTGGCCCAAAAATCACTATTTATGTTCAAACGTCCGCCATTTTTTCATAAATCGATATTTTCAAAATCGGCTATGACAAGTACTAGACTATAGTATCTAATTTAATAATCTTTTTGGTTTTTTTTATCAGATGATTTTTGAAGAAACGCCGGTGGGTACCGTATACGCAGATTTTTTTACGACGCTCCAAGGATCGTACAATATCCTTGTATATTTTTGATGTTTTTAAATAAAGAAAATTGAACTTATTTTTGAATGTATATACTTTTGGATAATTAAAAGCCCAATCCGAAATTTCAAATAGTTTTCCTTGAAAAAATTCACAAAAATGACCTTTAATCACACGCTGCTGTAGGCAATATACAAGACTAGGGAGCATAGTATTTACTGACCCAGCAATCGATTATAACAGGCACGAGGAGCTCCAAGTTCAGCCAAATGTTGAAGTAATCGGCCGATGTTTTTTCACAGACATAATGAATAGCCGCGCTCTTGTTGAGTTTGGCTTCGACTTGGCTGCCCCCATCTCCCGGAACTGCAAAGATCATTCACTTCAAAACCATATATACTTCACCTGCACTTCGTCAATATACTATCTAATGTCCAAGGAACTCATTTACTAGGATATCGAAACCAGATAACATTTTTTTACATACTAATCCACGGTCGGTCATGTGAAGCAGAATACCTGAATAACTGAGTTTACATATATGAAATATGTAGATATGAGAATTAGAATGCTTTCGACGGACACGCGTTGGAAATGGTATTGAAGTTTGCATCGATGGAATGCAACGAAGGCTCGGTATCCCAAACTTTTTTGCCTACTTTGAGCTACGAAGAAAACTCATTTTCATAGGATCCTTAAGGGCAATCTGCAGGCCAAATTTGAAGGATAAGGTTTTGAGTGATGAAGAAAATAAAGAAATGAAAAAAGAATTTTCGTTGCACAGCGATGCAAACTTGAACATCATTGGAACGTTAGAACCAGGGTTGCGAAATTTGTAATGAAAAAGTAATGCAGTATTCGTTACTTTTTTAATGGGTAATGAAAAAATATTTCATTACCCATTACATTACATTCAGTAGTGTAAAAAAATGCCATTTCTCTTTACATTATATTTTGTGATGTAAACAATTTCCGTTACTTATTACATTACATTTTGTAATGTGAAACATTTTCATTACAAAACGCAATGTAATGTGTAATGACAAAAAATTTCATTACACATTACATTGTAATGGGCAATGGACATTTTTTACATTACAAAGTGTAATGTAATGAGTAATGGAAGTTTTTTACATTACAAAATTTAATGTAATGAGGAATGGAATTTTTTTTACATTACAACATATATGGTAGTGAGTAATGGAATTTGTTCACATTACTAATGTAATGTAAAAAATCTCCATTACTCATTACAAGGTAATATGGATTATTATTTGTTTCCCATCGGGCCGGATTGACCCAGTGCAAAAACCGCTGCCCCCAATGGAAAACGAATAACAATCCTCATTACACTGTAATGAGCAATGGGGATTTTTACATTGCATTCCATTAGTAATGTGACAAAATTCCATTACTCATTACCTTATATTTTGTAATGTAAAAAAATTCCATCGCTCGTTGCATTACATTTTGTAATGTAAAGAAAATCCATTACTCATTACATTACAATTTGTAATGTAAAATATTTCCATCACCCATTAGATTGGACTTTGTAATGTAAAAAATTTCCATTACCCATTACATTGTAATGGGTAATGAGAATATTTCACATTACAAAATGTAATGTAATAAGGAATGGAAATTTGTTACATTACAAGATTTTTAATTCAATGAGTAATGCATTTTTTTTTTACATTACAAAATCCAATGTAATGAATAAAGGCAATTGTTTGCATTACAAAATGTAAAGTAATAAAAACGCTAATGCATTACAAAAAGTAATGCATCATTGGCAACCCTGATTAGAACTATAATTTCATTTTCTCCAATGTCATTTTTTCTTGCTTTCGTGTTCTCCAACATTTCTCTAACGGGCTACATCTACCTAGGTGGGTCAACAAATATGGGATTGAAGTTTGCATCGTTGGAATGCAACGACAATTCTTTTCAATTTTCTTATTCCCATTATTATCCAAAAGAATTTTTGGCAAATCTTTTGGTAGTTCGTTAAACGAGAATCGTGAAAAATGTTTGTCTGACTTTGTAGCTCTAATCTGTCCAAGGAAATTTGGAAGACGAAAAGAGAATCATTTTCATTGCGGTCCGACGATGCAAATTTTGTCATAAAAAAATTGCATTATCCAAGAATATATTTATTCGATAGTGTCATCCATTTTCCATGAAAATTTCATTGAAATATTCATAAAATTGAATGAGCTACAGATTCTAACAGACGGCCGGGCGAGCGGTAGCAGCAACAACTTCAAACTTTAAACTCGTTTTTTTTTCTCAAAACAGTCTTCACAATCCTCAACCCAAACAAACTCGTTTTTTTTTTCTCAAAACAGTTTTCACAATCGGTGGACACGATATCTCGAGAACCACTAGATGGAATATTTCCAAATTTACCGAAGCTACAATGAGAAATATTTAAAGGTCGTTGACGATTTCACTTTTTCCAAATCGTCTTCATTTTTCAATAGTTACGTAAAATTGACGACTTTTTCATAGATTTTCGATGCTTGTGTTTCAATTCGTCCCCAAGTGGTTAAAAAAATTATTTTATTAGGTTTGCAAGCGAGTCTCTGTGTTTTCTTGCCGAAAATAAAATAAAAAAGCAGTCTTGAATCAAATGATTAATTTTATTCTATGTATCCACCGAAAAATAAACTAGCTCTTTCGTTTCGAGCCTACTCTTCAAGTTCTATTTTAGGTGAAAAAAGGCAAAGATTTTTTAGCCAACCTGATAAAAATCGACGATCGTCAACGACTCGTGTTTATTGTGAACGTCGCGAAAGAATGTCATCATCTGCCGGCGGCCATGTTTACGTTTTTTCTGTATTGGTGATTTTTTTAAAGGCTCAATATATGCACCTCTGTGTTAAAAAAACGCGTTTATTTTTCACCAACTGTTTCCCAGAAAACCCTAATTTTCGGATCGCCACAGTAGCCTAACCCCTCGACGTAATCGCTTCGATTGTTTGCTTCGAAAAAGACCAGAGAACAAAAAAAAAGTGAGGATACTCACTGAAAATAACGGGGGTTCTTTGTTTGCCCCGAAAGCGCCAAGTTACGGCAGGATAGACGATGCACAGAAGTACGATGGAGAGCGCGAGAGCGTGTCGCATAGCGTAAATAGATTTTCCCTCTATCAGCAGCACTCGGATGAGCAATTCGATAAACTACGCGGAAATGGTATTATCGACGCTCCGTCACAGCGCGTTAAAGAAAAGAAACGCAAAGCTTAAAAGCGAATAAAACGGAACATTCCCGAGAATTTGAATGGGAACAAAGTCTTGTTCGTTGCGAGGCAAAACCGTGAAAGCGAAGTTAACCTTCCAACGTTTGTATCTTTGACGCTGCGACTGGCAGCACGAAATCGTACACACTGACCGCCTGTCATCGACCACATGCTAACGAAAACAGCTGATGACGCACCACGAAACGCCAGCTATGGACTTTTCTCAGCTGTGCGTCCTTTCGAGGGCGCTCGCACCAATCGACGGATCGAGCTCTAGGCCGACCAATCGGATCGTTTGGATTTTTCGTTTTTCATCGAATGACGAAACGAAGCAACCTTTCGTTCTGTTGCATTCGGAAAACTTCGCGAACGATCCAAAACACGACGAACGCGTCCAGACTTTTTTCAACGTCCAAATCACGTCATATGCGATTGCAATGTGTTTACGAGGCGATGCGACATTACACTCCCGACTATACAACTTCACGAGATAAATATTGATGATAAATATCGCTTCGAAAAAAAGCTGCATATTTTGGCAAATATATTTATTCGATGGCTTATTCCAAACAGACAAAATGCCCGTTAAGGGGTTAAATCTACTTCGAGGATCGAAAAAAATGGCCAAATTCCGAATTTTCGTATCGCAAAGATACATCAATTCAAAATGGATAGATTCAAAATCGCAAATCCAATATGGCGGACCAAAACCGGAGATTTTACTGGAATTACTAAAACATCGGAGTTGCTCAATATGTTGATTCTGTTATATTGAATTTCTAATAGAAGTACGCCTTTAGCATTGCCTGGAGCTAACGGCGAGGACGCAGCGAGTTTCTAGCTCCATATTTTTTATAATTGTTTTTTGCTTTTTTATTTAATCTATTTTTTATATTATACACTATTATAATATATTTTAAAAATATATTTATATATTAATTATAATATATAAATAATTTTATATATTATTATAACCCAAAGAAACATTTTTTGCATTTGTGGTTCACCATATTGGATCCGCCATCTTTGATTTTCAAATTTTGCGTGCAGATTTGTAATCAGCGGGCCCGAAAACCCCCGAGTACCAACTTTCGCTTTCATCAAACGATTTTTGCATTTGCGGTCCGCCATGTTGGATCCGCCATCTTGAATTTCCAAATTTTGAGTGCAGATTTTTAATCAGCGACCTCGAAAACCCCCGAGTACAAAGTTTTGAGCTGATTGCACGTAAGGAAAAATGCTTCAAAGGGTTAAAGTGTTTTTATATTTTATTTTATTTTTTTGTTCGAGTTTGTTTGGGTTTAACGACTGAACTGCACCTCAAAGACTAATCCCCAACGTCCCCGCGGTAGAGGGCGTGACTAGATAATACCGGAACTAATGGAGTCCCGCAAAAAGTACCTATTGGAGCATTATCCCATTTTTCTCGAAACAGAATGGTTTTAGACAAAACCGGTATGGAACATAAAAGATTCACAACTTTTCACAAAATGGCGGACAGTCAAAGTTAATGGTTCGATTTTAACGAAAAAAAACGGCCATTTTTTTTCGAAAAAAAAAATCGAACGATTAAAGACTACATTTTTATGTATTAAATAAGCCTGCAAAATTTCAAGAAGATCGGTTCATTAGTGTTCGGGTAATCTTGGTCACCGACTTTAGAAATGCCATTTTGAGAAAAACGCGTTTAAAGTTTCTCCTTCAACGCGGATTCTTCTCTTTCAACGCTCATATCTCAGTCAATTTTGTTCGGATCGACTTGAAATTTTCAGGACATATTCTCAGATACTTATGCTTCAAAAAAATGCAATAAAAAAAAATCGATTTTTTCAAAATCGCAAGTGGGGAAAACCCCTTAACTCAGTTGTTCATTCAAATCAAAGTATTATTTCAGCATCTACAGCCTTATAACTAGTGCTTACGAGGTTCAACTCGAACATTAAAAATCTCCGAAACGATGTTGTGAAACGGATGAATTTTTGGACAATTGATGCATCCTAAAACGATCTCCCGTTACTGTAAATTTCAATCGTTTACAAAATTCTCGTCAATCTACATTAGAATACCTAGAGAAGTACGTGCGGAATTGAAAAAATATTGTTTTCTTCAAAAGTTGTAGGTATTTGAACTTAAGAAATGAATTTTCAGTGAAAAATTTCGTTACAACTGCTCATAAAATGAAAAGTTTTCGATTAATCATAAATTCCGTACGTACTCCTCTGCGAAATGCAATTAGGAACATAACCTTTAAATTTGAAGTGAATCGAGTGAAAATTGTTGGTCATTTGTCACGCCAATTGGAAAAAAGCTGTTTCGAGAAGTATCGAGTAGTCGGCCATTTTGTACATCGAGAAAAAAAATTTCTATCAGCTTGATATTCATACTAAATAGACGTGTAATTAATTTTGAGTGAATCACTTTTTCATACGAAAAAAAAAGTTAAATTCGCACATGATTTTATACCCGTTACTGTGGCCTAACCCCTTAAGTAAATTATACAGTGTCAAATCTTCCACCCAAGCGGTAACAAATCTCGAAGAATTTTGAACAATCGTATATTCGTCTCGGCTCTGTTAAATCGATCGGCCCTGTACCGTTCGCCGGCAGGCACGACACTCCGCTGAACTAAAACGAATGCACAGCTATAGAGCGTCGTGACACATGTGCACGTGACTGCGTACGCATGTGTATACGTAACCTTTCGTCTACACTATGAAGTAGCGTATGAAATCTCGCATGCGCTCGGAACGTAAGCTACGGCTATCACGGTGAGGCTAAAAATCGTCAGGCCGCGAGAGTTCGAGTCTTCCCGGGTGCGGCAAGAGCGTCGGGTCCTCCTTGGCTTTGATCGCGCTTGTACGTGCTCTGAAAAAGCGTGCGAAGAGAAAGAAGAGGACTGGTAGCCCGCCGAGAACATGGCTGACATAAAGCAGGAACACAAGCCGGAGGATGCGGAAAGCTACGCTATGGCTAACAACACGGATCCCAAGAATATGCAAGAATTGACACAATTCGTGAGTACAGGAGCGAGGCATTTTGTAATTTACCAACACTCCGATTCACGGGGCCAATCAAGCGCGAATCTCCCTCCCCCCCTACTTTGCAAACTCGAATTTACGCCGCGCTTTTATCACAGGTGCAGACGTTATTGCAAGGGATGCAGGACAAGTTCCAGTCCATGTCGGATCAGATCATCGGAAGAAATATCCTTTCGTAATACGCATGAGATTTTACGTTCTTGTAATCAAAACTGAACTCCTAACCTCAAAGCGTTGGCTGTCAATGCACGGCTCGAAAATGCCGAGAGTGGTCAAGATTTTATTTTGTAGAGGCATGTGCCTATGGGCACGCGGGACCGAAGGTGGCGCCACCGTCGCGTGAGCGCCAAATTTCAAATCGCCCATACGAAATGGCACTGAGAGGATTTGTTCCTCAAATTTCTTTAAGGGGAAGGTCGGGGTTTTAGCGTGAAAAAAATACTTTTTTGCGTATTTTTTTCATCTATATGGATAGAGTAAATTTATTGAAACCTTTTGTACATTGTTGAGTGTCATTTCAAGAACATTCCGCGAAATTTGTACGCGAAAATATCCACTAAAAGGGCAATATCAAGGGTCATTTTTGATAATTTATTTTACAAAAACAAAACAATATTATTAAATTCGGTTTTTCATATGTTAGTACAAGTCTTAATGTGAAAGAATTAAAAAAAAAATATTTTGAAACAAAATGGCGGCGCAGTAATCGATGAAAGAAAACTCATTTTTTTCAGTCCTCTACGGGCGTATTCGCACAGGTCATAATTTTCAAGCTCGAACAAAAAACGAAAAATATTTCAAAAGTAGTCCAGTGCGTAGGGGATTTTTAAAATATTGATTTTTACAAAAGTGGCGTTAATATGAAAAAAAAACGAGTTTTTGCTCAAGGTCGAAAACGAGTTTAGGAGTACGTTCTTTTTGAGTGATTTTCATGATTTTTTTTCACAAGGAATGAATGAATAGATTTTATTCAAACTTTGGGAATATTTTATACATATTTTCAAATATTACTACCTTAACCGAGCGTTTTCTGTTATCGTGTTTCAATCATCAAAACAAACAAAAATGTTGAATTTTTTTCCGATTTTTCGACGAAAGATTAAACGATTATTGTTAATGACCAATGAAAAAAAAAATCAAAAGAAGTGAGCCAAGACTTAACCGAGCATTTTCTGTTATCGTGTTTCAAACTTCAAAACAAATTTTACATTTTTTTTCATTTTTCGACGAAAGATGACATCATTATTGTCAAGAACCAATGAAAAAAAGGTTGAGAAGAAAAACATCAAACTACTATAACATTGAATAAGTGTACCGAATTTTAAGTCAATCCGTTCATTAGATGTCGAAAAATCGTGTCCACAGTTTTGAAAAGCACAGTTTCAAGAAAAACGCGTTAAAAATTTTACTAGCAGTTCCATCGTCGTAATTATAAGTTTACCTTTAAGGGAGACTTTGTCCTTGGAGTGCCATATTTCAGGTGTTTATATTTTATTTTTTTTTAAAGGAAACGAGTAAAGCTTTTTGAGCGCGGTTTTTTTCTTGCTTTTATTCATGATATACAGAACGTTTTTAAACCAAAATGGCGGCCGTTGCAGCTCCGCGAAAACAGGTCCTCAAATCGCGGGAGGTAAACGGCTGACATCACCCCTCTTTGTTGATCTGAAACGCAAATTCAAAGCATATTATCAATCGGTGACCCTTTGGTCATGGAATGACGGATGGGTTTTTCGTTTAGTACAAATTTCGGAAAATGGCGGCAATTTAAAAAAAAATCGAATTTTCCCGGTTTTTTTCGCATAAAAAGATAAATAATAAATGCAAAAACGTATCTATCGAAAAAACGATCCGTCATTCCGTGAAGACATATTTTCCGAGTATGCTCTCCAAATTTCAGGTCGATATGTTAATTACAGCGGTCAGGAGAATGTCAGCCATTTTTAAAAACGTCTTTTCGAGAAAAAACGCGTTTAAAGTTTTGTAATGTGTTTACACAAATGTGTTTATAATTACCGCTAATCGCCAATGCCTGGTCCATAGAGGCATCCCTCCTCTTCTTCTAGCTGCTCATGTTGAGCCGCAAATTGATTTTTTGAAAATTTCAAGGACAAAGTCTCCCTTAATCTGCGATTCCTGCACCATTTGTTGGACCTCTCCAATTCGAGTTGCCTCAAACTAGCGACATTTTTTTTAATTTTCGCCGTTACCTAACCCCTTAATAATTCCTCTGGAAATTGTTAAAACGCATCGGTACTAATTTTGTACGAATTTAGAAACGAACGATCGGATGTTTCACCCGAAAATCCTTAACAAGAATCACTAGACGAAATGGGCAACAGGATAGACGATCTCGAGAAGAACATCGCCGACCTGATGACCCAAGCTGGAGTCGAGGGAACGGAAAAGTGAGGAGCAGCAAACAAAAATATGAATTTAAAATAAAAAAACACCAATCCGGCCGATAATTGTACACTGCACAGGAGATTGATTCACGGTGATTGATAACAACGAGGAGGCTGTTACGAAATCGCCGATTGATCGTTTCATACAAGACTTTGTCATATACATAATTCACGAATGATCGAATATCAGAAACGTATTATATGAAATAAACGGTACACTCTTTATTATTTTTCTTTTTGTTCGTACGTTTGTTTGTACTCGATTGTGTACATACGGATTTTATCAGCGATATTCACTGAACTACGAGTAAGATATACTGTGAATTATAGACGACGTAAGGGACTTTTGATAGCTTGGGATGGCGGGTACCGTGCGGAGCTCGATGCGCCTCGGTTTATGGCAATCGAATCGTCTCTCAAACATTTTTCCCTGCAATATCATCACGAAAGATGGACAATGGAATAAGTAACGATGTTACTTTCTATCACGCGTTTAAGGGTCACATTGATTTCAGTCGAGTTCTCACTGATTTCCCTTGCACCGTTGACTCGGATCCTGTATCTTCCGAGCTTTTGTCGTATTCCTCTACCTGCACGGATTCCGACGAATTTGTAAAACCTGTTTTCACAGAGTCCTGAATGAAAAACGCAACGATTAATACACACGGGTAATGAAAGACACTTTTGAGGCAATTTTCAAGATTTTGCGGCGGTTGAATTCTTCGGAATGTAAAAAAAAATCTTTAGTCAAGCAATTCACGTGTATAACGTTGAGAAATCTGTCGAGATTATTTTTCAAGATGTCTAGATTCATAATAATTCATATCTTCAGAGTATTTCATCAAAATTGTATTATCTTTGGTGGTTTGCAGATCAGGGTTGCAAATAATGCGTTACTTTTTGTAATGCATTACCGTTTTCATTACTCATTACTTTACATGTATGTAATTTTTTATTTTGTTCCCCGCGGGGTTACAAAGGACTTGGATCTTTTACTTATCCTACTTACATCTATCCACACGAGCATTACTTTACATTTTGCAATGAAAAAAAAATTCATCACCCATTACATTACAATTTGTAATGCAAACAATTGCCATTACTCATTACATTGGATTTTGTAATGGTACAAATGTTCATTACTCATTGAATTAAATCTTGTAATGTAAAAAAATTACATTCCTCATTACATAACATTTTGTAATGTAAAATATTTTCATTACCCGTTACAATGTAATACGTAATGGACATTTTTTACATTACAAAGTTCAATGTAATGGGCAATGGATATATTTTACATTACAAAATGTAATGCAATGGATAATGGATTTTCTTTACATTAAAAAATGTAATGTAATGAGCAATGGAATTTTTTAGCATTGCAAAATGTAAGGTAATGAGTAATGGCATTTTTTCACATTACTAATGCAATGCAATGTAAAGATCGCCATTACTCATTACAGTGTAATGAGGATTGTTATTCGTTTCCCATCAGGGGCAGCGGGTTTTTGCACTGGGCCGATCTGGACCGATGGGAAACGAATAATAATCCATACTACCTTGTAATGAGTAATGGACATTTTTTACATTACATTAGTAATGTGAACAAATTCCATTCCTCTTTACATTAAATTTTGTAATGTAAAAAATTTCCACTACTCATTACTCATTACAAACATTACAAACATTACATTGCAAAATGTAATGAGTAATGGAATTTTTTTACAATACAAAATATAATGTAATGAGTAATGGGGATTTTTTACATTACAAAGTCCGATGTAACGTGTAACGGAAATTGCTTACATTACAAAATATAATGTAATGAGGAATGGAATTTTTTTTACATTACTGACTGTAATGGGGCATGAAATATTTTTTCATTACCCATTAAAAAAGTAATGAATAATGCATTAATTTTTCATTACAAATTTCGCAACCCTGATGCAGATCCAATAATGTAGTGGCAAAACACAAATTTAATTTACGTAAAAAAGTTTCATGGGAACCATATGGATACATAAGCATTAGGAATCCATTTTTATCGCTTTTCGAACGAGGTCGATTTGAAAAGAGTGGTTTTAAGGCCTCAGGCCACTCTAGAGGCCGAAAAAATAGGCTTTTTTGGATTTTTTTTCTCAGAAAAACTACAAAATAAATCGAGATTACAAAAAAGGGTGTTCATCATGCATATCAGTGACTGTATACAATAATTTTTATGAAGTGATCAATTTCAAAATGGCGGCTGTGCAGCGTTTATCTGCAAAGCTGCATTTGGCCGGAAACATAACTCAGACAATTTTCAACTGATTCACTTGAAATGTTGAATATATCGTGAAAAATACATTGTCTATGGAAGTACGTAGGATTCTTTTTTATACTGCATAGTTCATTTGTTATTAACAATTACCCGACGATTTTTTAGGCAAATTTCTAGAAAGTGAAAAATTAATCGGTAAAAAAATTATTGTATACCGTCACTGATATGTATGATAAACACCCTTTTTGTAATCTCGATTTATTTTGTAGTTTTTCTGAAAAAAAAAATCCCCAAAAAGCCTATTTTTTTGACCTCTAAAGTGGCCTGACCCCTCAAATCGTACTTTCTTTTTTTAACGATGCACATCGAATCATTTTATTGTGCATCGATTTACGCCGATCCCGGTGTCCTCATATTTCGATGGAAATCGATTTGCATAAACTTTTACTGATGTACATTGTTTCTTATAGTTATATATATATATATATATATATATATATATATATATATGTATATATATAATTATAATAATTATAATAATATTTATGATAATTATATATATATATATATTTGATAATTATATATATACTATTATTATATAATAGTATATATATAATTATATTATATATATATATATAATTATATTATATATATATATATATATATATATATATATATATATATATATATATATATATATATATATATATATATACTTATAGTTTCTTACATGGATATATTAGGTGGTTGAATTAAAACCCGCTGTTCGACTGACGGTGTCTAAGTCCTTCATACTTTGGTACGAACAGATGTCGCTTCTGTCACCTTGAACGATGGCCTTGTGCCACTGACTTCTAACCAAAAGACGTCATGCTTAGTTCAGATTTTTTCCACCAACGAGCAAATTAAAAATCGACCGTGACGAGTTCTTTTTTCGATGTTGCACTACTTCGACTTAAAGAAAAAGAAAAAAAAAACGTGCAGCTGAAAAAGTCAGACAGTTTACATAGACTTTTGGCAAATCTGCACCCGAAACTTTATGTGGAGATTGGTT
Organism: Ophion ellenae; assembly: GCA_963210295.1. Lineage (NCBI taxonomy): Eukaryota > Metazoa > Arthropoda > Insecta > Hymenoptera > Ichneumonidae > Ophion > Ophion ellenae. Next base: position 21,904,790 of record OY723397.1, on the reverse strand, counting down.
TAGACGATTCAAAAGTGGCGATTGTGACCCTTATGACAAGCAACGGTCAGTCGAAAAAAAACTCAAAAATTCCGAACTGCAAGTTTCGGAATTTACAAAATAAAAGCTTAAAACACGAAATAAAAATAAAACAACGAGTTCCAATGCAATCACCCAATATATCGATGCAAGCTGACCAGCATCGATTCGTACTTATTGCGACATCAGTTGGTTTGGCGGGACGTTTGGGTGTACTAAATACGTTTTAAGAACTTACGAGAGATTCACCCGTCCGACCAGCCGTTTTTTTGAACGGCAGAGGCGAATTTGCGAAACGATTCGTCAAATTTGTGAGCGAGTAGGACTGCCGGAAGGACGCTCTCCTAACCGTCTCGAGGCGAGCCACGGAGTCGGGAACGTGCAAGACCTCTCGAAATTCCTGGTACAGTTCATTCGTAATTCATACATTATTCGCTTGAATGCGACAACGAATAATAATAACGATTTTTCAAATTACTACACTCGGTTATTGAGCATTGAAAAAAATTAAGATTAAGGGGCTATACCAGTGTGACACTTTCAAAAAATCGATTTTTTTTCCCTTTTTCGACATGCATTTATACTTTCAAGAATGCATTTATGCATTTATGCATTTATACTTTCAAGAATATCCTGTAAAAATGTCAAGGCCGTATCTCTAATAATTTTATCTCGCAAAAATCGATAGTTAAATATTTGAACGCGTTTTTCTCGAAATGAGATTTTTCAAATTTGCTGACATTGCAACTCAAAGAGCAATTATCCGATTGACTTGAAATTTGAACTGAGTACTCTTGAATATATTTACTCTACAATGACGTAGGATATTTTTGATTGGATGAAAATTAACGACTTGGCATTGAAAAAAAACGACCATTTTATAGGCAAGAAAGAAGACTTTTTTCATAACTACGCCATTTTGTTAGATTTTGATATTTTTTCGAAATTCCTACGTCATTTTACAGGAAATACCTTCCAGTTTAACGAAATTTTTTCCTTTTTCGGTTTCAGCTACTCAATCGGCCGGAATCATGTCAGCAGTGGAGGAACTTTTTTTTTGGCGCCTCCGAAGGCAGCGCATAAGTCGCTTGGATCTCAATATTTTTCTATGAAAAAATTATGTAATATAGGTCAAATATAGCCAAATATATTCTTAATTTTCCGAAACGTTTAATTGAGTACTTTTCTTCCAAAAAAATCCCGAAAATCACCGAAATTTTCAGCATTTACACTGGTATAGTCCCTTAAGGAGCAAACGAAAAACTGCAGCGTAAAAAATCAACGAACTGTGTGTGATAAACGAGTGATTAAGGGGAGATATACACCTAGATGGTCGAGGTCGAGGATTTCGAAGCTATGAACATTCCGTCGACCGTAGAAGACCTACGCTATGGGCCTGGTATCGATGATTCCATGTAAGTTGACAAATTTCATGATTTATTCATTCCCAAATTTTCAAACGCGTTTTTCTCAAAACCACGTTTTTCAAATCGGTACCCAAAATTTCTCGAAAACCAATGAACCGATTGCCTTGAGGTTTTTTGTGGTTATTCTATACACCATTATCTAGTACTTGTCATAGGATTTTTTTGTTCCGTTACTTAGTTTTTGTTTTATAGGTAAAATAATAACTAATTTTTGGCCCAAAAATCACTATTTATGTTCAAACGTCCGCCATTTTGTCATAAATCGATATTTTCAAAATCGGCTACGACAAGTCCTGGATTATAGTATCTAATTTAATAATCTTTTTGGTTTTTTTTTTCAGATGATTTTTGAAGAAACGCCAGCGCCGTGTACGCAGATTTTTTTACGACGCTCCAGGATCATACAATAATCCTTGTATATTTTTGATATTTTTAAATAAAGAAAATTAAACATATTTTTCAATGTATATACTTTTAGATAATTAAAACCCCAATACGAAATTTCAAATAGTTTTCCTTGAAAAAATTCACAAAAATGACCTTTTTTCCAGCTCCTAGGTGTATATCTCCCCTTAATGTGGCCATCGATTACGTGTCGTCTTATAAATCGTGATATTATTTTTCTTTCTCTTATTGATAAATATTGTACTTTGTATTAATAACTAGCGTCATTACCCCAGTCATATCTCCTCTGGCTATTTGAAAGTCCTGTGTGTATCACCATTTGAACATGTAATTTGTACTCAATGAACAATTTTCAGATGTGAGTGAAAATAACGAGCACTCAATCTAACCTCGAGATCTTTGGTGGCGTCGATTTCTGCGATGTCCTGATAAGCCTTCGTTAACAGTTCAACGGCCTTTGTGTGGAAGCTGAGCTCGATTCTCACGAAATCACCGAGTATCGTTTTTAAATCGTGAAGCTTTCGTTTCTCGAACGTATCAATTTGGTCCTCGAGACCTTTGACCACTCTCGTCACTTCGATTGTTGCTTTCATGAGATCGGACTCTGCCTCGGACTACGAACAATGTGTACGTCAAGGAAGAAATTTGTTTTAAATCGGGCAGAAAGGCATCGAAAAATCTCGAGTTTTTTCGTTTTTTTTTGTTTTCTGTTTGTACAATTTCTTCCAAATATTTTGGCGCGAAGAAAACTGAAAAATTCGCAAAATTGAGCTCAGGAGGGCAATAGAACTCCAATGCTCCGCTAACAAAAGAAGCTAGGGTGAAAAAAACTCGAAAAAGTACTCGGAGGAGTCCTTCTGCAGCATCGGCGATTTTTAACGTACGTTATTTGCAATTTTTCTCGCATCAGCATTTCGTACTTCAACAGTTTACACAGGGAAAATTTTAGTTATTACAAATCTTTTTTTGCATACGGTAAAAGTATGAATTGTACAAGTCTCGAGTATGATCAGTGGTATGACTAGTGGGAAGCGACAGGATTACCTTAATTGAACGTTAGGAAAATGGAGTGCTTGTCAAAAATAACAAAGACTGTAATTGGGTAATTGAATCGTAATTGAACTTGCGATGAATTGCTGCGTATAAGCTTTTCACATACAAAGCCAGTCGGACGAATTTGTTTCTATGTGGTAGTGAGATTTTATATGGATGATTCGATATCACCAATTTTACATGAAAAGTTGAAAATGTTATGTATGTACACTACCGGCGAAAAGTTTCCGGACAAAAATTTAAAAGAGCGCCGGAACGGTTTTCTATGCCATTTCGCCAGTAATTGACCCAGGACAATTTAATAAACGGCATTTTAAAGAGGAGGAATTTATCTTCATTTTGACCTTTTTCCAAATTTTCTTACGATTTTTTTTACAATTGACACGCGGTTTTGAAAACGACCATTTTTCGTCGTTTTTTTTCCTTTTTGAGTGGACCTGCAGTAAAACAAATTTTTACGCATTTCTGCGACCAAAATCATAAAGGGGGAAGCCTAAGCTTCAATTTCGTTTTTTTTTTATTTCTACGATTTTTTTTCCAACAATATTTCGTTTTTTGTGAAAAAATATATAATTTGAAAATTGCTCCGGAGTACGAAAATAATGAGATTTACAACAAAACCTCAAGATAGCAAAAAAGTTGCATTGCTGCTTGTGAGTACACGAGAATTTTTTCAGATTTTATTCGGATTTTTTTCATCATTTTCCGGTCAAAGTTCGATTGATCTGAATACCATAACAATAATGTAATTAAATTCGGCGAGAGGAGGTTTCTTCGACGAGAGCAAAGTTTAATATGTAAGTCAAAAATTTAATTACATTATTATTACGGTGTTCAGATCAATCGAGCTTTGACCGGAAATAGATGAAAAAGAATGTCGAAAAATAAATCTGAGAAAATTCTCGTGTACTCACAAGAAGCAATGCAACTTTTTTGCTATCTTGAGGTTTTGTTGTAAATCTCATCGTTTTCGCACTCCGGAGCAGTTTTCAAATTATCTATTTTTTCACAAAAAAACGAAATATTGATGAAAAAAAAATCGTAGAAATTTAAAAAAAACGAAATTGAAGCTCAGGCTTCCTCCTTTATGATTCTTGTCGAAGAAATACGAAAAAAATGTTTTTACTACAAACGGGGTCCGCTCAAAAAGGAACAAAAAGACGACAAAAAATTGTCGTTTTCAAAACCAAATGCTAATTGTAAAAAAAATCGTAAAAATGTTTGAAAAAAGCCAAAATGAAGGTAGATCCCTCCTCTTCAAAATGCCGTTTATCAAATTGGCCTAGGTCAACCACCGGCGAAATGGCATGGAAAACCGTTCCGGCACTCTTTTAAACTTTTGTCCGGAAACTTTTCGCCGGTAGTGTATACATATATTCTAATCGAATCATGCATTGTCGCCTTTTAGATGCATGTAGCAAAATTTCAGAGCACCAAGTACTCGGGAAGTGGGTGAAGTATCGATTTTCCGTTTTGCATCTCACAGAAAGTCGAGTTAAATAAAAGCTCGTAAGAACAAAAGGATACAATCATTTGTCGATTTCGCGGATTTTTCCCCCTGAGCTTGTCCAGCTGGCTTCTTCGAGTGAGTTCCCTGTCACGTGCGGTAAAAGTATTCTTGACATCTTCGCGAACGTGCTTGCAGACGAGGGCGTACTGTGACAATGGCGAAATGACTTTGGCATCGATACGATGAACTCTGGCGTCACGGTAGTCACCGATGACCGATAACGTCGTGGCGAAATTGTTCAAACCGCTGCTCAATGAACGATTAATGTTCTCAGCCTGGGCGTAAGTTTGTATTACTTTCGACAATTCGTCGTTTTTGTCGCGAACTCTGAGGACAAAAACCAATTGTAAATTATCCACAAAATTGACAAATTTGTTTTTTTTTTTTATTAACTCCAAAGTCCACGAGGTCGGCGCCGGGAGACGAAATGTTCAGAAAAATGCGGGCTTTATTTTTGTCCACAGCGCCGAAGTCGTGGAAGTACATTTTGGGGGTGAAATTTTGAAAAAACAGTTTTAATTCAATAACTCTTTAGGAAAAAATCGTACACGTTTTGTTCAAATGAGAAAGTTGCAGCCCTTGAGAACATGCATTGATCGAGTATTTGATCATCACTCTCGAATAATATTTTCACCCCAGAAAAAATTGTTGAAGTATAAAAAAAAAATTGTTTATTGAATAACTCAAAAACCATCGATTTTTCAGGGATGGTTTAAATGTACAAAATGGAAAGAATATTTTTCTCTATATTTTCGGTTCTATGAACCATCCTTGAATTTTGCTTTTTCCACCCTCTTTCGGGGGTTGAAAATTCAAAATGAAATTCTAGGAAAACTATTGATCGCACGAATTCGCCACCTCGGAACAATTTGTAGCTTGAACCCTCAGCTACATTTTTGTCCACAGCGCCAAATTCGTATCTGTTCATTTTTTCGGTCAATAGTTTTTCCAGAATTTCATTTTGAATTTTCAACCCCCGAGAGGGGTTGATAGAAGCAAAATTCAAGGGTGGTCCATAGAAACGAAAATATAGAGAAAATTATTCTCTGCATTTCGTACATTTAAACCATCCCCGAAAAATCGATTGTTTTTTAGTTATTCAATAAACAATTCTTTTAAATATTTCAATAATTATTTTGGAGGTGAAGATATTATTGGAGAGGGATGATCAAATACTCGATCGACGCGTCTTTTCAAGGGCTACAACGTTCCGGTTCGAACAAAAATTGTATGAATTTTTCCTATAGAGTTATCGAATGAAAACTGATTTTTCCAAATTTCACCCCACTTTTTCACCCCCAAAATGAACTTCCACGAGTTCGGCGCTGTGGACAAAAATAAAGCCCGCATTTTTCTGAACATTTTGTCTCCCGGCGCCGACCTCGTGGGGGTTGTAGTTTGGCATTAATCCACCCCCATCCCCCTTCACCCCCTAAAAAAACCCTACACCCCGATTTTTAGGCAAACTTGGATTTAGCACCTGCGGCACGTACAAAATCACCTGTCAAAAAACCAGCCTTCGGCTTTTTTCCGATTCCAATATACACCACGACTACTAATAGCCTCAAAGGGGACATCGATCGTCTCTATTACATGCCAAGCAACACGCATAAATTTTGTTACAAACCTTGCCGCCTTCCTGGCAAAAGCAGCAAATATCGTGCACAACTCAGCGAAATGTTTTTCGACTCCTCCAATTCGTTCCTGTACGAATTTCGCTTCCTCCGCGCTGCGTCAAATACATTAAATGTTTTTTTTTTTTTTTTCGTTCCAAAAGCTCTTTTTTTGTCGATTGGTGCGATAGAAGTGAACTTACCAAATATTACTCTGCGATCTGGCACGAAGCATCGCTCACTCACGACTGCTCGTTGAGTTAAATATTTTCATGCCTGTCTCCGCGATAGACGTCAGCTATGAGGGTGCGTTCTCGTTTTGGCCTTGTGATTCGATCGTAGGGTAACAGTTGCCTGACGGCAGGTGGTTCGGTCTCGGAGCCAGGTGGCTCTCTATATTCCGTTCGTGATAACTTTTCACGTGACGACAAAAAGAATGAAAAAAATGTGATGGAATTAAAAACTTTGTATCGGAATAAAATCGATTATACTTTCTTTCGTCTATAGGATATTCATTCAGGCTCTCTCGTCTATCCTCTAATTATATGTAATAATATCGAAACTTATAATACGTTACTATGTATACCAATATTTAAAACTTATAGCTAATTGTGAGGTCAAATTATTGGTTGAGTTCGAAAATGCATAATGTAGGGCAGCCCCCTGACACTGGTAGATAAATGCTGTTCGCAAAATGTCCTTGCCGCACTGTGGCGCTAGTAGTCGTGCGACAGGCATGCATATATATGTATGTTGCGTCGGTGTTTCGAATATCTTACATGAATAAAAATCTATTGATATATTTCGAATGATTTTCCGTTCTAACGATTTTTCATTTGAACACAATAAATAAAGTCGCCATAACGATAACAGGCGAAAGCCACGAAAGAATCGAATCGTTCAGCTGATCGGAGTATTTAGAGCTGAAGGCTGTCACACAACAGCCAACGCTAGGCAGTGGCCATTTCAAGAACTAAAAAGCCGGGACAAACCGCGTTTTCGTTTATCGTATAGGAATAGTAGGCCAGTGTCAGGGGGCTGATGTAGGGGAGACTGGGGTCGATAGAAACACGGGTCAAATGAAACAAGTTGAATAACTCGAAGATGGTTATTGATAGCCGTGGGTGCCCAAGGGGGAAAGGAACTGCTTTGCATATCGGAACCTGTCGCTCAGTTCACGTCGAACATTTTAGTGGGTGCATCGCTTTTTCGACACAAAGAGTAAGTTTTCTTTATTACTATTATTTTGCGTATTGCTCCAAAACTATTGTTCCTTCTTCAGCGTTGTTTACAATCATCATTATTATGGATATCCTAGTGAGTTTATTGTGATCAGCACCTACCTACACCATTTAGGTTCTTCCTTATTTGATAAAGTGATGGAAGCGAGGGTATGGGCGCAGTTGAAACAAACGGTTCGGGGTCAATTGAAACGTGTTTCTATTGACCCCGAACAAACATTTTGTACGCAAGCAAGTTTTCCAAATCTTGTTTTTTGTTCAGATGCCAAGAAACCGTGCGAAACTACGAACCGCGGAAGCTGCGATCTCGAAAATTATAAAAAGGCATATGAAGATGCCAAAAAATATGTTTAAAAGTAAAAATATTAAAACGCTACATAAGCGTAGGAAAAAGAGATTCAACAATATACACCGATACCCCAGAAAAAGAAGAGACAAGGAAAGAGACTGAAGAGAAAGATCGCAGGAAACAGGCTAAGAGAGTAAAAAAGTACCTCGAAGACTAAATCAGTCGGTCTCATTGAGTACCTCGGTAGTAACAAAAACTATTCTCTGACTGATTATCTTTAGTAAATTAAAATTAGATAAGTAAAATAATATTGAAGTACCTCAATATGCCTTCGGTGATAACAAAACTGGAGTGTAAAGCAATAAAACCGATTATTTTAATTAAAAGTGTACTTTATTCACAACAAACATACTTTATAACTCCATACACAGCATTAACAGTACCTGGGTTTAGTAGAAACATCAGTTCAATCAGCTGAAAACACCTGTTTCAACTAACCCCAGGCACCGTTTCAATTGACCTCGACACAGGGTCAAATGAAACGTTTTCCAAGAGTTTTTAAATAGCTTCTACCTAAGTTCAGGGAATATTAGGAGCAAAATCAATAATACCATCATATAGCTAGATAATCTAGCTATAACTTAAGCCCATTACCAAACAGATAAGGTATAAAATAAAGTCACACTAGCCGATTTTCTCAAAAACGTTCCAATTGAGCCCAGCCTCCCCTATACTTGACAAACAAAAAATGGAAAATGTAAATAATAATATATTTTGAAAAAAATGGAGCTTCAGCGACCGCACCACCAGGCTGTTTTTCGTAATTATTTTCCACCAAACGATGAATGGATTTTTTTTATTAATACTCATAGTCAATATATACATATAGAAGACTGTATACAAATTTTTGTACTCGAATCCAAAGTATAGTTTGCGGTGTACGTTCCGAGAGGACACTCCGACGAAATTGCTGCTCGGCGGTTGACAGCGATTAAGCCATACGGTTCATACGAATATATTTATATATATATTTATATATAATAAAAATATATTTAGAAACTAGACATATAGGTTCACAGCATCACGTAGGGGAGTTTTGATATTTAAAAAAATGGCGGACCAACGAATTTTACTTGCGATTTTCGTGGAAAATGTTCATCGTTCGTAAAAAAAAATAGAAGGGGGCCCTTTATAAAGAAATCCCTACGTGGTGCCATAGAGACTTTGTCCTTGAAATGCAGCGGGAGATGTTAGCGGCTCAACATGAGCGGCTAGAAGAAGAGGAGGGATGCCTCTATGGACCAGGCATTGCCGATTAGCGGTAATTATAAACACACTTGTGTAAACACATTACAAAACTATAAACGCGTTTTTCTCGAAAACACGTTTGTAAAAATGGCTGACATTCTCCTGACCGCTGTAATTAACATATCGACCTGAAATTTGGAGAGCATACTCAGAAAATATGTCTTCGCGGAATGACGGATCGTTTTTTCGATAGATACATTTTTGCATTTATTATTTATCTTTTCGTGCGAAAAAAAACGCGAAAATTCGATTTTTTTTTTAATTGCCGCCATTTTCCGAAATTTGTACTAAACGAAAAACCCATCCGTTATTCCATGACCAAAGGGTCACAGATTGATAATATGCTTTGAATTTGTGTTTCAGATCAACAAAGAGGGGGCAGTGATGTCAGCCGTTTACCTCCCGCGATTTGAGGACCTGTTTTCGCGGAGCTGCAACGGCCGCCATTTGGGTTTTTTTTTCAATTTTTTTTTAACGTTCTGTATGTCATGAATAAAAGCACGAAAAAAACCGCACTCAAAAAGCTTTACTCGTTTCCTTTAAAAAAAATAAAATGTAAACACCAGAATTATGGCACTCCAAGGAGTCTCCCTTAACCATCTGTTTGTCAGCTTAAATTCAAGCGGTGTGAAAAAAACTGTCATTGGTGAATAGTTTTCTTGTGAAATCCTCTTTTAAACACTCGTCGGACGTATGTTTATTTATATACATTGCAAAATAATTGATCCTTATAATTAAACGGCTTCAACTGTTTTCGTTGTTGTCTTTTTTGCCTAATTGAGTTTTCATTATTTACAGTATTTACAGCAGTTCCGTCATTCGTCGCATCGGTCGTCTCCATTATCCGCTATCGTGGAAAATTCGTCGGCGATTAAGGCAAACGAGTGCCCGGCACCGCATCCCGCAAGAACCGCTTCACCGTTGTGAGGACAACAAACTCTTTTCGGTTCTAAAACATCTTTCGTGCTTCCATCACCGCAATTACCGTGCTCGTTCCAACCCCAAGCATAAACCGATCCATCGTCTAAAATGTGACAATACCCAATAAAATAATTCCCATACGAAATTTTGTCAAAATTCCATTCTTTCCTCTGATTCATTATTAAACGGCGATATTCGTTACTTTTTCAAAATAATCATTGTTTCTCGACGTGCCGATTATTTTCAAAACAGCAATCATTTTGAGCGGCCCGTTGAATGAACAGGCTTGGCAGATTTTTCATATTTTCGGTAAGAGCAAATACAAAATTCGCCACTTCAAAACGACCATTGGATGTATTATTAGTGTTTTTCGTGCTTACCGGCTACAGCAACGTTATGTTCCGAGCCAATGAACAATTGGCAAAACTTTGGACAAGAAACAATCCTTTCTGCCATCCACGTGACATTTTTTCCATTTGCCACATGTCCTAATTGGCCGTAATTGTTCCTGCCCCACGTGACGATTGTTTTGTCCTCGCGCAAAACACTCGTGTGTGTCCAGCCGACTCGTAGCCGCGACGACTCACTCGTTTTCTCAATTATCACCTTTACAGGATGATCAATTCTTTGCGTTTTACTATTGTCGATTCCCAGTTGGCCGTATCTGTTATCGCCCCAGGTGAAAATTTCTCCCGACCGTGTCATAGCCGCCGTATGGTTCTGGCCACATGCCACTTCCACGACATCCTTCAACGACGGAACTACGCGTGCAATTATGTCAATCGTTTTTCCATTTTCTGAACGGCATAGCGTTGCAATTGAGGACTTTCGAGATTCTACATAAAATGTGGACACAGTGCGCATTCGCCTGAATACTGTACTTCCTATATCGATTTTCGTTGGAGGATAATACTGCTCCGGAGCAGGGTTGCGAAATTTGTAATGAAAAAGTAATGCGTTATTCGTTACTTTTTTAATGGGTAATGAAAAAATATTCCATTACCCATTACATTGCATTCAGTAATGTAAAAAAAATCCATTCCCCATTACATTATATTTTGCAATGTAAACAATTTCCGTTACTCATTACATTGGATTTTGGTAATGTAAAAAATCCCCATTACTCATTACGCTATATTTTGTATTGTAAAAAATGTCCATTACTCATTAAATTACATTTTGCAATGTGAAACATTTTCATTACAAAATGCAATGTAAGGTGTAACGACAAAAAATTTCATTGCACACTACATTGTAATGGGCAATGGACATTTTTTACATTGCAAAGTCCAATGTAACGGGTAATGGAATTTTTTTACATTACAAAGTGTAATGTAATGAGTAATGGACATTTTTAACATTACAAAATTTAATGTAATGAGGAATGGAAATTTTTTACATTACAAGATTTGATTCAATGAGTAATGACAATTGTTCACATTACGAAATCCAATGTAATGATTAGTGGCAATTATTTGCATTACAAAATGTAATGTAATGAATAATGGAAATTTGTTACATTACTGAATGTAATGTAATGGGTAATGAAATTTTGTTTCATTACCCATTACATTAAAATAAATTATCATTATCATTTATATCATTTGTGTCAATATCATTTTGACTTGCAAAAATCGATAGTTTAATCTTCAAACGCGTTTTTTGCAGTCTTGCAGTCTTATTTCCATTATCCAAAATAATATTTTGCAATTTTTTTGCAGATCGCTAAACAAGAATCCTAAAAATTGTTTGCGTGATTTCCATAGCTTAAATCTGGCCAAGGAAATTTGTGAAACTAATAGAAAACCATTTTCGTTGCATTCCAACGTTTTAAACTTCGACGTCATTCGTAACTCGACTGATTTGACTCATAAGAAACTATGAGTCTCTTACAGTGTATTATTTGATATGAAAATTGTGATTACTTTTGGTGAACGCCTTTGCGGCCGTTATTGCTCGATTCTCTTCATCCACGATGCCCAATTGACCTTGGTTTCCCGATCCTGAGACCAGAACTTCGCCACTTTCCATGACGATAGCAGAGTGCCTCAAGCCGATAGCTACACGTTTTGCTCTTTCGTGAGAGCCGAGTATTTTTCGAGGTTCCTTGCAATCGGTACTCGGACTATCGTCACGTCCCAATTGTCCGTGGGAATTCGAGCCCCAAGCGTAGACCTCGCCATTTTCCGTGAGTGCCATGGTGCTGTTCCATCCGCACGCGATATCCTTTATCGACTCATTCTCGAGGCCTTTTACTTGCCTAAATTGAAAAACGACTTTGCCTCGATCGATACCGCAGCCCGTTTGTCCTCTGTCGTTCCATCCGCACGAGTAAACTCGTCCTTTTTTGTCCAATACGAGGCTGTGCCCGCCGCCTCCTGTAATCTTTTCAATGGATCCCGGATCTAGTCCTGTGCCGCGTAAATCAACTTTACAGGGAAGTGCGGACTGTTCCGACTGGAAGCCTAGTCCTAGTTGTCCGTGAGAATTTGCACCCTGAAAACACGTCGAATTCATTGCTTCAAGTATCCTCGTAGATTTCTGTACGCAGAACTGCAAAATTCACCAGCTCGCGGTCTTTCGATATTTCCAGACTGAGAATCACATCGAAGGACTCGACGGTGAGTTTGTTTGGGTTTGTTGCTAATTTTGTTTTAAACACTTTGTTGCTAATTTTTTTCATCTATATGGATAGAGTAAATTTATTGAAACCTTTTGTACATTGTTAAGTGTCATTTCAAGAACATTCTGTGAAATTTGTACGCGAAAATATCCACAAACAAGCCGGTGGCGCGTTTTTTCTCGAAACCACTTTTTCAAAGTCCGTGTTCACGGCCATTTGAAAACTACATGACCGATTTATTTCAAACTTGGTACACACTTTCTACATATAAAATACCTCCCCCCAACGGTTAGTTTGAGATTTTTTTTACATTGAGCGGGTTTTCCACCCCCCAAATGGCGGAATTTTTCGTGAAAAATAGCACTTTTCACTTTACATGGAAACCAAAAATTTAGAAATGAAAACAAAAAATTATCAAAGACCGTTGGGGGGAGGATTTGATGATACTATGATTAAATTTTAATGGCACTTGATTTCAGATGATTTCTAGCTGAGATACAGTGAACACCGCAAATCGTGTTTTTCCAAAGGCGTTCTTGGAAAAGCTGTGTCACCGGCTTGTTTGTGGATATTTCCGCGTACAAATTTCACGGAATGTTCTTCAAATGACACGTAACAATCTACAAAAGGTTTCAATAAATTTACTCTATCCATATAGATGAAAAAAAATCGCAAAAAAGCGTTTTTTTTCACGCTGAAACCCCTACCCTCGCCTTAAGTTCTGAATCGTTCACCAAAAGTCGCGAATAACAGACTTCCTGTTTTTCCTGCGAGCTCTATTGCCTAGAACCAACTCTAGCAATGGTGGAATTTAACAATTTTTTCGTATGAAAAAGTGATTCACTCATAAAATTAATTACACATCTATTTAGTATGAATATCAAGCTGTTAGTAAATATATATTTTTTTTTCGATGTACAAAATGGCCGACTACTCGAAATTTCTCGAAACAGCTTTTTTCCAATTGGCGTGACAAATAACTTCAACAATTTTCACTCGATTTACTTCAAATTTAAAAGTTATGTTCCTCATTGTATTTCGCAGAGAAGTACGTACGAAACTTTTGATTAATCGAAAACTTTTCATTTTATGAGCAGTTCATGAGCAGTTATAACGAAATTTTTCACTGAAAATTCATTTCTTAAGTTCAAATACCTACAACTTTTGAATAAAACAATATTTCTCAAATTCCGTACGTACTTCTCTAGGTATTCTAATGTAGATTGACGAGAATTTTTGTTTTTTGTTCTAAGTAAAAAATTGTGGATGCTAAATATCACGCCGCAGAGAGCCTAAAAAAAAGATAAGAAAAGAAAATATTACTATTTTGTAATTTTGTACATCGAAAAAAAATATATATATAGTTTTTAACAGCTTGATATTCGTACTAAATAGATGTGTAATTAATTTTATAAGTGAATCACTTTTTCATACGGAAAAAAGTTGTTAAATTCGCACATGATTTTTTACCTGTTACTGTGGCCTAAGGCCTTAAGGGGCAGTATTACGATATCTGTGGCCCCTAATTCTGACCACGCAGTCTTCATATTTGACCCAAAATAAGACTTTTTTCAAGAGTGGTAAAAATCGAAATTCGACCCTTAAGGGGGTGAAACGGAGGTTTCAAAGTTTATATGAGACAACATATTTTTTGGTCAGATTTGCTCGAAACTCGGTATAAATACACTCCAATACAAATAATTACACATGTATTTGTTTGGTATATTTATGCCAACTGGAACAAACACAGTTAAGGGGCTAAAAAAGTACTACTTGACTGTCTACACGCACCAAACACAGAGGAAAACATCTAGTGTTCTATATCAAATCAATTTAGTAAGTTTCAAGTAAATCTGGTAAAAAAATATGTTTTCTCTTATCAACGTTAACACTCCCGTTTAACCCCCTTAAAGGTTAAACTTCATAAATTGTTGAAATACGTGTTTAATTAATTGTATTTTAGTGTATTTATGCCAAGTTTCAAGTAAATCTGACCAAAAAATATGTTGTCTCATACAAACTTTTACCCTCCCGTTTAACTCTCTTAAGGGTCCACTTTTAGGAAATGCAGAAATACGTGTTCAATTATTTGTATTGTATAGTATTTACAACAAGTTTCAAGCAAATCTGTAAAAAAAAAATATGATGTCCCATACAAACTTTAAAACCCCTGTATCAACCCCTTAAGGATCGAATTTCGATTTTTACCACTCCTCAAAAAAGTCTTATTTTGGGTCACATATGATGGCTGCGTGGTCAGAATTAGGGGCCACAGATACAGTGATATTCCCAAATACTCCGCCTCATTAAAAATTTAAAATCTCTGTTTCACCCCCTTAAAAGCCGAATTTCGATTTTTTGTATTTTTGAAAAAAGTCTTATTTTGGGGCAAATATAAAGACTGCATGGCCAAAACTTGGGGCCACAGATATCGTAATATCCCCCCTTAAGGAGTTATATACAGTTTAAATTTTCGAAAAATCGATTTTTTTTCACTAATGTACATATATTCGGGTACACACACAGAAAATTGCTTGTTAATCCGGCAAATATTCTCGAAGTTACACGCACATTTGTAATGAAATGTCAGAGCGTGTTCGGAAGTGCTTTTGAAACTTTAAACGCGTTTTTCTCAAAACTGTGTGTTTCAAAGTCGGTGAGCAAGATTTCTCGGAAACGGCTGAACCGACCAGTCTCAAATTTTAACACAATCTTTTCAAGTATATTTTTTAGGAATTAATCGAAGGTTTTTTCTCACCGATAAATATTTGCCATTTTATAAACAATTTGAGGTCTAAATTTTTGTCAAAAATCGATTTTTTTGTTGAGAACTCGCCATTATGTCAAAAATTATTATTTTGCTTATTCTTTCGATCAATTACAAGATAATCCATTATATTAACGAAATATTTTTGGTTTTTTCATTTTAGATTATCCAGTCCAGAGATATCGTGCTCCCGGAGATCAACTAAGGCAGCTTTCAAAATAATTATTTTTACAAATTAAAAATGTTAAAATACAGTTAAAAGTTACCATAATGTGTACAAATTTTTACTTTAATAGATTTAGAGGTCTTCTGGAGAGAAATTCTTGAAAAATCGATCTTTTTAGGCCTCCTGAATGTATATAACCCCTTAAGCTCATCGAATCGAATCTGCATAAACAATGTGTCCATTCCAAATCCCCCAGCTCGCTGAAGACCTTAAGATCGTACAGCAGTTCTTTAT
Source organism: Ophion ellenae (assembly GCA_963210295.1). Lineage (NCBI taxonomy): Eukaryota > Metazoa > Arthropoda > Insecta > Hymenoptera > Ichneumonidae > Ophion > Ophion ellenae. The sequence goes on along the minus strand of OY723397.1, from coordinate 21,889,155 downwards.
TTTATGTTTATGGAAAAAGCACACAGAGTGAGCAGCCATGAGCGCGAGAGATTTGCAGATTTCCAGTATTTAATTTTCAGCTTGGCATATTTTTGTCATTTCATTCTTAGATTTGCAGTTCTTCAGTATTTTTCAGAGGATGATCTTTTGGAAACAAGAAGAACACTCCGTTCTGTTAAAAAAAAATACGTTTATCTCTTTGTTTGCCGGAAGGTAATCTGTCTAGGAAAATAATGAGCCATTGAATTTACATTTCATAACTAATACCAATATTCCGTTACTACCATAATTCCAGCTAAAAAATAGTAAACTGAATCATGTGTTCATAATATGACTGGAGCCAGATTAAGGGGAGATATACACCTAGATGGTCAAGGTTGAGGATTTAGAAGCTACGAACATTCCGTCGACCGTAGAAGACCTCGTAGATTTATTCATTCCCAAATTTTCAAACGCGTTTTTCTCAAAACCACGTTTTTCAAATCGGTACCCAAAATTTCTCGAAAACCAATGAACCAATTGCCTTGAGGTTTTTTGTGGTTATTCTCTAGACCATTATCTAGTACTTGTCACAGGATTTTTTTTTCCGTTAGTTTTTGTTTTATACCCAAAACAATAACTAATTTTTGGCCCAAAAATCACTATTTATGTTCAAACGTCCGCCATTTTGTCATAAATCGATATTTTCAAAATCGGCTACGAAAAGTACTACATTATAGTATCTCATTTAATAATCTTTTTGGTTTTTTTTTTCAGATGATTTTTTAAGAAACGCCAGTGGGTACCGTATACGCAGATTTGTTTACGACGCTCCAAGCATCGTACAATAACATTGTATATTTTTGATATTTTTAAATAAAGAAGATTAAACATATTTTTGAATGTATATACTTTTAGATAATTAAAAGCCTAATCTGAAATTTCAAATAGTTTTTTATGAAAAAAATTCACAGAAATGACCTTTTTTCCGGCTCCTAGATGTGTATCTCCCCTTAAAGCCAGATTCTTGTTAACGATGTATGTCTCAGCTGCGCAATTGTTGCAAATGCAGGCTCTCGAAAACAAGCATTCGCGTAGCGTGCGACAATCGATATACATAATAATAAAGACAAATGACAAACTTACCCACGCGTACAAACACCACTTTGTCATATCTATTTTTTTGTTCAATTCCCCTGTGAATTGAGACTTGTCAATGTTTACTATAACGCATCGTGCTCCCTAAACGTGCTTCATGTCATTCCAGATATAACCTTGCAAGTTCACATCACAGTCGTATATCTGTATCTGCATAGCAGGGCACTGTCCAAAAACGTGTGCCTCGAAGTACGCCTTTTTGCCGCGTTCCACCGCGTCGCTAGTGAAGGAGAGGCCTGTTTGCTTATACCGTGTTTACGGGGCATGGGATGCGTGTAGTTGTGGCCTAACCTCGTTTCGTCAAGTTCATTTCGAACGTAATTATGGGTATAAAGTTTACATTCGTAAACGAATCGAAAAATAAGACAGTAACTATAGTCTCTTCACAGTCGCGGGACTGCTGCTTGGGTTTGAGATTGTCCCCGACATTGCGAGAATACTCGACAATTGGCATAAATCTAGGGTACGATAATAAAGTTTTTATCCCATTTATTAATATGAGACGATGTTAATTGGTAAAATTACGAGAATTATCGTGCTCATCGCTCTCAGACTCGTTGGAAGAAAGCCACGGTGGATTTTTATTCCTTCGAGTCTCGGAAAAACTCGCGTTGACCATCCGTTAATGATTCTATCGCGTCACTTCGGGCGATGTCGAACAATTTGTCCAACTCTTTTTTGAAATTTTCTTCCTTCAATTTCTGATTTGCGGATTTCTTCCGTAGGCGATTTTTCTGAACCTTTTTCCAGGCTTGGTGAAGCTTTTCCAATTTTGCGACTGCATGGTAGGTTTTGCGTACGGGAATTCCGGCTTCGTCCCAAAACGGTTGTATGTCCCTCACAACTTCCGATGCACTTTGTCGTATGGTCAAGCGCAGTTCGTTGTGTTTGTAGAAAAACAGGCCCAATACTTGCCGTATTGTTGGCAATTTGCGTCCTTTGATTTGCGCAATTTGCGGCCCGACTAAATAAACTTTCTTTTCTTTGTTACTTGCCGCCATTTCTGAACGCGATCAACTCCCAATCGAGGCTAGCGCCTCTCGTGGAAAAAGTAGACATCAATTTATTGCCAGTGAATTTATTGGGGGTGTGCGGGTAGCGGAATTGGTGGGGTCGGGTAATTAGACTATGATCCTATCGGGTACCCGAATTTTTTCCCTCGTGATCGGACGGGTATACTCGAACTTTATCGAGTACCCGAGTTTTTCGAGTACTCGACTCACATCGGGTACTCGATAAGTCGTGTTGCCGGAACAAAATTTCGTTTCGTAGTATAGATGGCGCCACGGAAACGTACCAAAACGGGCGAAATAGACTCCAGCTTTGTTTTCTCTACCCTTCGCCGATAGGTTGGAGTTCATAGGAAATACAAATAATTTCTTTAATATCTTTAGTATTTTTGTTATGTATATATTTACAATTCTGTCCGACAAACTTCTTTTAAGACACTCGCATTTCAGGAAATATCGAGATATTTGAATGTCGAAAAACTGAATAAAAGCAAGATTCTTCGTCAAATTTTCATTAATTCCGTCTAGTGCCAACTGGTCATTTCGGCGATTCATTCTTTTTCCATGCTAAAGTTGTTCTTCAAACGCTTATATCTCTGAAACTAATCAAGATATTTTCAATTTTTAAATGTCAAATGGAAGCTACATTCTTGCTTCGAATAAACGCAACGCGTTGAATCTTCGTCTTTTTGGGTTTTTTCTCTATTTTAAACCCACGTTAAATAATTCAAAACTTTAAGGCGTTTGCCGGAACAGAATATATTTAGTGTACATTTTTTTCCTTTTGCACACTTTTTAGTGATGCCAAAACGTAACTTTCTCGCGCTATTACGATACGATCCGCCAAACGTGACCGTTTTTCACTCCACCCTACACACACACACACACACACACACGCACGCACGCACGCACACACACACACACACACACACACACACACACACACACACACACACACACACACACACACACACACACACACACACACACACACACACACACACACACAAGTGAGACGAAAAAAGATTTTTTACAGTATTATTTCTCCCATTTTTGGTCCCCTAGTGCAATTTTTTTTCCGTAAAACTCCGATTTTTTCCGAAAAAATTTTCCGAATTTTTCTATGAATTGGAACAAATACGAAGAATTCGGAGTTTTGCGGACAATTATTTTGACGCAGACATCCGAGTTTCTCCGAATTTCTCCGAATTTTTCCGAATATTTCATCATTTTAATTACGATCACGGGAAAATCTCGGAAATTATATGAAATAAAAAATATAGATAAAAAATGAATTCTTACTTTTTGTTTGCTCAAATTATACTTACTCCAGTTATCAAGTAACGGAAACTAACAAAATGAAAATGCATGATCACTTGTTCATCAGTTATATTTATCAATAGAAAAAGTACAATATTTTAATTATTAGATAAAATCTTTTCTATTCTTACTTATTGTTTCTCTCATAAAAAATACTTTGATTCTTTGTTCTTACATCGAAAAATACTTTGCTTTTATCGAAAATGCGTTCAAAACAAAATTGGCTCTTTCTTCTTGGTTTATCTAAAAAATTGGTTCTTTCTTGGTTTAATTTTTTTTAAATGGCTCTTTTTTCTCGTTTTTTTTCGATCGGTTCTTTCTTCTTGGTTTCATTGTAAAAAAAATTGGTTCTATGGATGTTTTATAAATTTACAACTAAAGAAAAATTGTTTTGAACCGAAACGATTTTTTGTAGAAGCATCTCCGCAGCCGTTAGGTTATAGGAAAAAGGGAAATTTCCGGGAAAAAATAATAATAATAAGTTTTTTTTAACGAAAATCTTATTTCTTTTCATCTTTAACTTTTCTCCGAATATCTCCGCAGCCGTTCACTCAGGTCATAGGAAAAAGAGAAATTTTCGGGAAGAAAATGAGAAACCATGGATTTTCAGTAAAAAAAAACGTGTTCTGGGGAAATAGACCAGTACTTAAATCTGTTTGAAAGCATTTTTTCTCCGAAAATCTCAAATATGACTAAAATATGAGAAATTGTGAAAAATTTTCACTAGGGGAGTGCGAGAGCGAGATAGCCGAAATTCATTTCTCACTATCATTCTCTTAGACGACTGATATTTTGGAAAAATGAAAAGGCCCACTGTGTTTCGTGACAAAGAAAACAAAGCAAAACTTATCTTCTCACCGGAGCGTTACTTTTCCAGCAAAAAGATACAAAAAGTGTTTTACCGACTGAGCGGTGCACCGCGCCTAGAAAAATGTCGGCTCCGTTAGTATTGCAGGGATCGATGATACCATCGGCTCCTACGGTTTGGTACCCGTTTTCACCGCTAGGCGAAAGCACCACCGGAGCAATCACGAAAAGTCTCGTCTTTGCAGTTTTCTCGGTCATTATTCATCGTTGGGTCAATTCATCGCGTGTGTGTGAAATTATGGAATAATAAATGTAATATTTACAAAAAGTTCGGGGAATCGTTCGGCGACGATTTTGTTCATACAATCACAGGGGCGAGTAGATTATAAAACAGTGTCGGAGGGCGCATGATCGTGCACAGAAAAAAAAAACCTCATCGTTTATAGCTAGTTGACTTTACTACACGTCCATGCGTTTTTGTTACATTCTCGTAAGTCGTTTCAGTGTCGTTTTCGCGAGAGAATGGACTGTCGTTTTATCTCCTCCGTGAGAAAAATTCATTGAAATTTCTTCTGTTTACGCGACGACGCGGAGACGGATAACCTTTTAATATTCTGACTCTTGACCGCCGTACCGACAACTTTAGGAGTTAAGTGTTCGTGCGCCGAGTCGTGTTCGAGTCGAAGGCCATTTTTTTAATACCCAAGCGTCAACATCAACACACACAAGACTCGGTGAGTTGAGAGAAGCGTGAGGTTTTTTTTATTGCAAATTTAGACGAATTTTACCGAAATTGAATTGTACTCCTCCGTTTAGTCGACCGCAGGAGACTTCTCCCTAATTTGCCGTAACCAAGACATATTTTTTCGCGCTTTAACGCGACGTTAAGAGGCATGAAAAATGCACGAACTTCGAGTTTATTTTACATCGAATTAATACTTTGGGAAATGGGTTTCAACGTATCTTATTTTTCTATCAATGGAGAGTAAATTCCGATTTTATTTATTTTAACAATCCAAAATGGCGGCTCCAGTAAAAAAAGCCGTGGACCGCGGGTTTTTGTCTGCGCAAGGCGCTCCACAGCTTTGCCATTTCATTTGAAACAAAAACGAGTTAAAAATTAACAAACTAGACTAAATTCGGGGAGCCCTAGCGTTTTTTGCCCTGGATAATAAAATGGTGAGAAAAAAAAAATTCCAATTTTTTGGCCCGGTTTTTTTATTGCGTCAACGGACGAAAAAATATGTCGAAATTAATTATGTCTAAACCACTTCCTGATGACTGCCAATTGAATTTTCATTTAATTGCGGTGTGAAAAAAAAAATTGTCACAGAAAATGTGAGCAGTAAAAAAAACATTTAAAGATCACGCAAACCTCCCAAAAATTCACATTTTCATTTAAGGGGAGATATACACCTAGGAGCCGGAAAAAAAGGTCATTTTTGTGAATTTTTCCAAGGAAAACTATTGAAAATTTCGGATTGGGCTTTTAATTATCTAAAAGTATATACATTCAAAAATATGTTTAGTTTTCTTTATTTAAAAATATCAAAAATATACAAGGATATTGTACGATCCTTGGAGCGTCGTAAAAAAATCTGCGCATACGGTACCCACTGGCGTTTCTTCAAAAATCATCTTAAAAAAAACCAAAAAGATTATTAAATTAGATACTATAATCTAGAACTTGTCATAGCCGATTTTGAAAATATCGATTTATGACAAAATGGCGGACGTTTGAACATAAATAGTGATTTTTGGGCCAAAAATTAGTTATTATTTTGCCTATAAAACAAAAACTAAGTAACAGAACAAAAAAATCCTATGACAAGTACTAGATAATGGTGTATAGAATAACCACAAAAAAATCTCAAGGCAATCGGTTCATTGGTTTTCGAGAAATGTTGGGTACCGATTTGAAAAACGTGATTTTGAGGAAAAAGCGTTTGAAAATTTGGGAATGAATAAATCATGAAATTTGTCAACTCACATGGAACCATCGATACCAGGCCCATAGTGTAGGTCTTCTACGGTCGACGGAATGTTCATAGCTTCTAAATCCTCGACCTCGACCTCGCCTTTTTGTATTTCGCGTAAATTTCAATAACCTTGAGCGACCACTGAATATTAATTGGCCGGCTAGAGCTTTGTGAGGTTAGTTTAAAAATTATGAAGTGTTAAATTCATGGGCGAGACGTGGGCCAAAAAAAAAAGACGATTTTTTAAATGAAAATTCAAATTTTTGGGAAGCTTGAGCTCTCAATATTTTTTCACCACTTGCAGCATCTGGGACATTTTTTTTTTCTTTAAAGAACATAATTGAATGATGAGAAAAAGGAAAAAGCGTAGTGCTCAAAATTGTGCCACCCTAGTGTCGTTGAAAAATGCTGTTTCCAGAAAAATGCATTTGAAGTTTAACGTTATAAAAAAATCGTACACACTGTAGGGACGCAAATTATGTTTAAAAACATAATCGAATTTTTCTCAGCCACGAACGGTAAACTGTTCTTAAGGCGGGATATACATTCACAACGATCAAAAAATCGATTTGGTTTTTTTATTCTTCAAGGCCTTAGGCCACGGTAACGAGTATAAAATCATGTGCCAATTTAACAATTTTTTTTGTATGAAAAAGTAATTCACTCATAAAATTAATTACACATCTATTCACTATGAATATCAAGCTGTTAGCAAATATATATATATATTTTTTTTTTCGATGTACAAAATGGCCGACTACTAATATTTTCTTTTGTTCTTTTTTTTAGGCGCTCCGCGGCGTGACATTTAGCATCCACTTTTTTTTACCTAGAACAAAAAACAAAAATTCTCGTCAATCTACATTAGAATACCTAAAGAAGTACATACGGATTTAAAAAATATTGTTTTATTCAAAAGTTGTAGGCATTTGAACTTAAGAAATGCATTTTCAGTGAAATATTTCGTTATAACTGCTCATAAAATGAAGTTTTCGATTAAGGCGAGTAATCTCTTTAGGAGCGTGAGAAATGGGTATTTTTCGGGAATTTTTTTAGAGGGTATAAAATAATCTGATAATTTTCAAATTTGGACATGAGTTTATTATAACTGTCAAGTTTTTAAAATATTTATTTTTGGGATGACCTACAAAATGGCGGCGTTATGGCAGTTTTTGAGAAAGTAGTTTCGAGACAATTGCGTTTAAAGTTTAAACACGTGACTCGCTACCTGACCGCATGCTGTCCCCGTGCTCTAGACCATATGCGACAACTCCGCAAATATTCAATATTTCGAGTTTTCCTTTGGTCAGTATATTCTTTGGGTATCATACTTTCGAAATATGTAAGAAAAATCGATTTTTTAAAAATTCTCAAGGGATTTCTCGCCTTAAGGCGGTCCTCTAGTTTCTCGGCTGTCTTTTTACGGCTTTTTCAATAATTTTTTACGGGCAAAGCATCGAAATAATCAATCTCATTGTTTGTGCATAATCTTTATTAACATTTAAATAAGCTTTACAAATTTTTTGAAGTCAAAATATATAATAGAATAAAAGTTATAGTGGCCGACAGGAAGACATCAAGTAAAAGAGGTGCTTGACGGTGACCAAGATTGCGGCTGTTCTGCTTATCTGAAATCAAAAAACCAAACGGCATTTTAATCTTCATATTTAAGACTAGCGATTGAACTAGAGTGAATTCTAAATGACAAAAATTGACTTTTTTATACACTTTTGAAAATTACATTCTATTTTTTACTCATTTTTTCTTAAGTTTTTCGCTCGTACAAAAAAAACTATCGAAGCAATCATGATAATCCTAATTCAATCGCTGGCTTATAACATATTAAATATGCTGTATAAATTTGAACAAGATCGGTGCAGTAGTTTACCTGCTCCGTTCCAGGGCCGTAACTTGTGAACCACTTCGAATATCGAAAAATCCTTTGCCACACATTTTCTACACATGATGTAGATGTGATTTATGAAGAAAAAAAAATCGATTTTTTCGACCCGAGAAACTAGAGGACCGCCTTAATCAGAAATTCCGTGCGTACTTCTCTGCGAAATGCAATTAGGAACATAACTTTTAAATTTGAAGTAAAACGAGTGAAAATTGTTGACGTTATTTGTCACGCCAATTGGATAAAAGCTGTTTCGAGAAGGTTCGAGTAGTCGGCCATTTTGTACATCGAAAAAAAAATATATATATTTTCTAACAGCTTGATATTTATACTAAATAGATGTGTAAATAATTTTAGAAGTGAATCACTTTGGCATACGAAAAAAAATTGCAAAATTCGCACATGATTTTATACCCTGTGGCCTAAGGCCTTAAACGGTAGAACTATACATGTAGAATATTTTCCCAAAGTTTTAGAGGAAAATTCGAAAAACTTCAAACGTTACAGCTCGTCAACGCTATGCCTCACCGCTCGGAATCGGAGCGGGCGTGAACTTCAAACGAGTTTTTCTCAAAACTTCATTATCGAAATTGGCATGCAGGATTACTCAAAAACTATTAAACTATCAACTATTTAAAAAAATGAATTTTCCACCCAGGCTGTAGGGCTTTCCGATCTCATGAAAATATGTCGAGCCTGCCAAAATGTCGGAGAATCAAAAGACCAACGTTATTAGCCAAGCGGTCTGATCTGATCAAGAAGAATTTCTACAAAAAGCGATCTTACAAGCCCCGTAAGTACGACACTCCATATGGCATTGTGAAAAAAAAGATTCCGTTTAAGGGGTAAGGCTACTGTGAGAACCAAAACAACAGGGTTATTAAAAAAAAGTCAATTTGAAGGAATAAGTAAGACGATTGAAAAACCGTGGGGACATTTATTTGTATGTACATTAATAATCCTGTGTAAAAAAAGCCATAATAAAATATTAATTATTAACTAAGTGATGAACAATCTCATGAAGAACCTTTGAACGTCAAAGGCTCAGCGATGTACTTGATTTTGGCCCCGGTTGACCCGAAACAAAAAAATCGAGTTGTTTTCTGAAAACAGATCAATTTCACCCGCAACATTAATTTGAAAATACAGTAGATCCTCGATGATCCGAACCAAAACAAACAAAAAAATTGTGAGCGGACGGAACGAAGCTTGTTTTTCTCCCCAAAATTTTTCGCTGTTCTTTGCACATTTTCTTTCAATTTTTCTTCTTGATTCTAGGTTAACTTATACACAATATTGTACAAAGTAAAAATATGCTTCCGCAAGCGAAGAATGTCATCGCCCTCGCACCGCCATACGTGGCTCCTCCATCTCCCACCACCATGTTTTGCCTAAATTTGAAAAATATTTTGATGTTCAATAAAGACCGCTTAGTCAACATACCAAATATCAACATTCTATATTTAATACTTTTCGCATAAAAAATTGGTGAAAAATCGAACATTCTTTGGCCCAACAAGGCGAACCCTTCCCTTAAGGTAGTGCCTCCACAGAAGAGTTGAATTCAGAAATGGTTGAAATTTGGCATATACGTTATTTAATACATTATCCAAACATCTGTGCAATTTGAATAAGTTTGACCACCCCAAACCTGAGATATTTACACTTAAAGTTGGCTTGGTTTACACGTAACAAATGCGTTATGATGGGCAAACAGAGCATCATTAATTCCACCGTCAAAACTAAAATTAAGAAATTGATCAAAAACGAGGATAAGCTGCAGTAAGATATCACGAATAATGTGAAAAAAAAATGAGAATGATTCACCATCTAGTTTCCAAGATATAACCATGAGAAGCCTTCACAATTTTGTTGCAAAGCCTGGCACAGCCTGGAAAAAAGCCATTGGGGCAAAGCCTGGACAGTCGCGGCAAAAAGTTTACTGGCAATGGTCGATCAAAAACACAATACAAAATATATTTTACGGCAATAAATGATATCCATCGTATTATCTACTAGTACCGAGTCAATATTGCGTAGTTTTTAATTTTATTCATTACTAATTAAACCAATTATCAATCTTTTAAACATGAACATGGTATGTAAACTTTTGGTTGAGATTTTCGCAGTGGAACTACCTTAAGTTGCCTCAAGCGATCGATTTTTATTTTTTCTCACTACCCTCACCCTTTAATGCGATTTGATTTTTATTATTATTCCGCTGTTGCAGTTTATGAGAAAGTCAAGGGCAACAACAGCGCCCTGGCCAAAGCGCTGTCTAAAGAAAAACAAGAATGTCAATATTTATTGACGGCAAATTTGTCCCTCACGAGCGAGGTTCAAGAGTTGCTTGTGGCTTTAAACAAGCGCGACGTAAGTGAAAAAACACCTACGAACTACTTCTCTTTTGATCGCACAAAGCCAACATTATGGCGCTCAATAAAATACGTAAAAAAAAATGAATATAAAAGTTCTCCGTCGTTCTTTCCAGGACATTATAACCGGAATTTTGAAAAATTCCAAGGACACGTTACCTCTATTGGTCACGCTAACGAGTCACATTACAAACACCATAGCTTTGTGTCAGCAAGTTGTGACATCGCCCAAATATACACCAAGGAAATCGATGACCACTGCCGACCGTGAGAAATTTCGACTAACGATTATTATTCTTAGCAGTAGACAAAACGGACTAGATAAAGGGATTAAAAACATTTGCGTCCAATTCGACAAAAAGATTGATAAAAATTTGCTCATCAGAAATAGACGTGATTAAAATATATATGTAAGAGCGGTCATTGTCCGTATTACAATGAAGCCAAAAAGTCAATTTGGTGACCTCTCCTGCGATTTCCGAACATAATTACTTAAAAAAAGGTCTTTTTGTAATGCAAGCGATAGCGACTATATTCAGAAAGATGATAAAGGGCTCTCAAAATTGGTTAAAAATACATATACTAGGTGGGCAACTAAGTTCCCGAGTTTTTTCGACCAATAAAGAATCGAAAATTTCAAGACAAATACAAAAAATGCTTCATTCGAAGTATTGTCCGTCGCTATTTACACATTTTTGCCATCTCTCTGGCAATACATAAATACCGCGACGATAAAATGACGCGTCTTTGGACTGAAACCATTCGTCCAACCAATTTTGTACTGCATCGTAATTGGCCAAGGTAGGCCACCCAGGCCATGCGCCATCGACCGGAACAAGTGATAGTCTGAAGGGGCCAGGTCTGGCGAATACGGTGGGTGCGGTAGCAGATCCCATTTCAGTGTTTTTATGGTGTCCTGGACGATGGAACTGCGATGGCACGGAGCGTTGTCGTACTGCAATATCACACGTTCGTGTCTCGTGTCCCATTCTGGCCTTTTTTCGAGCAATGCGTGGTTCAAATTGATGAGTTGTTGTCGGTAGCGATGCCCATTGACAGTTTCGCCCGGTTTCAGCAGCTCATAGTACACGATTCCTTTCTGGTCCCACCAAACGCAGAGCGTTGTCTTTTTTCCGAAGCGATTTGGCCGTGTCGTCGATGTTGACGCTTCGCCAAGTGAAAGCCACGATTTTCTGCGTTTGGGATTCTCGAAATATATCCATTTTTCATCGCGAGTAACAATTCGATGCAGGAAACTCTTTCTGTTCTGCCGCAAAAGCAACATTTGGGAAGTGGCTCTGCGATTTTCCATTTGTCTCTGAGTCAACTCATGCGGCACCCACTTTCCTTATGAATTTTTCCCATGTCGTGCAAACGTTTCGAGAATACATTGTCGAGTCACATTTAATGCCTCGGCAAGTTGATCTTCTGTTTGAGTGTCATCTTCATCCAATAACGCTTGCAGATCGGCGTCCGCAAATGTTTGCGGTCTTCCCGAGGGCTCCTTGTCCCCAGTCTCAAAATCGCCACTTCTGAACCGCTTGAACCAATCTTCACACGTTGTTTTTGATGGTATATGTTCGCCGTGGGCCTCCTCAAGCAACCGACGTGCTTCAGCTGCTGTTTTTTTTAGGTTGAAGCAGAAAAGCAATGCTTCCCGCAAATGCTGTTTATTTGGCACAAACTTTGACACTTTCGAGGTTAGAAAAAAGGTCGTTGTGTTGCGATATTTGTTTATATTACGACTGGGTATTCTTAACAAATGTCCAAGCTATAAAGACACCCAATTTCAGACCTGTATGCCGACTACACGTGTCGCTAGCGCCCATCCATGTGTGAAACCCGGGAACTTAGTTGCGCACCTAGTAACACTTTAACTAATCAGAATTTTGGCATGAAATTTCAACACAACATTCTTGAGTAGTTGTAGCAACAATATGAGAAAAAATAGATTGTTCTTCAATTTCCAACAGAGTAGCTTTAAGCTCTGTTGGACATTCAAGACCAATCGATTTTTTCAAATGTAAGAAATTTTCTTTGTCTTAAAAGAATTATTTTCAGTGAGAGATTCCAGCCTACGCTTGTCTGGAAAATCACCTGCGCGTGGTGTCGTCCAACCTATGGTCAGCGGTCACACAATAACGAAACCAACGATCAACTTGAGCAGGCTGAACATACAAAGAGAGTACAGAGTCCAAAATGCGCCGAATCTGAGCGACATCGAAGAGACTCTAACGACACCAGAACGCACTCCCCCCGATGCGCAGTCGGTTGCTCCCGCTCACATATCCCTTGCCAGACCCTTGAACTGCGTCAGTAGATATTTGCACTTTCCGTGTATACTTATTTATTTCATATTCATATTTATATTCGAATACTGGGGCTATTGCAGGTACCCAGACGAATCGATCGAATGCCAGAACGTCTGCAGCGTTCCCTCAGAACGAGTGGTAAGTATGAGAGAAAAGAACAACCGATACACTTAAAGCGTTATATACAGTCAGGAGGTCCAAAAAGATCGATTTTTCAAAAACTTTGCTATTTCAATACGTTGTACTCTGGTTCTCGGCGAATAACTCAATGAAAAGGCATCTGCAAATAGTGACAGCGAAGGCTAGGATGGCAGCAACGGGGTCTGGGGGTTGATGAAGCGAGCGAGAGTGGACGATCTGAAGTACAGATTACAGCTGATGGACTCGTTGGGGAAGGGGCGCTATATGGAGTGGAAGTGTGGGGATGGAGGAGAAGGGAGGAGGTGGAGAAAATGCAAGGGAGGTTTGTAAAAATGGCATTGGGCTTAGCGACGAATACACCGAGCTATCTCTCGAAAATGAAAGCGGACAAGAGGAGAATCGAGGTTGAAGCAAGGAGGAGGGCGAGTAGCTACCTGCTAAAAATTGTGGAAATGGATGAAGACAGATGGCCGAAAATTTGCCTAAGGGAGGAGCTCAGGAAAATCCTGAATGGGAACGCGTCAAAATGAGGAAATGAGCTCAGAACAGCGATGAAACTCAATGAAAAGGCATCTGCAAATAGTGACAGCGAAGGCTAGGAAGACACCAACGGGGTCTGGGGGTTGATGAAGCGAGCGAGTGGACGATCTGAAGTACAGATTACAGCTGATGGACTCGTTGGGGAAGGGGCGCTATATGGAGTGGAAGTGTGGGGATGGAGGAGAAGGGAGGAGGTGGAGAAAATGCAAGGGAGGTTTGTAAAAATGGCATTGGGCTTAGCGAGGAATACACCGAGCTATCTCTGGAAAATGAAAGCGGACAAGTATCGAGGTTGAAGCAAGGAGGAGGGCGAGTAGCTACCTGCTAAAAATTGTGGAAATGGAAGATGGCCGAAAATTTGCCTAAGGGAGGAGCTCAGGAAAATCCTGAATGGGAACGCGTCAAAATGGGGAAATGAGCTCAGAACAGCGATGGAGGAAGTTGGAGATGGGAGAGTCCTGGAGTTAAGGGGAGATATACACCTAGGAGCCGGAAAAAGGTCATTTTTTTGAATTTTTTCAACGAAAACTATTTGCAATTTCGGATTGGGGTTTTAATTATCTAAAAGTATATACATTCAAAAATATGTTTAATTTTCTTTATTTAAAAACATCAAAAATATACAAGGATATTGTATGATCCTTGGAGCGTCGTAAAAAAATCTGCGTATACGGTACCCACTGGCGTTTCTTCAAAAATCATCTGACAAAAAACCAAAAAGATTATCAAATTAGATAGTATAATCTAGTACTTGTCATAGCCAATTTTGAAAATATCGATTTATGACAAAATGGCGGACGTTTGAACATAAATAGTGATTTTTTGACCAAAAATTAGTTATTATTTTGCCTATAAAACAAAAACTAAGTAACGGGAAAAAAAAATCCTATGACAAGTACTAGATAATGGTGTATAGAATAACCACAAAAAACCTCAAGGCAATCGGTTCATTGGTTTTCGAGAAATTTTGGGTACCGAATTGAAAAACGCGGTTTTGAGAAAAACGCGTTTGAAAATTTGGGAATGGAAAAATCATGAAATTTGTCAAGTTACATGGAGACATCGATACCAGGCCCATAGTGTAGGTCTTTTACGGTCGACGGAATGTTCATAGCTTCTAAATCCTCGACCTCGACCATCTAGGTGTATATCTCTGCTTAATGAGAAATAATGGGAATAAAAGGGCGATTAAGGATATGTTAATGGAAGGAATAAACATAAAAAGGGATCAGGACATACAAAAGGATTGGGGGGGGGGGGCGGGGGGCATTGATAGATCCACATTCTGCAGCTATTTTAAGGGGATCAAAGAGAAACTGGGGAGAGAGGATTTTTGGGAGGAAAAAGATATTAGGGGGGTCAGAAAAAAATCGTTTTTTTTTTCAAGTGTCACACTGGTATAGCCCCTTAAAGTTTCAAAAGCACTTTCGAACGCTCTGATACGTAATTACAAAAGTGCGTGTAAGTCCGAAAATATTCGCCGGATTGACAAGAAATTTTCTGTTTGTAATTCAATATATGCACATAACGAAAAAAATATATTAAAAAATCGATTTTTCGAAAATGGTAACTGTATGGGACCCCTTAAGGGTGCACTTGAGTAAGCGAAGGGTCAACACTATGATGGAGTGAAATTTAATTGAATTAAATAATATAATAAATAATAATTTAATTTAATTATAATAATAAATAATTTAATTAAAGTGGCATTTTTTTTAGTCGATGAATTTTTATTGAATATTTTCTTTATATCCACAAAAATGATAAGAAGGGGAAAAAAGTGTTAAGAAAAAAACTTCGGTCAAGACTAAACTACTATTACACTGAATAAGTGTACGAAATGTCAAGCCACTCCGGTCATTAGATCCCGAGGAATCCACCATTTTGAAATACATACCTTCGAGAAACAAGCGTTTAAGGGGAGGGTAAGGGTTTCAGCGTGAAAAAAAAACACTTTTTTGCGATTTTTTTTCCATCTATATGAATAGAATAAATTTATTGAAACCTTTTGTACATTGTTAAGTATCATTTCAAGAACATTCCGTGAAATTTGTACGCGAAAATATCCACAAACAAGCCGCTGACAAAGCTTTTCCAAAAACGCCTTTGGAAAAACGCGATTTGCGGTGTTCACTGTATCTCAGCTAGAAATTATCTGAAATCAAGTACCATCAAAATTTAGTCAAAGTATCATCAAATCCTCCCTCCAACGGTCTTTGATAATTTTTTTTTTCATTTCTAAATTTTTGGTGGTCATGTAAAGTGAAAAGTGTTATTTTTCACAAAAAATTCCACCATTTTGGGGGTGGAAAACCCCCTCAATGTAAAAAAATCTCAAACTAACCGTTGGGGGGAGGTATTTTATGAGTAAAAAGTGTGTACCAAGTTTGAAATAAATCGGTCATGTAGTTTTCAAATGGCAGTGAACACGGACTTTGAAAAAGTGCTTTCGAGAAAAACGCGTTTGAAGTTTTAGCTGTCGGAGCTACAGTGTTAGAGGAGCGGGACTAAATAGTCAACAACTTCGAGAGTTTTGCTCTGATTGACTTGAAATTTTCGGATTATATTCTTGAAATGTTTAACTACAAGAAAATACAAAAAAAATCGATTTTTCAAAAGTGCAAACCCCTACCCTCCCCTTAAAAGGCCCCCCCTTTTACTAGCAATTATATCGTCGTTTCAGACGAGAGCGAGCGCCGCTCTAGTATCAGGAGTAACAGACTCTCGGGCCGTCACTCTCTCCGTCGATCCCGTCGAGATTCCGAAACTCGAACAACTGAAGTACTGAACGATGAGCGTCTCAAAAGTCCGAGGGTGTCGCTCCACGACGTATCGCGCCTGTTGCAGAACGCTCAGAGCGTCAATATTCGTACGGTGAGTGATTCCAAAATTGCGAGAAAAAAAAAGCCAAAACCGTACGCGTCCTCGATCCGATAAAAAAAAATACGCAAACGATTATTTTCGTCCAAAAGCTGTTGGAGACTTCGTCCGACATGGAGCTGACACAGACGCAACATTCCCTAGAGCACAGTTCCGAGGATGTTCCGATCCGCGATTGCGAAGATCTTCCGACCGGGGAGCCATCGAATTCGCCAACTTCCAAAACCGAAGCAACGTCATCACCGTCTCCGAGTTCGGCGATTGACGTCAAGAACGCAAAAGACCCATCGTCGAAGTGCCGCGAAACTGACGATCCTCTGGAAGGACCCAGCTGGCTGTTGAACGATTCCGAAGTCGCATCGCCCACCGACGAGCACGTTTCAACCACCACAAGAGATTCGCCCCTCATCAACGTCAAAATGACGCGGAAGACGATTAAAGCATCGTTGAACGATGAAAATTCGGCGAGCGTATCCGCCGATAAAGAGGTGGGGGAGGGCGTGGTCCGTGCCGCGGCAGACGAGGACGACGACATTCGAACGACGGATTTTCGTCCACGTTGGGACGGCGAAGACACGTACTATTATCGAAACTTGAACGACAAGGATGAACGCACGGACACGAATCTCCCAAACTTCGTGACCCGCAAACGCGGCAGCCATTGCGACGACACCGACGACTTTACCCTCATGTGGCGTAGACCGGCGGAGAAAAATTATAATTTCGATATGAACGATCTCGTACTGCCGGTCATTGATAGCCCGATAATCAGGCAACCGGAAGTTCGCGCTCCGGAGCCCGAAATTACCACCAACGTGCCGATAATAATGACGCAGAATTTTGCCAACTTGACATCGGTATGTCCGCGCGTTGACGATCAGAACGATACGTTCGTCGGTAGTCCCCGGTTGGCGCCACCCTCCTTGCCGGAAAATCCGAATATCTTGGACACCAGCGTCTTGGAGCAGTCGGAAAAATCCGACGACTCGAGCGACTCGATCGTCGGCAAACGCAAGAGACGTCACGCGAAACCCGTTGCCTCGCTCGAGTCCTCAACCGAGACCGAATGGACGCCGACTCCGAAACGTAAAAATTTGAAAGAGAAACGGAAACAGAGGACTAAAGATCCCAGCTCGGCAAAGGTCGTGCTACGGAAACTCAAAGACGATCGCATTGTCAAGGGTTCCGGATCACCGGAGACACGACAGGAAAGCATTATCGCTCAGTAAGGAAACAAATATTCATATACGCACTTAATTCTGACAAAAAAAAAGCAAACAACGTTCTTTCTGTCGATAAAAATTCACTTCAATCGGTAAGACGGCATATACATTTGGACAGAAAAAAATAAGCGATATTGAGAGATTTTTTAAACAGAAATAATAATTCTACCATTATCAAACTTTAGGCATAATTTAATAGTATATTTAAGTGTGCAAAACGATTTTTTAAAATTAATCGGCGTAAAACGGTATAAGAAAAGAGCGAATGGTTCGCGAAATAATATTTTCACGCTTCTCGTTTTTTTTTACCGTTGGCGTACGACCTTAAATATTGATTCTAGGGAAAGAAAGGTAGGAACAAAAATTGTCCAAAATTTTGTGTCTAATTTTTTTTCATGTTTGTTTATGCCCTAAAGTTAAAAAGAAACGAAGATAATGCAATAGCCGCTTTTTTCCAGGTTTAATTCGAAAAATATCGATGGTAGCGAAAAATCTGTAATGACCAAAGTTGTAAAGCACTTGATTTCCTCCAAGTTTAGTCATTACCATTTCTACCTAAAAATTGTAAATCGCGGGGTTATTCGGCAAAAACAATTTCCCATTAAATTTAAGACGACGATATTAACTGAACGCAAGCCCAGCCCAGAATGAAACTTATACATGTTGTTTTACACTAATAAAAGAAAATTCAGTATAAATTTCAGCAGGATCAACCTAGTCATTAGCGTTGAAAAATTTAAAAATTCTTTTTTTGGTATTGTAGTAGTTGGAAAATTCAAAAAAAGCCCAGCCCAGAATGAAACTTACACATGTTGTTTTACACTAATGGAAGAAAATTCAGTATAAATTTCAGCAGGGTCAACCTAGTCATTGGCGTTAAAAAATTAAAATTTTTTTTTTTAGTATTGTAGTAGTTGGAAAATTTAAAAAAGCCCAGCTCAGAATGAAACTTACACATGTTGTTTTACACTAATGGAAGAAAATTCAGTATAAATTTCAGCAGGATCAACCTAGTCATTGGCGTTAAAAAATTAAAAATTAAAAAAAATCCTTTTTTTAGTATTGTAGTAGTTGGAAAATAAAAAAAGCCCAGCCCAGAATGAAACTTACACATGTTGTTTTACACTAATGAAAGAAAATTCAGTATAAATTTCAGGAGAATCAACCTAGTCATTGGGGATGAAAAATTAAAAAATTGCTGTTTTTAAGTATCGTATCAGTTGGAAAATTCAAATTTTTTTTTTTCAAAATAGTTCATAGAAAAACGCATCTTTTTTGTAGAGGACACTTTTTCGTACGACGAGAAGATCATTGCGATACGATCATTTGAAATATTATCACATGTAAAATCTTGTCTCCGAGTTAGTCGAGTTAGCGAGCCGATAAAAAAACCGGAAAAAATGACACGTACTCAAAATATATGATACAAAAATAGTCCGTTCGAAAAAACCTTGGAATACCTCATGTATAGTTCTACCGTTTAAGGAAAAAAAAAGGAAATCGATTTTTCGATCGTCGTGAATGTATATCCCGTCGTAATGCGAGTAATCTTGGTAAACAGGCGAGGAAGCGGAAGCTCCGTGTATCCTGACCCGTTGAGCGACTCCGATGTAAGCAACGCGAGCTCGACCAAGCTCGCGGTGAGCGCGGAAGTTCCTGGACGTCCGAGGCGGCAGAAAGCTCCAAAAAACTTACAAGAGCCAAGTTTGGGAAAGTAAGCTCGCGAGCATATTATCTCCTCCGAGGAGATTTCACAAAAGTGTCCTTATTGACTATGTGGTTTCAGAAAACTCAGGAGAAATTGATTCGGGCGACCGAGCAGCCGCTGGAAAAAAGGTGTTCGCTGGACGCAAACTGCCCAGAGCTTCGGAAAACGTTACGGTTCGAGTAACGCCGGTACGAAGAGTGCTCAACAAAGTTACACAAAGAAATTGCCACTGCGTGCAAAAAGTGTAGAAATCTGGGAAAATTCACGCGTTAATTATATAACGCACGCATGCGATATCCTTTTTTTTTTTTCGGAACTCGCTTCGAGGTATCAGGAATGTCCACGAGTCAATTCAAGCATTTTTCGAGCGCCTTCGTGGTCGCGAAATGAATTTTTCATGACGAGAAAATATATTTCGTTGCTGTCGTGCGCCCTCGAAGAATGTCTACTACTTCGTGCAGATTTTTGACTGTTTGAAGTTTCGAAAAAAAAAACCGTGCGTACGATAATTGAAGGGAAGGAGGGTTCGACGTGAATATTACGATTTAATTGCGACAACGAAACGAGCATCTCAGAAATATTTCAAGAGCGAACTAAGCTTACTAGTCTGTTGAAAGAAAAATTGTTTTTCGTTCGTTTTTCATTCGAAAATTCCATTCCCCGCGCAATTGGACGATGGTGTCCATTTGGCGGCGGGGACCGCTTCCATCGATCACTGTTATTGATTTATGCCGTTGACCGTAGCATTATGAACTTTATTTGACCGTTTTATTTAGGGCATAAATGAGAATACCCGATTTTTAGCACATATACGATTGAAGCCGCGCGTCGCTGTGCAGTATTTGGAGACACCTTGCGAGTTTAATCGAATGAAAATAAATTTTTTAAACGGCGTCATGAAACGTTTTTTGGCACCCAGAATTGGCCAAAGTGGGCCCGATGTGAAGCGTCATTGCCTGTCTCCTTTTACACAAGTTTATCCGAAGGAAAAAATATTTCAAAAAACAATCTCCTCTTCATATTTTTGAAGCATTTAAAAAATATTTCCCATTTTCAAGTTGAAATTTCGAATAGTTCAGATTTCACGCGTAAATAGCACTAAGTGCATTTTATAAACGTCAAATCACGAAAAATTCTCTTTTCATTAACTTTTTCATCGTAGTTGCTATCGCCTGAGCAATAATTATCCATTTACAGTCGCCAATTATTATTATTATTTTTAAATAGAAAAAATGTATGCTCCGATGAAGGCTTTTTTTCGTAACTATATCGACGCTGCTTACGAAAAGTAGTATGTTATGGAATTCTTACCGCGAAAATTAACATGTTTCAGTTACACTGGAATTCTTTCCGACTTTTCTTCCATGCATTTTTGCGCCTTGCCTCTATTTTTTTCCCCCAATTCCTTTGACCGCAGTCGGAAATTGCGATTTCTCGGACCTCAAAAAAATTTAATTTGACTTCAATTAAAATTGCAAGTGTTCGGGAAATATCCATTCAACCTTACGTCGATACAATCCACGTTAAATATGATTTAGACCAAGGACGAGAGATGAAAATCTTTAAAAAAAAGAAAAACGGGTGCTCGAATGTTCCAATTAAAACAGACGTCAGATCAAAAATTGCCTCTTGCAGTAAGAAAAAAAAGAAACGTGCTGGTTTCCCTCGCGAAAGCATAATCATGCTAATTTTCTTAAGGGAAGGGTAGGGGTTTCAGCGTGAAAAAAAAACGGTTTTTTGCGATTTTTTTTTCATCTGTGTGGATAGAGTAAATTTATCGAAACGTTTTGTACATTGCTAAGTGTCATTTCAAGAACATTCCGTGAAATTTGTACGCGAAAATATCCACAAATAAGCCGGTGACAAAGCTTTTCCAAGAACGCCTTTGGAAAAAACACGATTTGCGGTGTTCACTGTATCTCAGCTAGAAATTATCTGAAATCAAGTACCATTAAAATTTAGTCAAAGTATCATCAAATCCTCCCCCCAACGGTCTTTGATAATTTTTTTTTCCATTTCTAAATTTTTGGTGCTCATGTAAAGTGAAAAGTGCTATTTTTCACGAAAAATTCCGCCATTTTGGGGGTGAAAAATCCCCTCGATGTAAAAAAAATCTCAAACTAACCGTTGGGGAAGCGGTATTTTATATGTAGAAAGTGTGTACCAAGTTTGAAATAAATCGGTCATGTAGTTTTCAAATGGCAGTGAACACGGACTTTGAAAAAGTGGTTTCGAGAAAAACGCGGCACCGGCTTGTTTGTGGATATTTTCGCGTACAAATTTCACGAAATGTTCTTGAAATGACACTCAACAATGTACAAAAGGTTTCAATAAATTTACTCTATCCATATAGATGAAAAAAATTCGCAAAAGTGTTTTTTTTTCACCCTGAAACCCCTACCCTCCCCTCGAGAACTTTGAATCGTGCTACTTTTCGTAAGCAGCGTCGATATATATTTTAATAATCTTGAATAAACTTGAAGGAGTTACAATGTCATCGGTGGACCCTTGCGTTTCATGCAGCACTGTAATCACGTCTATTTCTAATGACCAAATGTTTATCAATCTTTTTTTTTCGAATCTTTCGGTGTAGTTGGAACATGTGCGAGTTGAACCCGAAAGTTTTTAGTCCCTTTACCTACTACTTTTTGTCTACTACTACTGCTAAGAATAATAATCATTAGTGGGACTTTTTCACGGTCGGCAGTAGTCATCGATTTTCTTGGTGTACATTTGGGCGATGTCACAACTTGCTGCCACAAAGCTATCTTGTTTGCAATATGCCTCGTTAGCGTGTCCAACAGAGGTAACGTGTCCTTGGAATTTTTCAAAATTCCGGTTATTATGTTCTGGACAGAACAATGGAGAACTTTTACAAACATTTTTCTTTTTTACAAACTTTATTGGGCGCCATAATGTTGGCTTTGTGCGATTAAAAGAAAAATAGTTCTCGGACGAACATTCAAAGTAGAGAGACCAAAAAAAAAAACGAAACTGAAGCTGAATAAACAAGCTAACTGCGTTGTATATTGATTTGACCGAAAAAAAAATTTCCCGAGCCCGTGGACTCTTGAAATAAACAAAAAAAAATTGGAAAAATTTGTTCTCTCGCTGTTTCTTGTGATTGCGCGATTTTGGCAAACAAAAATTGGTCTTTTGGCAAACAATTTTGTTCACCAAAAGATCTCGAAACGAGAAACTTGAAGCTTCAAAGTGCTTTTTTGTCGTCCCGATGCGACCATTTTTCACATAGATACAGCGCAACGAAGGACTTTAAATTCTTACCAAAACTCTTTTTCTTTACACTGTACTAGCGATGGTCTCCTTAAGGGCCAAAAAAACCAAACGAGTTATTCAACTTAACAATAAATACGAATCGTTGACAGTCGTCGATGTTTAAAATTATTTTTTTAACACGACGATTTGAAATTCGAGCACAAAAAATCAATGAAAAAAGTCGTCACTTTTACGTATTAAGGGGATGAGGCAGCAAAAATTCGCCGAAAATGGGGGAAAAAATTCAAATGACATTTGTGAAGAACTGACACAACATACATACATTTTCTTTTTTGCAACGTTTTTATTGGAGTACTGGCTGAAAATCAGTCATTGAGGTTTCAAAAATATAGATATTTGAGGGTGATATGAGGGGATGAAAATGTCCACGCGTCTGATGCACTGCTCCCTCGTTGCCACGATTCCGAGTGGCCGCTTGAAGGTTTCGCCAATTCCCAAACGAAAGAATTTTTTTTTAAACATGAAAATAAAAAAAATGGCGCCTAAAATTTGAAAAACATCGTAAAACGGATGGCGTTTGTTGCAATAACAATAATAATAAATTGGTTTTTTGAGACGTCGGTTGATTTTGTAGAGAAAGTAGATATCTTCGTTAAACAAAACAAAAAACCAAGGCGACATATTCAATCGTTTTTGAGTTATCGCGGCAAAACTATTACAAAATGCTGTTTCGAGGTAAATTGCAACTTACGTACCAGGAAGACTAGAGATAAGGAGTACGAACGCCGTGTCGTCGAAACGTCCGCAAAAGCGAGGACGAGAAGGGCGGCGCTGCTCTCCTACCGCACCGAAGTAAAGTCAGCAACAAACCACTGCCGTACGATATGCAGAAAGCACCCTTTGCTCCCTCATATGGAGCGATAATTTGATCAAATGAATTGTAAAGGCAGTGCCGTACGATATGCGAAAAGCACCCTTTGCTACTTCACATGGAGCGATTATTTCATCAAATTAATTGTACAACCAGTTGATGAAGGCAATTTCTATATAGATAGACAGAATTCTCATATATACATAGTTTTTGGAAATACCGAAATACAGAAATTAAGTCAATGTTTCTTTTTGTTGCGGGAGCAGTAACAAACAAAATTTATTTATAGACACAAGGAAAGTCATAATAAATTGTCATCCAGACAAAAAATGCACAGATTATGACACGCTGTACAGATTAAGAATAATAACGAAATACAGAAATTAAGTCAGTTTTTTTTCCTTGCAGAAACCGTAACGAACAAAATTTATTTATAGACACAAGAAAATTCATAACAATTTTTCAAATTCTCACATATTATATTTACACATTATGATACGCTGTACAGATAAAGAATAATAACGAAATACAGATATTAAGTCAATGTTCTTTTTTCGTTGCGGAAGCAGTAAAAACATAGACACAAGACAATTCATAAGAATTTTGAATTCAAACAAAAGATTTACAAATTATCAGACATCATATTTGCCCATTATGACATGCTGTACAGATAAATCGATCTTACAGTTTTGATTTTTTTCCTATTGTCTTTCGTTTTAATTTTCCTTGCGTGATTATTTTCGTTGACCGATCGCACTAAAAAATGTCATCTCGCTACTAATTGTCGCTCAGTTCACTTCGGTACGGTCATACACTAGCGACGCACGCCGTGAAAACACTAACTACTAAAATCCACAGTTTGACGGACGCTTTTGGATCGGGCTTGCCACAGGCGTTCGTACTCCTTACCTCTAGTCTTCCTGTTACGTACGTTAAAAATTGCGAGTTCCGCTTTTTCTGCGGCAGCAATCTTGTACCGGACGCTGCAATTTCCCGATCCACCTCGTTAGACCTAGTAAAGAATTTCCAGTGTCGCGCGGAGTTTACGAAGAACGAACCAGTTCTCGACTTATCGAGCAGAGGTCGCACGCTTCGTAGATCAGCTGATGAAGAAACGACATGGCGTCCGTCATTAAAGGTGTGACAATTGACTACAGTTCGAATAATAATTCTTGTCCCCAACTATCCACAATGAAGACACGAAACGACGCCTCTTCCAGGCATCGTTATCCGTACATTTAACGTCGCGCTAATTGCGAAATTATTCCGCCTCAACGATCCTGTGCTTGCAGATACTGGCGAAATTTGGAGCAGACTCTTCGATCATCGGCCATTCGTACACGGTGAAATAACATACTTCCTCCGTGAATTCGAGGTAACGAGGTCAATTATTCATCACCGATGCGTTGAAATCTACGAAAAAAATAAAATCGTCGATATTCCAAGCTCGACGAGTAATAATTTGTGAATTGAAAGATTTACCATCGCTCGACGCGTAAGTAACTCTCTCCATGCGTTGCAGGAGCGAAGGGGAGATCGAGAGGTGGAGCGTCTCTTCAAAATACTCGAGTACTCGACCGAACTGAGTCAGAGCCAGCTGGACAGGGCGGAACAGTTGGGCGATTGCCATTTGCCTAGTCTCAAGGCAAACACCGATGTTGCTCTTAGCATGTGCGAAAGGATACTCGCCAGAGAGGAACGATACAGCGACGTCAGTTCGCGCGTTACTCATTTCATATTCCAGTCGATCGTGCGAGCCGTTGCTAAACTTTTTTTCTTCCACGTAACGCAGGACACGAAGATCCAGGAGAACAGAGAGCGGAGGAAGTTGGATTGGCGCCGCTTCATAAATGACATGAGCCAAAAGTGCGAGAAAGTCGATCAAACGTTTCGCGAGAAGGAGGAAGAACTCGAGGAATTTTACATAGACTTGGAAAACAAGTTGCACATCGGCTCTTAAATATCTGACGATTTTCCAAAAAAAAAACTCATTTTTCATAGATATTGTCCTGTTTTTCGAATCTACGCGGTCTCGTGTCTATCGAAAGGCGAGCGAGAGACATAAAGCCTGAAGATGCCCGTGGAGCCGATAGAAGATCCTTCCCTGACGATACAGGCGAGTCACGAACTCGCCGACTTTGTCGTGAAAAACGTCAAGAGCGACGAAGCACCCGCCGGCATCGTCAGACTGAAAAACTCCTCGATGAGCGAAAGATCGCAAGTCTTGCTGAGTTTGGACGACCTGATGTGGCTCGACCGATATCTCAAAGAGTATCGAAAGTTCAACGTGGAAAAAGTTTATATTCACGAATTTTTGGAACGCGTCGATATTAATTTGCCCACACCGAAAATAACGCCACGGGATCCCGTGCTCGAAGCGAGAATAAAGAAGCTGACGTTTCAACAGAACGCGCGGGAATACGAGGCGATGACGAAGGGCGTCGATGCTGTTAGAAAACGATTGCCAGAGGACACGATTGCCTTCCAGAGTGAGAAACCTCTCTTATAAGCAAACAACAAACGTCAAGCGTAATGTTTCTCGGAGCGTAGGCAACTTTTTTTTCTGACGGTGGCCAAGGACTTGACAAAAAGGATTCGTTTGCAATCTTTTTTAAATGAAATTTACACGAAAGTTGATAATCACGTAACACACGTGAAATATGGAGCTTTAAGGCGTTACCCCCACTTGTAGCGCAAAAAAAGGCCTTTTTCATGAATTTTTTTTAAAGAAAACTACAAAACTTTTTTAATCGATCAATATACCATCTTAAAGAACACATCTTGAAGAACTTTCAGTAATTTTTTTATTGAAAAATATTACATTGTTTAGTGGCAAATGGCCGTCAATGAAGTAATGTTTTTATATACACGGTTTGCGGTGACCAACATTGCGGCGAAGTGGATCATCTGAAAAAAAAAATGCGGATGGATTTAGTCAAATATAAGTATAAACTAGTCTTTAATCGAAGGATTTTAAAAAATATTCATTTTTCACAAAATGGCGGACAGTCAAAGTTAATGGTTCGATTTTAACGGAAAAAAACGGCCGTTTTTTGGCTATAAAACGGCCATTTTTTTTCGAAAAAAAAATCGAACGATTAAAGACTACATTTTTATGTATTAAATAAGCCTGCAACATTTCAAGAAGATCGGTTCATTAGTGTTCGAGTAATCTTGGTCACCGACTTCAGAAATGCCATTTCGAGAAAAACGCGTTTAAAGTTTCTCTTTCAACGCGGATTCTTCTCTTTCAACGCTCATATCTCAGTCAATTTTGTTCGGATCGACTTGAAATTTTCAGGACATATTCTCAGATACTTATACTTAAAAAAAATGCAATAACAAAAAAATCGATTTTTTCAAAATCGCAAGTGGGGGTAACCCCTTAAGGCGTTAGGCCACAGTAACGGGTATAAAATCATGTGCGAATTTAACAATTTTTTTTCGTATGAAAAAGTGATTCACTCATAAAATTGATTACGCATCTATTTAGTATGAATATCAAGCTGTTGGAAAATATATATATATATTTTTTTTCGATGTACAAAACGGACGACTAATAATATTTTCTTTTGTTATCTTTTTCTTGGGCGCTCCGCGGCGTGACGTTTAGCATCCACAATTTTTTACCCAGAACAAAAAACAAAGAATTTAAAAAATATTGTTTTACTCAAAAGGTGTAGGTATTTGAACTTAAGAAATGAATTTTCAGTGAAAAATTTCGTTATAACTGCTCATAAACTGCTCATAAAATAAAAAAATTTCGATTGATCGGAAATTCCGTACGTACTTCTCTGCGAAATGCAATTAGGAACGTAACTTTTGAAGTAAAAGTAAACTTGAAGTAAATCGAGTGAAAATTGTTGAAGTCATTTGTCACGCCAATTGGAAAAAAGCTGTTTCGAAAAGTGTCGACTAGTTGGCCATTTTGTGCATCGAAAAAAAAATATAATTATAAATATAAATATTATATATATATATATATATATATATATATATATATATATATATATATATATATATATATATATATATATATATATATATATATAGACTATATCGCTACATATTGGTATGTAAGATAGTACGTATCGTTGACCACGTGATGGGTCGCAAGTTAGGAGACTGAACGAGATTTGGAAGTCAGTCTGTCCCCGGCCTCGGTCAAAAGAGGATTATAATCGTTCAAAGGCCTACGGGCAAAACTTGATAAAAGTATTACCACACACTGTCTTAACTGGAGATATACACCTACGAGCCGGAAGAAAGGTCATTTTTGTGAATTTTTTCAAGGAAAACTGAAATTTCGGATTGGGGTTTTAATTATCTAAAAGTATATACATTAAAAAATATGTTTAATTTTCTTTATTCAAAAATATAAAAAATATACAAGAATATTGTATGATCCTTGGAGCGTCGTAAAAAAATCTGCGTATACGGTACCCACTGGCGTTTCTTCCAAAATCATCTGAAAAAAAGCCAAAAAGATTATTAAATTAGATACTATAATCTAGTACTTGTCATAGCCGATTTTGAAAATATCGATTTATGACAAAATGGCGAACGTTTGAACGTAAATAGTGATTTTTGGGCCAAAAATTAGTTATTATTTTGCCTATAAAACAAAAAC
The DNA here is from genome assembly GCA_963210295.1 of Ophion ellenae. Lineage (NCBI taxonomy): Eukaryota > Metazoa > Arthropoda > Insecta > Hymenoptera > Ichneumonidae > Ophion > Ophion ellenae. The sequence goes on along the minus strand of OY723397.1, from coordinate 21,861,085 downwards.
TAAGTAACGGAACAAAAAAATCCTATGACAAGTACTAGATAATGGTGTATAGAATAACCACAAAAAACCTCAAGGCAATCGGTTCATTGGTTTTCGAGAAATGTTGGGTACCGATTTGAAAAACGTGGTTCTGAGAAAAACGCGTTTGAAAATTTGGGAATGAATAAATCATGGAATTTGTCAACTTACATGGAATCATCGATACCAGGCCCATAGTGTAGGTCTTCTACGGTCGACGGAATGTAAGTGTAAATGTAGGTGAATCTAGGTGTATATCTCCCCTTAAACCACACTCGGGTCAATGATTATTTATCTTTTCCGCGTACCTCGGAAGTCAAAGTCTAACAATATATGTTCTATCAGCTTGATATTCATACTAAATAGATGTATAATCAATTTAACGAGTGAATCACTTTTTCATACGATTTTTTTTTAATTCGCACATGATTTCATACCATGAATTAACTCGCACATGAATTAAATTCGTCAGCTCATTTAATTTTAGGAATAATTCAACGAAATTTTCCGGGAATATAGCTAAAAGATGATAATATCGAGTAAAAGTATTTTTGGAAAATGCAATTTTTTACCCATTTAGGTAGATGCAGCCCGTTAAACTTTACTTTCAGTAGGTACTCAGTTAAATAAGTCTCGCCTTCTAGTTTTCTCTGCAAACTGGCCCAACATCTTTTAGTTGAAACTTTTTTCCCCAATGTTTTTATGTTCAGCATCAACATATGAAAGAATAATTCCTGAAGCATTGTGCTTCTAAACAACGTTGAAGTTCACATCGTTGAAATGCAACGAAAGTTATATATATTTGCTGCAATTTCTATTGGCCCTCGACAATTTTTTAATTTACTTAGAGATCGATAATATAAATTGGCGAAAGAAAAATATTTTTTGCGATGATGGAAGGGAGGAAATAAAAGAATCTCCGTGTGACAAGAACTTTTCTGTTTATTTGTCAGTGAAGCAGATAAATCGGCAATTGATCGCCGTGGCGCAATTCGTCTTTTCCGTGCTGGCCGGTTTCGTATTTGGATTCATCGGCATCGAGTTGCTGGTGGGAAATTTGGATTTCGGTTTCCGGCTGCTGCTCGGAATAATATGCGCCCTCGTGATAGCGCTTGCCGAGATTTATTTTCTGGCCAAGAAGCTAAACGAGGATCACGGAGAGGAAGTGGCCATGTACTCGAAACTGCATCAAGAATAACGCGTCGATTGACTTGAGTGTCCTAGCCTTGTACTGCCCAGGGCCGCGTTCCTTCGACCCTCCGATAACTGATGAATAAACAAAGTAGCTCTAGCGAATGTTTCGACGATCGAGAAGATCGTATGATCGACGTTGATAGACCTCATCGCCGTACGTACACATAATTACGATAATTATCCTAACTATCCGCGTCTCCGTCGCTTTCGCTCTTGGTGCTAGAGTCGCTTTTGCCGGAATTGGATTTGCCGTTTGGCTTTGGTGCGTTACTCTCGCTTCCCGAGGAATTGTTATTCTTGTTTTCCGAGTCTTCGCTGTCGGAGCACGAGTCGCTGTCCGACTGGCTATCGCTGTCCGAATCGGACGAGGAACTCTCGGACGACGTGCTACTCTTGGATTCTTTCGCGGCCATGAGTTCTTTGAACTGGCGAACGGTTATTTTTCTCGGCATTATTTCCTTGAGGAATTCAAGCGTCTCGTTTGTCTGGACAACTTCGGCGAGATGCTTGTAGGCGATGTTGTTTCCCTTGTTCGATTGTACGTGTGCCTCCTCCGACAAATAATGTATAAACATTTCCTGCGGGAGAGAGAGAGAGAGAGGGAGTGAAGAAAATTGCACAATGTTCCCAAGCCGTTGCGCTTTTCGGCGACACTAGCGCCACGGCGACGTGTTCGAGAACGAAACGTCGCCGATTCGAAATTCCCGCCAATACGGGGAAAAAACATGGACGCAGCGGCGCAAGGGTCGGACGAAACGACGCGTCGGTTCGATGCGTTTAACGACGAGAGAGCGCAAAATCACTCACCGTTGCTTTCGACACGAGGAACAAGCCGTCCAAGCCGACCGTCTCGACATGCGGCGAACTTTTCATTATCGTTTTGACACGCGTCATTGGTAAATGCAACTCTTTCATCTTTACTGGTGATCCCTGAGACGCCATGTTCAAACTCGACGTCTGCTTGAAATTTCAGGACTGTGAGGCGACGTTTCGAAGCCTCGATGTTTAGCAGGGCCGTATCGTTACGCCCCCCCACTCCCCGATCGTATTATTCGAAATGAAATCGCTCTTGTGAACATATTCAATTTTTAGAATACTTTAGAGTTCATCATTTTTTTTGAGCTTCACGAAATATATTCATAATCGTCTCTGTAAAATTTAAATTAGAAAAGAAATATAAAAATTGAGTATTTTTGTGAAGGAATTCCGAGACGACATACAAAAACCCAATTTCCGGTCGCTACAAAAGTGTATATAATCGTGGGAATCCGTCAGATTCTTAAAAATAATCAGATTTACATACTTAATACTTGTATTAATCCAGTGCTCTCAGAAAAACATTACGCTTATTGACCTAATTTTCATGTAATGTCAAGTTTAATTTAAACTTCCGGTATTGGATTTATTACCACTTGCTACGATAAAGAGACGTGACAGCAAGGCAACAGCTGACTGTAGTCCTAACCTCATCTCACTCATTCGAATTTCCACACATATTTCATTTTTAACCGACATATTTCGCCGACACAAATTTTCCACGCTTTTTACCAGTCGTGGCCCGAATACAATGCTTTATATTTCCCGCACCTGACATTGTTTTGACAGATCGACGTTGAAAAGCATGGAGGTTAAACTCGCCTGGTTGAGTCAGCCCCCTGACACTGGTAGATGAATGCTGTTCGCAAAATGTCCTTGCCGCACTGTGGCGCAAGAGTCGTGTGACAGGCATGCATATATATGTATGTTGCGCCGGTGTTTCGAATATTTTACATGAATAAAAGTCTATTGATATATTTGGAATGATTTTCCGTTCTAATGATTTTCCATTCGAACACAGTAAATAACGTCTCCATAACGATAACAGGCGAAAGCCACGAAAGTATCGAATCGTTCAGCTGATCGGAGTATTTCCGAAGGCTGTCACACAACAGCCAACGCTAGGTAGTGGCGATTTGGAGAACTAAAAAGCCGGGACAAAACGCGTTTTGCCCCGGCAATATTCACAGTACATTAACAATGTACTGTGAATATTTTCGCGTACAAATTTCACGGGATGTTCTTGAAATGACGCTTAACAATGTACAAAAGGTTTCAATAAATTTACTCTATCCATATAGATAAAAAAACTTCGCAAAAAAGTGTTTTTCTTTCACGCTGAAGACCCCTACCCTCCGCTCAAGGCGAAGTAGAAGATCTACCACGTGACATATGAGTGCGAGCGTGATAGCTGAAATTTTCGAACAGACATTTCTCAGAAATAAATAATAATTAGGGCAAAAGGAAATCATCAAGCTTTGCGTCAGGGAATTCTCCAGAGCCCAATGCTTCGTTTTTCCCAAAAAAAGTTAAACCATCTATGAGAAAATTGGGTTGGAAAATTGTGAGGTTATGTTGACCTTGTACATGTCCTTAATACATAAGAGTCGTCGACGTTCGTCGATTTTTTAAATCATTTTTTTTCACAACTTGGCGGCGAATTGAATCTCAACCATACGAAATCTATAAAAAAAAAGGTCGTCATTTATACGTAACTATTAAAAATTGGAGATCGATTCAAAAAAAGTGAAATTGTCAACGAATTTTTAAGGGATTCTAAACGAATCTTAAGTTTGGAGAGTTTCGAGAAAAATGCGTGTAAAGTTTGAAGTATGGCGCTGCTACCGCTCGCCCGGCCGACTGCTAGAAGCTGTCCTTACCAATATTACGAATATTTCAACATTTTCAGGGAATATAGCCAAAAGGTTATACTATCGAATAAAAATATTTCTCAAAAATACAATTTTTTACCCACCCAGGTAGCCCTCCACGCCGATACATTTTCGCAGCTTGTTCGCTGCGCGCTAATCGCCGTTGAAATTCGTCTCTCCCCCCACCGCTGTTTGCCACGTTAGTACCGATTTTGCACTTGACATGATCTCATTCGCCATTCGCTCTCACTCCCCGTTCGTTCGTTTCCCCGTAAAGCACCGGCCTTTTCTGCGATTGTCTCCACAGAACACGCAAAATTCTCCGGTAAGGTGAGTTCGATCAAGGATAATTACAATTCCGATTACCAGCTCACGTTTGGTAATGTTCCTATAAGCTCTGTATGTAAAACTATGACATCGCTCCCGCGGTGAGGGAAAGCGAAACATCGCTCGATGATTGTCAGACATGCTTTATTCGCAAAAATTCAACCGTATTTTCCGAATTCCCAACGAGAACAAAAGGAAAACGGAATCTCGCCGCTACGTTACACGCGCAATATCCGTAGTACTTGTAGATCGATTATCGAGCAAGTAGGTTTCACGCACACGGACTCGTATGGAAAGACATAACCTCAATGTCTCGTTCTCGTTGACAAGCGCGAAAAAAAAAAACTCCGTCAAAGAAACGCTCAAAAAAGTGACATACCTTCCTCCTGTTTTTCGACTTGCAGGAGGAAGTATAGATCGCGAAAAAGCAATGTCAACGTTTGAAGGTCGAGTGCGGGAAATGCCAGGCGTGTCGGTCGATCGCTTTGAGGGTAAAAATTTGTCGTCTAGCGCTTACTTCCTGACTCACTTGCACACCGACCACACCAAAGGGCTGAGTCTGAACTTTTTCCAAAATTTGCGCGCCAGGCAACTCTACTTGTACTGTACGTGCATTACGAAACAATTTTTGCGCAAGCGATACAACCTGTGCGACCAATTGGCGTTGAGCATCAAGGAATTGACGCCTTGTTCGCCGACTATTCTCGAATATCCGTACAACGGCAAGAGCGAGACCGTTGAAGTCACTTGCGTTCCCGCCGGTCACTGTCCCGGCTCGGTGATGTACATCTTCAAGACTCGCGACTCGCGGGTCCTCTGCACCGGAGATTTTCGAATCGTTCCCGCCGATTTGCCCAAGTTCAAAGTTCTGAACACAAAGGAAGGCGGCAAAGTTGTTCCGCTCAGATTCGACAAGATTTATCTCGACACGACTTTTTTGAATCCGGATTATCCGCATTTTCCAACCAGAGAAGAAAGTCTGGAAGAAATTTGTCGCGTGGCGATAGATTGGCTCGGTCGTGACGCGAGTAACGTCGTCTCTCTGGAGTGTCCCGCTCTCTACGGCTCTGAATTTGTATTCATGGAACTGTGGGATAAATTGGGAGAGCGGATTCACGTGAAGGACGGACAGTTCGTGGATTATTCCAGCATCGAAGAACTGTCCGCCACTGTGACGAAGGACCCTCACACTCGGGTTCACGCTTGCGTGACGAAGTACGATTCCCCCCACCCGCTACCCTGCAGATCGGAGATCGAACGTACAAATGTATTGACCGTTGTGATTTCGGCGGCGCGCTGGAGAAATCGCTCGTCTTCGGATAAGATATCGAAGTGGGACGAGCGGAAGAACAATCGCCTCTATGTTTGCAGCTCCATGCATCCTTCTTACAGCGAGATCGAAGCTTTTCTCGACTACTTTCAACCCGGAGAGGTTTATCCTTGCGTCGATCCGCCGGTCGATTGTAAAGTCAGCGCCGATGACCTCTTGAATGAATTGAGACGCAAAGAATCGGCGATCCCTGACACGCAAAGCACGAGTTACGATCTAAGCATTTTGATAGGAAGTCGATCGGAACGGGAGAGAACCGAGTCGGTTTTCTTTAGCGATGATAGCAGCAATTGAAAGCGAATTTTATTCCTTGGTTGTTTGGAATGATTGTTTTGAGCGTGCAACGTTGGATGCGTGGTGCTATAATAGATATTACAATTGATGAAATTATCTACGTTATATCGATGATTACCTTACCGCAGCACTTGGAAAACAGTGTTGAGGTAAGGTAAAACTATTCACTACTTTTAAGGCCTTCGGCCACAGTAACGGATATAAAATCATGTGCGAATTTAACAATTTTTTTTCGCATGACAAGTGATTCACTCATAAAATTAATTACGCATGTATTTAGTATGAATATCAAGCTGTTAAAAAATATATATATATTTTTTTTTTTCGATGTACAAAACGGACGACTAATAATATTTTCTTTTGTTATCTTTTTCTTGGGCGCTCCGCGGCGTGACGTTTAGCATCCACAATTTTTTACCTAGAACAAAAAACACATATTCTCGTCAATCTACATTAGAATACGTAGAGAAGTACGTACGGAATTTACAAAATATTGATTTATTCAAAAGTTGTAGGTATTTGAACTTAAGAAATGAATTTTCAGTGAAAAATTTCGTTATAACTGCTCCTAAACTGCTCATGAAATGAAAAGTTTTCGATTAATCGGAAATTAGGAATTAGGGACAATTGGGAACATAACGTTTAAATTTGAAGTAAATCGAGTGAAAATTGTTGAAGTTATTTGTCACGCCAATTGGGAAAAAACTGTTGCGAGAAGTTTCGAGTAGTCGGCCATTTTGTACATCGAAAAAAAAAAACTATTTTCTAGCTTGATATTCATACTAAATAGATGTGTAATTAATGTTTAGAGTGAATCACTTTTTCACACGAAAAAAATTGTTCAATTCGCACATGATTTTATACACATTATTGTGGCCTAAGGCCTTAATAGGGTTTTTTTTATACAAAGTGAAAAATCAGTCATCTTTAAAAACCTTGAGAATGGCAATTTTCGTTGACAAATAAGTGTGTTTTATAGCGCGTCAGTTATTAGAATTAAGCAGTTAGGCTAGTCTGACATTCCGAAAGTCAGGGTTATTTGAAGAAGAAAAAATATCGAACGCAGAAGAGAGATGATAAAAAAATCATTTGGACATTTATTTTTATCTACATTCACAAAGTTGTATACCAAACATTATTTTTTTAAGGGGCGGGTAGGGGTCTCAGCGTGAAAAAAAAACACCTTTTTGCGAATTTTTCTCATCTATATGGATAAAGTAAATTTATTGAAACCTTTTGTACATTGTTAAGTGTCATTTCAAGAACATTCCGTGAAATTTGTACGCGAAAATATGAACAAACAAGCCTGTGACAGAGCTGTTCCAAGAACACCTTTGGAAAAACACGATTTGCGGTGTTCACTGTATCTCAGCTAGAAATCATCTGAAATCAAGTGCCATTAAAATTTAGTCAAAGTATCATCAAATCCTCCCCCCAACGGTCTTTGATAATTTTTTTTTCTCCATTTCTACATTTTCGGTGGTCATGTAAAGTGAAAAGTGCTATTTTTCACGAAAAATTCCACCATTTTGGGGGTGGAAAACCCCCAATGTAAAAAAAAATCTCCAACTAACCGTTGGGGGGAGGTATTTTATATGTAGATTGGGATTATATTCTTGAAATGTTTAACTATAAGAAAGGACAAAGAAAATCGATTTTTCAAAAGTGCAAACTCCTACCCTCCCCTTAAATCAATATTTACAAAGTTGTAATAACGAACTTCTGAACGTGAGATATATAGATATCCAATATAGATATAAATTAGACAAAAATCTAAAATAGATATAAAGATAAGCAATCAAAAATAATTTCTATTTCTTTTTCTATCATTCCATGATTATTTTTAAGCTTGCGACGACAAATGGAAACATCATTATGTGATATCCGTTGTTGCTGTTTATTATAAAAGTTATAACAGTGTTACCGATGAGAATTAAGTTTTGTACTTTGGTCACAAAAGTAAATAAACGCTACGAACTGTTTTTTTAATCGAGCCTCTTTATTTGTTCGTCGCCACAGCCGATAGAACCGATGTATTGTGAAGCTGAGCCTTTTTTGTTTGCAGTTTCACGCGAAATAACCGCAACTAATCGAACATTGAAGGAAGGAGGAAAGAAATGGCAGCAACCACCGCATTGGCACAGGAAAAAGTTTGGTTCCATAAGCCTTCCTACGATAGAGCGGCGTGTCTTCATTTCGAAAGGCTCACCAAGGTAAGAAGAGGTTCACCCTTCGGCAATTATCCTTATTCGCAATAACGAAAAACTCTTTCTCACACAATAATACATTACCAGAAGTGTATGTTCCTCGCATATTCTGACTTTTGGAAGTAAACGTTTTTGTCCGAACGAGAAAGAAAAGTAGCAAAGTATCAGACGCAATAAAAAAATTCCCTTCGATTGGCGATAATAGCGGGTGTATAGAAAAGAGGAATTTGTTTGAAAACGTGTACTTTGAAAAGTGCTTCATACTGGGTACCCGAGAGGTCGAATTTGACAAAAATTATTTTTCAATGTCTACGAACATCGTTATGCAATGTCAAATTTCCGAAACGTGCTTGGGATATATCTGGTGACGGTGGATATATAAAAACAACTAACTCTATTCCCAATAACGACGATTGATTATCTAGGAAATTAGTCACCGCTCGTATGACTTAAGGGGAGATATACACCTAGGAGCCGGAAAAAGGGTCATTGTCGTGAATTTTTTTTCAAGGAAAACTATTTAAAATTTCGGATTGGGGTTTTAATTATTTAAAAGTATATGCATTGAAAAATATGTTTAATTTTGGTAACACGCGTTTTGACCCGACGACAAAATATCCTCATTCCAAAATATCTGCCGATATTATATACAGTTTAAAGTGTACAGTCATGACGTTTAAATTTATTCCATGTCAAGTGTAGTCATGCCGTTGAAATTTATTCCATCATAAAAAGGAGGAAAATTATTAATATGTGACGGATATGTTTGGGTTTGTTTGTTTGTTTTGGTTTGGGTTTGTTTGTTTGGGTTGAATGAAGAAATTCGTATTATGCCCCCACCCCACTATCTCACACACCCCACAAAGGTGTTTTGCACGCGACTCCGTTGATGTGGTGGACGAGATTTAGGATTTTGTCTTGCGGATATTTTGTCGTCGGATGTCACGCAGCCTTAATTTTCTTTATTTAAAAATATCACAAATATACAAGGATATTGTATGATCGTTGGAGCGTCGTAAAAAAATCTGCGTATACGGTACCCACTGGCGTTTCTTAAAAAATCATGTGAACAAAAAAACCAAAAAGATTAAATTAGACACTATAATCCAGTACTTGTCATAGCCGATTTTGAAAATATCGATTTATGACCAAATGGCGGACGTTTGGAAATAAATAGTGATTTTTGGGCCAAAAATTAGTTATTATTTTGCCTATAAAACAAAAACTGAGTACCGGAAACAAAATCCTAAGACAAGTACTAGATAACGGTGTATAGAATAACCACAAAAAACCTCAAGGCAATCGGTTCATTGGTTTTCGTGAAATTTTGGGTACCGATTTAAAAAACGTGGTTATGAGAAAAACGCGTTTGAAAATTTGGGAATGAATAAGTCATGAAATTTGTCAACTTGCATGGAATCATCGATACCAGGCCCATAGTGTAGGTCTTCTACGGTCGACGGAATGTTCATAGCTTCTAAATCCTCGACCTCGACCATCTAGGTGTATATCTCCCCTTGACACTTTTCGCAACATCACTAACAATTGTGCTGTATCGCAAATTTCATACGCACACTGACAAGAGGAAGATTTCGTACTCGATTTGTCTCACTCTGTGAAATGATTTTGTGGCCTTTTTGGAAAGACACGATTAACCGAAATTCTTGGTGAGGGACTACCAAATGTTATCATAGCTTGATCGACTTTGCAAAGGTGGTGGCTGATAAAATACTGGAGCAACAACAGCTCGAGGCTTCCCCGAAAAAATTGATAAAGAATTCACCTCCCCCGTCGCAAGAGGCGAATGCTTGCACAAACGAGCAGTCGGTGAATTCGTCGAAAAAGTCTAAGGATAAGAATAACAAAGCTACGAAAAAGCACAGAAACCTGAAAAAATCTAAGAGCGACACAGTCGACCCGAAAGAACAGATAACTACGATTCAGCAGGTACAAGTTCAGAGAGCAATCACAAGCGAAATGCCAAAAAATATTCCTTTCAAATTTTGTGTTGGCCATTTTTAAACATTGTTTTATCGTATTATTTTTTAGTTGACGACGATTAACGTGTTTGTCAAGTGTTCCTTTTCTTGTTGGCAAATCTCTTGATATTCACATCGATGAGTTTCAATTGAATTTATCATCCGAGCTTCTTCAAAGTTTTGCATCAAATCGCTTTTGCCGTAATCATTGTCACCCGCATGCCACTCCGTTTACTTTGTGTTGTTCGCATTTGTGCAAAAAACTAAACACGCGTGCAATGTTCTTTTTATCTTTGTTTACACAAACCAGCATGAATTATTAACATTTTTCGAAATAAGGAATCCCTTTGATTTCTTTCCGATTGTTAAATTGGGAAACACGGTTGTTTGCATTTAATTGGCCTGGTGTGCGTTGATCCTTAATATCGCTGGATGCAGGAAAGCCAACAGTCCGTTAGCCCAATCATTTCTGCCAGTGGAAGTTTGGTCAACGAGATCGCCAAGGCTCGGCAGCATCTAAAAAAATCTTTACAGTGTGTGAGTACTGTAAATTCGATCATTTAATGCGTTTCTTTCTTCTCGAGAAACAAGATTTGTAGGAATTTAATTTCTTTTTACAAGCTTTTATTTAACTTGACTTTCTGTGAGATGCAAAATGGAAAATCGATATTTCACCCATTTCTCGACTACTTGGAGCTCTGAAATTTTGCAAACGTGCATCTCAAAGGCGACAATGCATGAATCAACTTAAAAAAAAATATATATGTATATAAATAAATAAAATTTTCCACTTTTTATGTAAAATTGGCGATATCTAATCATCCATATAAAATCTCACTAACACATTTAAACAAATTCGTAGCTGACTGTGTATGTGAAAAGTTTATATGCAGCAATTAGTCGTAAGTTCAATCCCAATTACAGTCTTTGTTATTTTTTACAAGCATTCCATGTTCTTAAGGTACAAACTCGTAAACTAGTAAACTACTAGTAACAACTAACTAGTAAAATCGATTACAAACTAAAAAGTAGAAAATATTTCACGTGTAAAAAATATATTTATAAAATGAGCTTTTATTTAAAGTACTAAAAAGTAGAAAATATTTTTTTCCACCAAGTCACGCATATCTGACTATGAATGAATACTTAGGGGCTAAAAAAATTGACATATAGTCTTTAATTTACATAAATCCGTTGACATATCAACTGTATTTAAGGCCTTAGGCCACAGTAACGCGTATAAAATCAGGTGCGAATTAAACAATTTTTTTTTCGTATGAAAAAGTGATTTACTCATGAAATTGATTACACGTCTATTTAGTATGAATATCAAGCTGTTGGAATTTTTTTTTTTCGATGCACAAAATGGCCGACGCCTAATATTTTCTTTTATCGTTTTTTAGGCGCTCCTCGGCGTGACATTTAGCATCTACAATTTTTTACCTAGAACAAAAAACAAAAATTCACCTCAATCTACATTAGAATACCTAGAGAAGTACGTACGGAATTGAAAAAATATTGTTTTATTCAAAAGTTGTAGGTATTTGAACTTAAGAAATGAATTTTCAGTGAAAAATTTCGTCATAACTGCTCATAAACTGCCCATAAAATGAAAAGTTTTCGATTAATCATAAATTCCGTGCGTACTTCTCTGCGAAATGCAATTAGGAACGTAACTTTTAAATTTGAAGTAAATCGAGTGAAAATTGTTGACGTTATTTGTCACGCCAATTGGAAAAAAACTGTTTCGAGAAGTTTCGAGAAGTCTGCCATTTTGTACATCGAAAAAAAAAAATATATTTTTTTGAAAGGAGAGAGTGGCTGGATGTGCAGAATTTGTGATGAGCAGGATAAGACCCTGGAGCATTTATTGTTGTGTAAAAAAAGCAGAGAGATGGTGACGGAAAATGCGAGAAAAGGTGTGGAAGAATGGCTGGAAGGAATTGATGAAGTGGCGATTATTGGGGAAGTAATAAATACGTTGGGAGGAAAAATGTAGAAAGGGATTTGTGCATATTTTAGGGAGATTGAGAAAGTGTGGAGTAAAAAGAGTTTGGAATGAGAGACTGAGAGAGGGGAAGAGTAAATGGGTTTTTAGGGCAGTGGTGAGGAGATGTAAGGTATACAGATTTATGGATAAGAATGAAACGGCAGAGATTATAAGATTTGTTAATATATATTTTCTGACATTGTATAAGTTTTGTAAAAAACTTTTTTAAAGTGATGCAAATAAAACTAATGATTGATATATATATATATATATATATATATATATATATATATATATATATATATATATATATATATATATATATATATTAACAGCTTGATATTCATACTAAATAGATGTGTAATTAATTTTATGAGTAAATCACTTTTTCACACGAAAAAAAAAAGTTAAATTCGCACATGATTTTATACCTGTTACTGTGGCCTAACGCCTCAATGCACTCTAAAACAAACTTTGATTTCTTGAATAAAAGTCCTAAAACTGAGTATAGACGTGTGACAATAATTTCTCCAATGACTATTGTGCCAAATTAAATACGTTTAATGAAACTGAATTGATCAAATTTATTAAACATTTAAAAAGTTGAGCGCCCTAAGCCTTTATAGTCACATATTGACTTGGGAGAAAAGTCACATTAGACTTGGTAGAAAAAATTATTTTCTACTTTGTAATACATTAAATAAAAGCTTGTTAAAAAAAATTACATTTTCATGCCGTACGTATCTTGCCTGCCAAACGCGATCGCTTTTCACACATTTCGCATTCTCATGTCAATGCATCGTGCGCGAGGATAGTTAACGAACAAATCAACTGAATTATTTAGATTCGATTTTAATTACGTAGATGTCAGAAAAGTGAAAATTCATGCACATTTATTTCGAGTAGTTTCTTTTGGCGTGGTCGAATGAATTTGTCGGTTTATGTTTGCTCTGCTTATTGAGGCAACGAGGAGGGTATGTTTGGGACTCAATTTTTACTCTTTTTGTTCCTTTCAAACGTTCCACCATTGCGTTAGGTGGTGTATGGGAATTTTTGTGACCCTGCGGATCTTACTGATTCGCGTTGAATTTTAGATGAACGGAATCGTGGCCTGTTCTGCGATGCCGGTAACTCTGCAGGATGTCGTTTCTCGCTGCGCCGCAATTGAGAAGGACAATCAAGAATTGCGAAACAGTGAGTCAAAAAGTCGCGACAAATATTTACTTCTAGCTGTTCCATTTAGTACAGTCGTGCTGTCGCTGAAAAACCCCGTAATCGGAAAAATTTAGAAAAAGGCTGGGTGCTGAATCCAAGTTTGCCTACAATTCGGGGTGTAGGGTTTTTTTAGGGGATGAAAGGGGTTGGGGGTGGATTAATGCCAAACTACAACCCCTACGAGGTCGGCGCCGTCAGACAAAATGTGCAGAAAAATTCGGACTTTAGTTCTGTACACAGTGCCGAAATCGTGGAAGTTTATTTGGGGGTGAAATTTTGAAAAAACAGTTTTGATTCAATGACTCTTTACGAAAAATGTGTACACTCTTTGTTCAAATGGGAAGGTTGTAGCCCGTGAAAATACGCGTCGATCGAGTGTTTGATCATCACTCTCCGATAATGTCTTCACCCCCAAAAAATTGTTAAAATACCCAAAAAAATTGTTTATTGAATAACTCAAAAACAATCGATTTTTCGGGTATGGTTCAAATGTACGAAATGTAGAGAATAATTTTTTCTATATTTTCGTTTCTGTGGACCACCCTTGAATTTTGATTTTCCAACCCCTCTCGGGGGTTGAAAATTCAAAATGAAATTCTGGGAAAACTATCGACCGCACGAATTCGCCGCAGGGGAATAATTTGTAGCTTGAACCCTCAGCTACATTTTTGTCCACAGCGCCAAACTCGTATCTCTTCGATTTCGGTCAGAAGTTTTCCCAGAATTTCATTTTGATTTTTCAACCCCTCAAAGGGGTTCTAAAAAGCAAAATTCAAGGGTGGTTGATAGGAACGAAAATATAGAGAAAATTATTTTCTACATTTCGTACATTTAAACCATCCCCGAAAAATCGATTGTTTTTGAGTTATTCAATAAACAATTTTTTAAAATACTTCAACAATTCTTTTGGGGCTGAAGATATTATCGGAGAGGAATGATCAAATACTCGATCGACGCGTCTTTTCAAGGGCTACACCGTTCCCATTTGAACAAAAATTGTCGAAATTTTTCCTAAAGAGTTATCGAATGAAAACTGATTTTTCCAAAATTCACCCCACTTTTTCACCCCCATGATGAAGTTCCACGACTTCGGCGCTGTGGACAAAAATAAAGCCCGGATTTTTCTGAGCATTTTGTCTCCCAGCGCCGACCTCGTGGGGATTGTAGTTTGGCATTAATCAACCCCCATCCCCTTTCATCCCCTAAAAAAAACCTACACCGCGATTTTGAGGCAAACTTGGATTAAGCACCCGCACCACCTACAAAATCAACTGTCAAAAAACTAGCCTTCTAATTTTTTCCGATTCCAATATACAGCACGACTGTACTAAATGCAAAACTCGCAAAAATGTTGAACTTCGATCTCGGTTATTTCTACCAGGCGTGGAGGAACTGAAGGAAATCGTGAAGCAGTTGGAGATAGAGGTGAGCTCGAAGTACCACCCAATAGCAATATGTCCAGCAAAGCCCCAGGAGGAAGTAGCCTGCGAGCCAGCTGCCAAGGAGACCGACCGCGATGACGACGTCGATCTCTTCGGCTCCGATTCCGAGGTACGAAACCAAAACCTAAAAAAAAATGTGCCTACATTCATTTTCACTCGTAGCAGAGAAAATATATTGTCGTTTTTTCTCACGTTACGGTTGCGTATTTTTTTTTTTCAATACGAGACGGTCCTGTTTACTCTCAGTATATTTGCGAAAAAGAAAAAACAAATTCTCGCGTATATCCGTACAAAAATATCTTTCGTTGCTGTTGATTGTTATCTCGAATTTTGTTGAGTGCTGTACACCAGATATTCCCAAACGTTTTGGCTCCGTACGTAAGTACGGTATTTATGCACACGACTTATTTTTCGTAAATTATCGCTGTTTTATTTGCTCGTTAAGTCTTGCTTCAAATACGGCCTTGAACTACAAAAATTGTCGTTGCTTTTCACGAATAATCAGGGTGAAGATGCGGAAGCTGCGAAGGTCAGGGAAGAAAGACTTGCCGCTTACGCAGCGAAAAAATCCAAGAGTAAGTTTAGGCACTTTAAGGGGCTATACCAGTGTGAACGCTGAAAATTTTGGTGATTTTCGGGAATTTTTTAGCAGAAAAGTACTCAATTAAATGTTTCGGCAAATTAAGAATATATTTGGCTATACTATATTTGACCTATATACATAATTTTTCCATAGAAAAATATTGAGATCCAAGCGACTTATGCGCTGCCTTCGGAGGCGCGAAAAAAAAGTTCCTCCACTGCCGATATGATTCCGGCCGATTGAGTAGCTGAAACCGAAAAAATGTCGTTAAACTGGAACTATTTCCTGTACGACGTAGGATTTTTGATAAATATCAAAATCTAACAAAATGGCGTACTTATGAAAAAGAGTCTGTTTTCTTGCCTATAAAATGGTATTTTTTTCAACGCCAAATGGTCAATTCTTATCCATTCACAAATACTCCACGTCATTGTAGAGTAAATATATTCACGAGTACTCAGTTCAAATTTCAAGTCAATCTGATAATTGCTCTTTGAGTTACAATCCCAGCAAATTTGAAAAATCTCATTTCGAGAAAAACGCATTTGAAAATTTAACTATCGGTTTTTGCAAGATAAAATGATATTGATAATGATATTCTTGAGAGTATGAACTGTCAAAAAAGGCAAAAAATCGATTTTTTGGAAGTGTCATTCTGGTATAGCCCCTTAATGCGTTCAATATAATATTGTTGATTAAAATGAAATTAAACGTGCCAATGTTTCTCTCTCTACTCCGATAAAATCTGCTGCAGAGCCCGTCTTGATCGCCAAATCGAACATCATTCTCGACGTAAAGCCTTGGGACGACGAGACTGACATGAAAGTTCTTGAGAGCGAAGTGCGCAAAATCCAATGCGACGGTCTTCTTTGGGGCGCAGGTAATTTCTCGAAATAAGTTCTCTCATTTTATTAATTGAGTAAATTAATTATTAATCTAATAGATTAATTAATAGAGACAATTAATTGAGTTAATAATTCAATTCTCAATTAATTTCAGCGAAACTGGTACCCCTGGCTTATGGAATCCACAAACTCCAGATATCGTGCGTAGTAGAGGACGAAAAAGTATCCGTCGACTGGTTGACGGAGGCGATTCAGGAGATCGAGGAATATGTCCAGAGCGTCGATATTGCAGCATTCAACAAAGTTTAACTATGAAAAACAAAACATTTGTCTCTCGCCCACTGGTTAAGTTGATTGTAAAAAAAAAAAGAAAGGCAGGAGCTCAGGATGTTGGATGAAGTGGAAAGTTAGCTTGGCGCCTAATTTCTTTCGTTGCAGTAACAATTTACGATCCGTACTGAATTACGACGCGTCGCGCTATAAACGATAATCCATGCTAGCCTTTTCTTTTTTTTCGACAGCCGCCCGAAATTTCTAGCTGCTGCCATTTTATTTTCAAAATAATAGAAACGTTATACATACTGTAGATGATTCGAGGATCAATTGATACTAATAAACTCACGAATGACTAAATTAATAAGTGACCAGATCCGATTTATCAACTACGGTCAGTTTACAACTACGAAAAATGTCCCTTAACCCTTTGAATACGGCGAAAAAATCAGTTTAGTGCACCTCATTACCGGTACGGTCATTTCTCCACGTGATTATTACGATGAAATAACTTCTGCTCTCAAGTCCTTCGCGGGACTCTCGGATTAACCGCTAGATGTCGTTGGGGACACTCAAAGTCGTTCGCGGAAGCTCCGTGAATTGGCGATCCGAATTTGGCTTTTCGATGTTTTTTTAAATTTGTAATCGTTCGTGGGTGGCTTATGGTTGATTGTGATATCAATTAAAATGTTTGTGAGAGAGTTATTGAAAATAATGAGAATTGAGCATTGTTGGTAAGTTACCGACCCGCTACCGGTGAGTGAGCGACTCGACTTTGCCTTTTCGATGTTTTCTTAATTTGAATCGTTTGTAGGACGTTTGTGGTTGTGAGATCAATTCAAACGTTTGTGAGACCGTTATTTGCTCGAGAAATGACAATTAAAAATGAATAGTAAGTTGTCAGATTCACTTTTCGATGTTTTTTTTCCAATCGATTGTGGGTTGTTTATGGTTGATTGTGCAGAGCATTGCTGCCAACCTCAATGTCCGCGAAGTTGCGCAATATCGGCAGCACTTAATATTAATTGATCGTAACAATAAATATTCTCGTGATATAAATAGGCATAATTATAAATGACTCCAAATTTCATTCTGAGTTGTATACAACATTCGCTTACGCGGCTTTATTCATAATAATCATCGAATATGTTATACTTTTCCAAGTTTGTAGTGACAAAAGGTTTTCTTATTTACGTGATAACGAAATAAAAATGCTTAATGTTGCCCTTTAATTATATATTTTATGAAAAATTAGCATTTATAGAATAAATATGTACGTCGTGCGCATTTTTTTGAGGTTCATTGAAAAAAAAGGAACATAAACCGTCATTTGACCTAACTGGACCGCTGCAACCTCCTGAAAAAGCGATGGAAACAGTGTTGCCAGGTTAGGAGATTTCCTCCTAGATTTAGGAGTATCTTACCTGGGTTAGGAGAGAAATTGGGGGAAAAAATTTGTAGATTTTTTAGGAGAATTCGGAAGCGTGAGGGTATTTTTAGGGGATTATAAATCTCCGAGGTTTTTTTCTCAAAACAAGTTTAAAAAAACCAACTAGAAGGGCACCGATTCCGAGTGAACGGAAACAAACATTCAAACCCAACCGATACAAGCTACGAAACAAAATGTCGGTTGCAATGGCAGAGGCAGGGGGCTGGCACCTATCCCTTACCGTATATAAAAATGCTACGCTTTTCGACCGCTTTATATAGTTCTACTACCTCTCCCCGTGGCGCTAATAGTTTTCTGACAATTTCTTATTGCGCAGGCGCGGACCGCACTGCGTAAATAACATACATAACCACCACAACGACGAATACGATTATTTTGACCCGTGATTTTGACGTTTGCAGTTTAAATCGAGGTGCAGAATTGATTAAATTACTGAAATTGCTTATACTCGTGTACTAATGCCGTGTATTGTGCGCGGTTGTACCTCAGGGTACAATATAATTATTTATCGCTAAATAATGGATTCTCGAAAATGTTGTTAGCGATTAAGTTTTTAAAAATGCTTCAGTTCTCGTTATATAAGCATATAATCAGAGAATGAGCTCGTTTTTTAGATTTAGTAATGACCTTTTGAAGAAGTTACAATTTGGTACCAAATAGTTCCGTTTCCCTATTTATCTTCATGATTATTTGTTGGCACGATAATTAGACAACAGAGTTATAGCAATGGACAATTAATGAATAAAAGATAAATTAATAACACAACAATGGTAGTATAATAAGTTGTATGTGTGTATAGATATACACCATATGAAACCATCGGTGTGTATTGTTGGTGGTATATAGGTATTGCTCGATTTCATGTGTGCGTGCGTACACATACATTGCCCCTGTGCGCACATCAGGATTGTTCGAAAACAACTAGCGCTGCGCGTGGCAGAGTAGGACACTACTCAGCGTTGATTGCTGTGACTTTAAGCCGATAGCTCGTATGTTGAAGCGTTTCAGCTCTGACAATATTTATAATAATATAAATGACCGCGATGTTGGAACCCTCGATATATTTCCTGACAACTAGGGCCGAAACTGCAAACTTCTTCATTGCAATAAGTATCAATCCGATGGGGAATCCACTCGTGCTCATTCTATTCATTATCGTTTTCGCTTTAAAATGCCGCTTCGTCCATCGTGCTACGGGTATTTTTCGATTTTTGGCAGAATTTCAAAGAGGGACCATCGATTTTTGCAAATTTTTCCCCACTATTTCAATAAAAATTCAGGGTTTCGGGGGAATTAATAGTGAATTTGTATTCAGAGGGCAAAAATACGTAAAATGGACTTGGAATGGACCATCGCCAATAAGTATAAGTTACACTATAGAATAGTTCAAAGTATATACTCGGCTAATAAGTAAAAAAAATGTAATAATAAACAAGTATATAGACAAATATAAAAGCGGGATTCTTGTAATATGCAAATTCAAAAAGAAATAAATCCCCTCCACCCAGGTAGCAATTTCAGAATAGTTGTCTATTAGTTGTCCAAATGGGTACCAAATGTCCGCTTGGAAGTTACCCATAAGTTATCATGTGTCCAACAGTTATCTTTTTGGATGATTGTTGACTTTAAGATAACTTCCGGGCGGACATTTGGCACCCTTTTAGCCGACTTTTGGACAACTTTTTGAAAATTGCTACCTGGGCAAGGCTCAAAGACAGATTAACATACCACGATAAATGTTTTTACCGACCGTACGTTTCACGTAACTACAACAATTATTTCCATAAAAAAATTATTCATCTTCAACTATAATTCGCACAGATCGCAGCAATCAAGTTTCAAAACAAAATACTCAATACACAAGTAGGAAATGGATTTTAAATACCAGCTATTTGACGATATTTGACCGATCGCGAAAATTACCCTTCGTTTACAGCTCCGTTCAGGCCAGTGGCTCGGCGGGGGCTAGTTAGGAGATTTGTAGGAGGAACCAGCGATGGTCTAGGAAGAAGCCGCCAGAACCATCTGGCAGCACTGGATGGAAATGCGGCTTGTCCACGAAAAAATTCGTCACTGTCATCTGGAGGCAAGTTCCCGAACTTCCAGTTCAATCGCAACTTGGCGGTTTATTAAGTGAGGTTAGAATCCATTCGTTCACGCCGGTCGCCTCGATATCGGTCTTTTTTTTTCTCCAAAATACAGTGTTAATAGTCGTAACGCACAAATAGCGTATAAATGCGAATAAGAGAATTTGCGTGTGACTAAGTACGTGAAGAAAAGAAAATGGGCGACTCGGATTTCAACGAGTTGCTGCGATCGGCAGAGCAGCTTTCCGCAGCAGTGGAAGGCACCGGTGAGCTTCCCCAGGTCGAGAGAAATCTCCGACAAATTTTCGAAGCCTCGAACGAGCTCTGGTCGAGAGTCACGCAAACCGGCACCCAGGATAGCCAATCACAGGCGTAAGACCGTTAATTCCGTCGATAATATACCCCCAACGAAAGCTGCGAGTTCTCCATTGTTTCTCTTGAATTGCAGTAATTTCTTGTTGGGCTCGAAAGGCATAGACTTGCCACAGATATCACAAAAGTTGAATTCTTTGAGTGCAAGACGCACCTTCGAACCTCTGGATCCCATCGCTGATACGGACATTGTGAGCTACTTGAGAAACGAGAAGGAGAATGCTATTCTTTCCATTATCGAGCAAGTACACAAGGATGTGAGTTCATTTTTTTCTATTTTATCGCTACTTTGGTAGAACAAATGCGGAAGCTGGACAAATGAACCTTGCGGAATGACATTGTGAAAATACTTATATTAAAACTAGCTTTCCGCCCACTGCTGCTCTTGCATAGACTTGTGTTGAATGCTCCTTAAGGGGTTTCAGCGTGAAAAAAAACACTTGCAAATTTTTTTCATCTATATGGATAGAGTAAATTTATTGAAACCTTTTGTACATTGTTAAGTGTCATTTCGAGAACATTCCGTGAAATTTGTACGCGAAAATATCCACAAACAAGCCGGTGACAAAGCTTTTCCAAGAATGCCTTTGGAAAAACACGATTTGCGGTGTTCACCGTATCTCAGCTAGAAATTATCCGAAATCAAGTACCATTAAAATTTAGTCAAAGTATCATCAAATCCTCCCCCCAACGGTATATGATAATTTTCTTTTTTCATTTCTAAATTTTTCGAAAAATTCCGCCATTCTGGGGGTGGAAAACCCGCTGAATGTAAAAAAAAATCCCAAACTAACCGTTGGGGTGAGGTATTTTATATGTAGAAAGTGCGTACCAAGTTTGAAATCAATCGGTCATGTAGTTTTCAAATGGCAGTGCTACAGCCGGAGCTACAGTGTTAGAGAAGCGGGACTAAATAGTCAATAACTTCGAGAGTTTTGTTCCGATTGACCTGAAATGTTGGGATTATATTCTTGAAATGTTTAACTATAAGAAAAGACAAAAAAAATCGTTTTTTCAAAAGTGCAAATCCCTACCCTCCCCTTATTAAAATGTGCTCCTGAAATGTTTCATCGAGAAACCTGTAGAATTGTGTTGAAGAGCATTGATACTAAGTTTAAAGTAAATCTGAACACATTTCCTTTACCATAGTAACTTTGCCACCTCCTTTTCCCCTTAAGGGTTGAATTTTCAGACACTGAAATTTCATTAATTGTGTGTAGGAGCAGCAGGGTTGCAAGTAATGCATCAGTCTTTGTAATGCATTAGCGTTTTCATTACTCGGTACTTTACATTTTATAACGAAAAAAAATGTCATCCATTCCATTACATTCAGTAATGTAACAAATTTGCATTACTCATTACATTACATTTTGTAACGTACTCATTACATTGCATTTGCAATGCATTTTGTAAATGCGTTCACTGTATTTGCTTTTAATATATACTTTTTTTCATTTGCAGTGAATCATTTTGCGAATTTCGTTTTTTTTTTAATTTATTTTAATATTTATCATTTTCATATATATGATTATTAAAAAATTGTTCTTTATTTGACGCCAATCTCTGTAATATTTTTCAAACTTGTTTGGAAAACGTGGAAAAGTCATGTAATTTCCGAGTCAATAATACACAACAACCATTGTTCCCTCAATAAGCGAATTCTCGGAGAAACACCCGTTAATTGCAATTCTCCAAATGTGCGCTACGCATTGTTAATATCACATAAAATTCTACAATCACAAAGCGCACGCATTACTTAGTATCGCGAAGAATATATTCCAAAACGTAATTTCCTCGTCCGCCAGACGTTCGAGCTCAACCGTGTCCAACAGATGGAGCACATGCTCGGCGAATGGAAGCAAATGCGTTACGAGATAATAAACGCGATGACCGCGCCGTCCGGCGAGCTGGTGGACCTCCGTGGCACGCCTCAGCGCACGAAACTGGCAGGCACGATGGTAAGCGGTCTCTCCAACGTCGAGATGGCGTACGCCAAAGAGTTGCAAAACTACAACGATCACGTGTTGCGCGGTGTAACACGACCGAGCCTCTTCGCCGCGTTCTCCAAAGCGGCGGAAACATTCAACGACAAGAAGATCGAGGACATGTGGCAAATGGTTAGGTGTATGGTGAACATACCGCCCACTCCTCGCGGTGACCAGATAAAGTCGCGCTGCAGTCCCGAAGTGGAGCGAAAAATAGTCCAACAGGCAAGGCAGTACCTGGAGAACCGATATCGCGAATTCATGAATTCCTTCATCAGCGAGAATTTGCAACAAGCCAAGAGAGGCGGAATACCCGGGACGGTGCCGCTCGTCAAGAGTTTCGTTGGTCTCAGAGTGCAGAATTATCGAGACTTGGAGGACGCGATGGTGGAGGACCGGCCGCTCTGGCCTCTCGTATATTACTGCATGAGATCGGGCGATCTCAAGGCAGCGCTCCAGTGCCTCGAACAGTGCGACGCGCCTTATCCGGAATTTCGTCAGGCTCTCGAGGAAGCGAACGAGGATCCGCTCAGACGAGCCACCGGCCGAGGGGAATCCATCCTCAAGCTTCACTACAGAAAACACGTCAGATCCTCCACCGATCCTTACAAGAGGGCCGCCTATTGCGCTCTCGTGCCCTGCGAACCCGACGATCTCCACTCCGAGGTCATGTCCACCGCCGACGATTATCTCTGGCTTAAACTATGCCAAGTTCGCGAACAAGCCGACAACGAGAACAAATTGACCCTGGATCATTTGCAAACGACCATTCTCGAGGTTTACGGTACGAGCATTTTTCGCGCGACCGGTTAACCCCTTGACTGGTGAAATTTCTTAGAATTTCAGTACCCAAACCCGTACTCCAGGGTTTTCGGGGTCGCTGATTACGAATCTGCACTCAAAATTTAGAAATTCAAGATGGCGGATCCAATATGGCGGACCGAAAATGCAAAAAATCACTTGACGAGCGCAAACGTTGGTACTCGGGGGTTTTCGGGGTCGCTGATTACGAATCTGCACTCAAAATTTAGAAATTCAAAATGGCGGATCCAATATGGCGGACCGAAAATGCAAAAAATCACTTGACGAGCGCAAACGTTGGTACTCGGGGGTTTCGGGGTCGCTGATTACGAATATGCACTCAAAATTTAGAAATTCAAGATGGCGGACCGAAAATGCAAAAAAATCACTTGACGAGCGCAAACGTTGGTACTCGGGGGTTTCGGGGTCGCTGATTACGAATCTGCACTCAAAATTTCGAAATTCAAGATGGCGGATCCAAAATGGCGGACCGAAAATGCAAAAAATCACTTGACGAGCACAAACGTTGGTACTCGGGGGTTTTCGGGGTCGTTGATTACGAATCTGCACTCAAAATTTGGAAATTCAAGATGGCGGATCCAAAATGGCGGACTGAAAGTGCAAAAAATCACTTGACGAGCGCAAACGTTGGTACTCGGGGGTTTCGGGGTCGCTGATTACGAATCTGCACTCAAAATTTAGAAATTCAAGATGGCGGATCCAAAATGGTGGACCGAAAATGCAAAAAATCACTTGACGAGAGCGAACGTTGGTACTCGGGGGTTTTCGGGGTCGTTGATTACGAATCTGCACTCAAAATTTGGAATTCAAGATGGCGGATCCAAAATGGCGGACCGAAAGTGCAAAAAATCACTTGACGAGCACAAACGTTGGTACTCGGGGGTTTCGGGGTCGCTGATTACGAATCTGCACTCAAAATTTAGAAATTCAAGATGGCGGATCCAATATGGTGGACCGAAAATGCAAGAAATCACTTGACGAGCGCAAACGTTGGTACTCGGGGGTTTCGGGGTCGCTGATTACAAATCTGCACTCAAAATTTAGAAATTCAAGATGGCGGATCCAATATGGTGGACCGAAAATGCAAAAAGTCATTTGACGAGAGCGAACGTTGGTACTCAGGGGTTTTTGAGGTCCCTGATTACGAATCTGCACTCAAAACTTAGAATTTCAAAATGGCCGATCTAATATGGCCGACGAAAAATACAAAAACTCGTTTGATGCGAGCAAAAATTGGTGCTCGGGGGTTTTCGAGGTCCCTGATTACGAATCTGCACTCCAAATTTAGAAATTGAATACATATTTGTTTCTCACCTCCATCATTAGTTCGAAATTTTTATGCGACCCAAAGTGTGCCACGAGGAGGCTGCATGGTAGGATTATTTATTTTTGTTTAATTTTTTATTTTTGTTTAATTTTTGTTTAATCAAACACTTTATTTTTGTTAAATTTTTTTTTGATGAAAAAAAAAACTTTTTGATTTTTTCGTTTTATTTTTTAAAATTTATTTTTGTCCATTTTTTTCATCAAGTTTTTCCAATTCGTTTCCTTTGCAGTTTTTACGATCCAAAATATATTTCAAGTACCAACGTTCGCTTTTGTCAAATGACTTTTTTCATTTTTAGTCGGCCATATTGGATCCGCCATTTTGCAATTTTAAGTTTTGAGTGCAGATTCGTAATCAGGGACCTCAAAAACCCCTGAGTACCAACGTTCGCTCTCGTCAAACGACTTTTTGCATTTTTGGTCCCCCATATTGGATCCGCCATCTTGAATTTCTAAATTTCAAGTGCAGATTCGTAATCAGGGACCTCAAAAACCCCCGAGTACCAACGTTCGCTCTCGTCAAGTGATTTTTGGCATTTTTGGTCCGCCATCTTGAATTTCTGAATTTGGAGTGCAAATTCGTAATCAGCGACCCCAAAAACCCCCGAGTAGCACATTTCAAGTTGACAGTAAGAAAAAAATAGTCTACCAGAAATATCCACTTCACTCTTGAATCCCTCACCAGTGAAGGGGTTAATCGTCTTGTGAGATTAAAAATTGACCGAATATTCGATTGCAGGTGAAACTTATTATCACGCGAACGAGCAACCGTTCTTATACTTCTCCATGCTCTTTCTCACTGGACAATTCGAGGCGGCCATAGAATTTCTGGCGCGCGGGGCCGGTGCTCGAAACTTGGCTCACGCGTTACATCTCGCAGCGGCGTTGCACGAGCACAGCCTTTTGGCGCCGAGTCGGAGCGTCCTGGCGCCTCTGATAACCGTCGATCCCGCGGACAAACCTCCGGCCAAGCGCTTGAATCTCGCGCGTCTCGTGCTCCTCTACGTCAAACGATTCGAGTCGTCCGATCGGAAAAAGACGCTTCACTATTTGTTCCTCTTGAGGTAGGTGTCTTATAGGCCGTATTACGATTTCTGTGGCCCAAATAAGAGTCTTCAGGAGTGCCGAAAATCGAAATTCTGCCCTAAGGGGGTGAAACGGGGGTTTTTAAGTTTATGCGAGACAACATATTTTCTCGTCAGATTTGCTCGAAACTTTTTATAAATACACTCCAATACGAATAATTGAACATGTGTTTGTTTGGATTTGTTTGGTGTATTTATGCCAACCCAAACGAACACAGTTGAGGAGTTAAAAGTACTACTTGACTGTCTACGTGCACCGAACAGCGAGGAAAACATATAGGGTTATACAGGGTGGATCGACAACCATTAGCACGTTGGATATCTTCGAAACTATAAGGTTCACAGAAATATTTGCTGGAATGAAATTGCACAGTACGAAAGGGGCGATAATACTTACGGTTTACTTCACTGAAAATAAACACTGTTTCAAGGACACTTTAATAAGTTTGCAGGATAAGATAAACATGAAATTTGAATGGCAACATCTGCAGTAATTTTGTCAAAGATACATTGGATCTTTAGCTCGAAGAGTTGCTTTTACTTACATGACAAACCATGTGGTATCGACATGACGGATGTCCAGCACATTATTCATCGATTGCACGAAGGCAACGCGACGAAAAATTTCGAAATCGTTGGATTTGGACGCGGCGGTCCAATATCTTGGCCAGCTCGTTCCCCAGACCTAACACCTTTAGACTTCTCTCTATGGGGAACATTGAAAGACAAAGTGTACAAAGAAGTACCAACTACACTTGACGACACGCAACAAAGAATTATTACAGCTTGTGCATCAGTGAGTCCTGACGCTGTAAAACTTGCAAGTCAATCAATCGAAAAAAGAACCCAACGCTGCATTGATACTGATAGTCGTCATTTTGAACACTTACTATAAACGTCGTAATTTTATTTACTACCGAAACTGTAAGCATTATCGTCTCTCTGTACTTTCTGTGACCTTCAATGACCTTATGCTATAGGTCGTTGAACTTTGACCGAGAACGAATAACAAAAAGTCGGCCTCTTTGTATATCGAAAAAAAAATATATATATATATTCTAACAGCTTGATATTCATACTAAATAGATGTGTAATTGAATTTTATGAGATCCACATCTCATTTTTCTCTCTCTCCTAGGTGCATGAAGGATCCGCAAGATCGAAACATGTTCGCGGCGTCGGCCGCCGACATGGCGGTTGAAGCTTCCCCGGAGGCTCGTTCAGCCTTGGTGGGAAGAATCGAGCGCGGGCGCATGTTGCCCGGCATGTTGGATCAGTTCCAGATAAATACCGAGGACGTGATAAACATTTGCGCGGAGACACTCTACCGGAAGGGCCTCCTTGAGGATGCCGTCACAATGTACGACCTCGCCGGCAATCACGACAAAGTTTTGAGCCTCATGTGTATGCTACTTGCCCAAGTGGTGAGCCAGAAGGACGCGCCTGGTTCTCTGCGATCGCGGCTTCAGTCCGCCGCTACGGAAATTAGTCTCAGATATCAGGGTGTCGCCATACAAGCCTCGGCCGAACTGGTTGCCGCTTTTTATACCCTCCGAGACCTGATGGTGTTTTTCGATCAATTCCACAACGAGCAGTATCAAAGCGCCATGAGAGTAAGTGCATCCAATTATTTTGGGCCAATTGGACGTGTTTGTTTTCGGGTCCAGCTTGTTTTGTGCCAGGGTTGCACTATAATGCATTACTTTTTGTAATGCATTAGCGTTTTCATTAATCAATACGTTAGATTTTGTAAAAAAAAATTCATTACCGATTACATTACATTCAGTAATGTAAAAAAATTCTATTACTCATTACATCACATTTTGTAATGCAAACAACTGTCATTACTCATTACATTACACTTTGTCATGTAAAAAATTCTATTATCCATTACATTACATTTTGTAATGCTAACAATTGCCATTACTCATTACATTGAATTTTGTAATGGAAAACATTTTCATTACTCATTACATTGGAATTTGTAATGTAACAAATTTCTATTCCTCATTACATTACATTACAAAGTCCAATGTAATGGATAATGGATTTTTTTCACATTACAAAGTCCAATGTAATGAGTAATGGAATTTTTTCACATTACTAATGCAATGCAATGTGAAAAATCTCCATTACTCATTACATCATATTTTGTAATGTCAAAAATTTCCATTACTCACATTACATTGGACTTTGTAATGTAAAAAATGTCCATCATCTATTACAATGTAATGTGCAATGAAATTTTTGTCATTACACATCACATTGCATTTTGCAATGAAAATGTTTCCCATTACAAATTTCAATGTAATGAGTCATGGAAATTTTTCACCTTACAAATTCCAATGTAATAAGTAATGGAAATTGTTTACATTACAAAATATAATGTAACGAGTAATGGATTTTTTTTACATTATTGAGTGTAATGTAACGAGTAAATGTAACATTAAAAAAGTAATGAATAATGCGTTACTTTTTCATAACAATTTTCGCAAACCCTGTTTAGTATATCTTCGACGTGATCGTTGCAGACAATCGCCGACTCGAAATTGCTTCCTCTTCACGTGAAGGAAGTGGACGAGCGCGTAACGGCACTGAGGCGCGTCTCACCGGAAGTCGCTGGTACACTCTCCGAAGTATTACTCGCAACTATGACTATATTGTACAAGCAGTATCAAAAGCTGAGATCCACCGAACCCGGTGACGAGATCGCCCGGGAACAACAGCTTCGCGACCTCAGGGAACAAGCCAGGGCTCTGACGAGTTTCGCCGGCACGTTGCCCTATCGTATGCCCAACGAGACTAACAGCAGGCTCGTGCAGATGGAAATTCTCATGCACTAAGGCCTCGAGTTTCGCGCGAAAACTTTTTTTTTAAATAAACGATTTTGTGAAAATAACCAAGGTAAGAATCGAATGCGTTGTGTTTATTTGTGAAATTAATTTGAAGCGAGTGGCTCCAAGTATACAGTGGGACGGAATTTTCGAATGTTTTTTTTTTTTTTCGATTACCCTGCCGTATTGGTGCTGCAGTTATTTGAGTTGACGGATGTGATCGATATTCCGCCACTGAGATCTTGGACTTTTCCCTCTTTCACCTACAAAATAAAGATGGCGTTTGGTTTTGGAATTTGGTGGATTTTCTTCCGGCATGACTTACGGCTCTGTAGTCCAGGAACATTTCTTTGAAGGCTATGAAGTCTGTGAAGGTTGACAATACCTCGAAGACCTCCCCATCTAACTCGGGGTTTTTTTCCCTGCGTAGGGAATATAATAAAATATAGGGAATAAAATAAAATATTTTTATTATTAATTATTACCTTATTAATAATTTATACTATTTATATTTAAAGGTTTTTAAAATTCAACATTTTCGAAATTCAAAATTCAAAATTTTCGAAATTCCAGATTCAAAATTTTCGAAATTCAAAATTCAATATATTCGAATTTCAAGATTCAAAATTTTCGAAATTCAAAATTTTCGAAATTCAAGATTCAAAATTTTCGAAATTCAAAATTTTCGAAATTCTAAATTCAAAATTTTCAAAATTCAACATTTTCGAAATTCAAAATTCGACGTTCAAAATTTTCAAATTCAAGATTCAAAGTTGTCAAAAAAATTAAATATTTATATTTAAAATTTTCAAAACATAAAATTTATATTTTAAAATTATCAAAAATATAAATAAGATATTAATAAAATATAAAATAAAATATTGCCATGGTCCGGAAGACAGAGATATAAAGGAACTTTTACCTGAGTCGGTTCAAAAAGGATTCCATCGAGAACGAGGGCATTAACTTGGTTAAACTCCGCTCTATGTAACTTTCAATGGCGTTGTTCTGAAACAAGTCGGACCATTTTTGTGATTTGTTCCAATACCATCAAAATCGTACATATTTTTGTCGAGAAACTCACATACTCTTGGAAAATGTCCATGTAAATTAATTTGTTTTCATCCACAGGTTCAAAAACCTTCCAGTATTTGTCGAGAAATGTTTGTTGCACTCTTTGAAATTCGTCTTCTGGAATAACCGCTTAAGAAATAAGACTGCATTTTCACGTTTAACCAACGTTCCAATCATAGCTGTACCTATGAGGAGGTCTTCTATGTGACCGATTATTTCGTCGAAGGGCGAGTCCCCCTTGCAGATCACGTAATTGCAGCCAACATTTTCCATGGAGATGGTGCGGAAACTATTCGACAGACTTCCTGAATCGGTTTGAAAAAAACATGATTTACGTTTTATTCGTGGTGCTGAAACGATTGAATGCTCCTAGGTCCTTGCAATTGTAATTTGTGACGGAATATCAACACTGACCGGCAATTTCCTCTGACATTTCTCGTGTTTGGCTTTTGAAGCACGATTAACGATCGTTGAGCTGAAGACGCTCGCTCGTAATGATAACATACACAAATCATAGCAACCATGGCCATGGTCAAGAAGAATAGAGACAGGAGACCGAACTTGTGGGGTGGAGCTGGGCTTGTATATGATCGCCGCCTAGGCGTCGCTGACACGGTCTTACATACAGGTCTGACAACGGCGGTAGTGGGGGTAGGCACCCTTAGCGGTTCTGTTTTTTATTCCGATTTCTGCCGCTTGGTGCGTGACGGCAAGGGGAAGTAGTGGTGCGACCAGGAAGACTAGAGGTAAGGAGTACGAACGCCTGTGGCGAGCCCGATCCAAAAGCGTCCGTCAAACTGTGGATTTTAGTAGTTAGTGTTTTCACGGCGTGCGTCGCTAGTGTTCGACCGCACCGAAGTGAACTAAGCGACAAGAACACAACTGACGTCATGTGTCATCGATGATTCCCGCTCGTCGTCCGTGTTGGCATAAAGCATGTTGTGGCTAACCAATTTTGCGAATTGTGTTAGATGTAAAAAAAAATAATTGTGTCTCGGTATAAAATATATTTGGTGATCTGCGGCGAAAACAATCAATCATAGGTAAGAAAAGTAGTACTTACATTCGCAAAAAGAATGGTTTCGTTTTATCGTACCATTATCGTACCGAGTGAAATAAAAATTATCACAAACGCGAGATATGGAGCAAGTGTCCCGTCGATGAGACAAAACGTGCAATGCATGGATTTTTCATATATTGCACGTTTTGTCTCATGTCTCGAAAATAAACAAAATGTTTATTTTCGAGGCGTGAAAATGGGTATGTGCGTACGTGCGTACGTAGGATGCCAAGCACATAACGAAGAGCTCACGAAGAGAGTGATAAACTATTATCTTGTCGTGAGAGGACATTTTCTAGCGCGATCGGTCAACGAAAATAATCACGCAAGGAAAATCAAAACGAAAGACAATGGGAAAAAAATCAAAACTGTAAGATCGATTTATCTGTACAGCATGTCGTAATGTGCAAATATGATGTGTGATAATTTGTAAATCTTTTGTTTGAATTCAAAATTCTTATGAATTGTCTTGTGTCTATGTTTTTACTGCTTCCGCAACGAAAAAAGAACATTGACTTAATATCTGTATTTCGTTATTATTCTTTATCTGTACAGCGTATCATAATGTGTAAATATAATATGTGAGAATTTGAAAAATTGTTATGAATTTTCTTGTGTCTATAAATAAATGTTGTTTGTTACGGTTTCTGCAAGGAAAAAAAACTGACTTAATTTCTGTATTTCGTTATTATTCTTAATCTGTACAGCGTGTCATAATCTGTAAATTTTTTGTCTGGATGACAATTTATTATGACTTTCCTTGTGTCTATAAATAAATTTTGTTTGTTACTGCTCCCGCAACAAAAAAAAACATTGACTTAATTTCTGTATTTCGATATTTCCCAAAACTATGTATATATGAGAATTCTGTCTATATATATAGAAATTGCCTTCATCAACTGGTTGTACAATTTATTTGATGAAATGATCGCTTCATATGAAGTAGCAAAGGGTGCTTTTCGCATATCGTACGGCACTGCCTTTACAATTCATTTAATCAAATTATCGCTCCATATGAGGGAGCGTATCGTACGGCACTTGTTTGTTGCTGACTTTACTTCGGTGCGGTAGGAGAGCAGCGCCGCCCTTCTCGTCCTCGCTTTTGCGGACGTTTCGACGACACGGCGTTCGTACTCCTTACCTCTAGTCTTCCTGGGTGCGACGAAGAGAGAAACAGCTCTTCTGCCCTTTTCCCTCCTAAACGCGACGCATGCGCCGTTTGCCCTAACTTAATTTACCGTACTGTCGTGTAAACTGCATAATATACGAAACCAATAAAAAAAGATGTGTTGATTAAAATAAAGATTACTACTTTCATCTAAAAAAAACTGAAAACTTTTTGAATACATTAATTCATACCAGCACATATTACGACCATTTACATCCTTTTTTCTCCAATGTCTCACAATACATCGTTCTTTGAAATGTTTTTCGCACACGTACTGAGTCTCTTTCAGTCCCGGAATAGCATCGAGCCATTTTGTGTATCGTTCGACATTTCTGGGCACGCGAAACACGGAGCATTTCTGCTTACAATTTTCGTACCCCGTTTTACAATTGCGAACCGCGCAACCCTTAGCCATTTCGCATTTTTTCCGCAAACACTACCAAAAAAAATTCACACTTATGCATAAAAACACGATAAAAAATGTATCACGGTAAATCGCGTAGAAGACAATTGAAGTAGCGACAAAATGAAAGTAGAAATGCGCAAGCGCGCTATGGATCTTACGGCCAGCAGCGACGCCTTGGCGGCGGTCATATTTGGTCCCATCTCAAACTGAAGGCTTGGATAAAAATTCGGTCGCCTGTCTCTAGTCTTCTTGTTCCCACGCATCTCGATCAATTTCTAACCTCACAAAAAGTTTCGAAACCGAATCTCTTGAAATATCGCAAACCCCAAAACATCCGAAGCACAAAATAACATTCGTATTTCAAAATTTTGTCATAGTCAACGTAAGTTTTTCCACGATATTCGACAATTCTTGCCGAGTGTCGACAGTTCGCTGTCGAGAAATAAAAACGTTTGTTTTCCCGGCCTATCGTATGCAAATATCGAGGATTCGAAAATTCTTCATGCATTGCAGTTAAATAATAGAGAAATAAAAGAGAGGGCGAAGAATGGCCTCGTCTCGTTTCTTCGTGAATATCGCCTCTCGTGCTTTTCACACGACCGTAGCGAAGGAGGAAATCAGGAAACTCGCGCGTTTAAGAGTCGTGGACAACAGTGAAATCGGCAAACAGGCTATGCTCGAGGGTAAACCACCGAGGTGCATTCACGTCTACAACAAACGCAGTGTTGGATATATCGGTTAGTGAATCAACAATCTCAATGTTTTCGTAACGATCATTCCGAATTCTTTAAAATTCCTACGATAAAATCTTGTGAATGAAATTTTAATTTCACATGAAACTTCATGAAAAAAAAAACTGCGTCAAAATGAACACAAAATTAAATGCAATTCATAATAATATTAGTAACCAGAAAACAAAAATAATGATAATACCAAAATGTATACAATAATAATAAACAATTAAATACCTTTTATGATATTCCATGCCTGGATGAGGATCTAAAAATAAGGTCAAGCGCGACATTCAAAGATGATCGATCAAGCTTTTCCGTTTTCGAGTTTCGATTTAAAAAAAAAAAATTTCCATTTTTCGGGAATAAATTTTTTTTTTCCATTTTTCGGGAAATTTTTCTTCCATTTTTCGGGAAAAAAGATTTTTTTTCTCCATTTTACGGGAAATTTTGTTTCTTTTTTCCATTTTTCGGGAAAAAATAATAACCCAAACAAACCCAAACAGATTATTCAAGTTAACAAAAATACGAGTCGTTGACAATTGTCGATTTTGAAAATAATTTCAATTTCACGAAAAAAGTTGTAATTCTTATGTAACTTGAAAAATGAAGATCGATTTTTAAAAAGTGAGATCGTCAAGACCTTTGAGGTTGTTGACGATGTTACAAGACCAAGAAAAACACCCATCAAGATGTTCTTAAGCGCAACAATTTTCGTATGTCATTTCTGGAGTATGACGTCTGTGGATCTTAACTCTCGATTTTGAAGGGGACAGAGTTCTTGTGGCGATCAAGGGAGAAATGAAGAAAGGCATCCTTGTCGGTTTGAAGCAGAAACAAAATCGCAAAGTGCCAAGGTTCGACAGCAACAATATTGTCCTGATAGACGACAACGGCTCGCCGCTGGGCACGAGAATTCACGTGCCCATTCCCCACGTCTTACGAACCATTTTGAAGGAGAAGACTCACTCCAAGGGCGCGGATTACACAAAACTCTTAGCTATAGCGCCCACCTTTGTGTAAAACCAGGCTGTAAAATATAGACACGAATTTTTCTCGTCTTTACGACTTTTCTTCCTTTCTGTCCATCACAGTGAACATAAAAAGTGCGAGGAGCAGGCAAGGGACAGTTGGATGATGCAATCAAGGTTTCCGCGTTGTAATTGCGGTATCGAATTAAAACAAAATCCCTTTAAGGCCGTATTGTATTTAACTTGACTTTCCGTGAGTTTCAAAACGGAACATCGATATTTTACCCACTTCCCGACTACTTATAGCTCTGAAATTTTGCAAACATGCGTCTAAAAGGTGACGATGCATGATTCAACTAAAAAAATAAACATATATATACATAAAATGTTGAACTTTTCATGTAAAATTAGTGATATCTAATCCATCTAAAATCTCACTAACGCATACAAACAAATTCATAGCCGACTGTGTTTGTATGTGAAAAGTTTACATGCAGCGATTAGTCGTAAGTTCAATCCCAAATACAGTTTTGTTATTTTTTTTTACTAGCAATCCATATTTCTAACATACAAACTAGTTAACTACTAGTAACGAGGAATTAGAAAAATCAATTAAAGACTAAAAAGCAGAAAATTATTTATATGTAAAAAAAATATTTAAAAAAAACCAGCTTTAATGTGCTGAAATGTGGGAAAGACTTTTTTTTAATCAAGTCTTGTGTGACTATAAATAAAAGCTCGCTGCGCTCAAAATTTAGACATATAAACTTGAATTTACATAAATCTGGTAACATATCAACTGTATTTAATTTACTGTAAAACAACCCTAGATTTCTTAAACAAAATTTTCCACTTTTTAGTACATTAAATAAAAGCTTGTTTTTTTTTAAATATTTTTTCAAGGTGAAAACATCACCTTGAAAAAATATTAAAAAAAAAACAAGCTTTTATTTAATGTACTAAAAAGCGAATTAAATTTAGAGCAACGATTAAATCTACAGTGTTAGTAAATCGCAGTTATATTTATACATGTTTGACGTAACCTATCAAATTTTTTCAAAGCCTTTTATTCGAAATTGTACATGATATTTGATGTTGCGCAGGTCTTGTCGCGATCCCGACCTCGTCATCCCAATATTCTTATCGGAAGAGAAATATTGAAAATCGACATGATTTTTTTTTCAAATTCAAGCTTATGCTTCAATGCATGTGCGAATTTAACAATTTTTTTCGTATGGAAAAGTGATTCACCCGTAAAATTAATTACACATCTGTTCAGTATAAATATCAAGCTGTTAGCAAATATATATTTTTTTTTTCGATGTACAACATGGCCGACTACTCGAAACTGCTTTTTTTCCAATTGGCGTGACAACGTCAATTTTCACTCGATTTACTTCAAATTTAAAAGTTATGTTCCTAATTGCATTTCGTAGAGAAGTACGTACGGAATTTCTGATTAATCGAAAACTTTTCATTTTATGAGCCGTTATAACGAAATTTTTCACTGATAATGCATTTCTTAAGTTCAAATACTTACAACTATTGAATAAAACAATATTTTTTAAATTCCGTACGTACTTCTCTAGGTATTCTAAAGTAGATTGACGAGAATGTTTGCTGCTGGTAAAAAAAAATAGTAGTCGGCCAT
Source organism: Ophion ellenae (assembly GCA_963210295.1). Lineage (NCBI taxonomy): Eukaryota > Metazoa > Arthropoda > Insecta > Hymenoptera > Ichneumonidae > Ophion > Ophion ellenae. Next base: position 21,825,679 of record OY723397.1, on the reverse strand, counting down.
TGTGTACATCTAGAATATATATATTTTTTCTAACAGCTTGATATTCATACTAAATAGATGTGCAATTAATGTCACGAGTGAATCACTTTTTCATACGAAAAAAAAAATTGTTAATTTCGCACATGATTTTATACCCGTTCGTGTGGCCTGAGGCCTTAAACAGGTAACGAAAACATTGTACAAGACCAGCAACGTCTAAAAGAGCAAGCCTGTGTCCGAAAACAATAAATAATACACGAATCACATAAATTGGCCCGGAACATCTGCTCGAGAACGAGGTTATGTTCGATGTCCCGAAGGCCCATCGAGTTCCTCAGATCAGCACAGAGCTAGTCGAATTACCCTTATCTTGATTACAAATAAATAGTAATACAATGAAATACAATCATATATATGCGCAATTACTTCATTCGATGCTTGTCGATTTTTAAAACAAAACCAACCAATTTTTATTTTGGTTGATTTGCCGGAACTTGGTAGGATATAACCTGCAAAACATTAAAAAATATCAAGTTTACCGATATAATTTGTACAATTGACAATCAGTTAGAGAATTATTGTCACACGATTTACACCGATTTCTATGCATTTGCTACCCTTTTAACCCGTTCACACATGACGGGAAATTTGTTGTCCCAGTCTGGAAAATTTTTGAAATTACGGCTGGGACGTTATGCGTCGTTATGGGATCGTTTATGCTGTATTGAAAGGGTTAAACCCTTTCGCCGTATTTGAAGATTTAAACGCCTTATTAAAAGGGCTAAAATGACAAAATGGATCGGTGTTCCCGAATGCTCAAGGTTACGATTTTGGTATCGAATTCCATGCTCGCGGATCGCGGCCATAATCCGCGGAATTCTCATTAAAGGGATCTCCAACCGCAAATTCTTCCAATATCATTTTGGCTTGCGCTTTTCGTTCCTACATTCGAAGTAAACATTTGTCGGCTCCGTCCGCGAAGGCGGTTATCGGAGACGGGCTCACGCAGTACGAGGCTATAAACACTCGAGAGGCACGTGGTCGCTGGATGACGTATTTCCTAGACGACAAAGGACCAGATGAAGGCCCTGCAAGGGGTTCTGCGTTCTTGAGGATAGTCCATGCGGAACCGTTCACAAGAACGCATGGTCGAGCTACAACTCGTAGAGCGGCGCTTCCTTGTTACGCACCAAAGATATCAAGGAGGTGCGGTGATGACCATGCTAGTAAACTTAGAGTCTATTTCACGCCGCAATATCGCCACGTTTTATATACATGTATATGGCCTATTTTTCGAGAAATATTTTTTAAGTATTGAATTTCGAGTTTCCTATTATTTTTATAATATGGAAACAACCTTAATAATCTACTACTCGACTTCAGTGGTACGCCATATCGTTGACGTTTAGCATCGTCGCATTTTCGGTGACTGTCATTGGTTCCACGCGCCCGGCTTATTATTTTTTGTAGCCGGTTAACACGGAGAATGAAAATACTGCGGAAGTTTATCAAAAGAGTAACGGGATTGTACCTGAAGTCCAGTTTAGAGACAAATGTAGATTCTGACGGACAAGAATTAGAAAATGAAAAGATAATATTGCGATTGCAAATAAAAAACCTCGCGTTGAAGTTAACCCCAATGTCCAATGTCCAATCTGTCCAAAGTCAAAACATATTTCATCGATTATGTTATTTTTCCCTTTGCCAATTTTCACAATATTTGCAGGTATAAAAAGGAACGTTTATTTTATATGACGGTTCTCCCATGCTGAATTTATATATAGATGCGTTGTATAGGTACATGTCGCCAGAAAAATTTGAGATGCCTTTGCTGTACGTAAAAGAACTTCAAGTAAATATCGACGAAAGGCCCTTTATAATCCATTAAAAAATGTACGGCTTCGCACAATCATATTTTTAATTCGCGTTGAAAATATCCGATGGACGAATCAAATTTGCGCGGGTATCCGGCGTTGCCACACGTCGAGCAAGATGGCTGCTGTTACGTCACGAGAAGTCTCGCTCTCCGAAAACTCCGGTTTTTGCGACTTTATTTCTAAATTTATTGCTTATTTCTGCGGTGAGCTTTCCAATTCAAGGTGCCTTATCCATCACAAAGATTCAACGAACGCAACCATCAGTTTTTTTTACGTGTTTCTTGGCTCCAAGTAGCACAAAAAAATCGATATATGAGAGGACAGGCACATTTTGTCGTCTACGTGTGACTAATTCACCAACTTTAACAATCAATAAGTCGGAAAGTGTACGGTAAATCTCGTGGAAACTCCGCACACGCATGAACGAAGGTCTCGACAATGCGATAAAAAAAAAAATCGGGCTTTTATCTTGAACTCGCTCCAATCACCGTACCTCGTTGAGAAACCATACATTGTTGCCATACTACAAGAGACTTTATATTACCATACTGTACGACTCCATTGGACATTACTTTTACAAAATATAACCGTAGTAATTATTACTACACATTCGTGTAATTGGCGAATGGATTTGTAGAATTGAAATGAAACGTAGAAGATCCAGTAGCGATCTTATTTCCCGTACTCCTCCAGCCACGAGGCGGTATGCGAATTGCGACATAACCTCACAACCTTCCGAACGAAACAATTCAAAGAACGTTTGTAGAGCGATAATTAGGCAGCCAATCGATGCTTCGCACTTTCTTTCAAGTTTAATCGTCTCTAAAAGCAAATAAAGATTTATTCTTCGAGCAAAGACGATTCGATACGAAGGAATAGAGTAACCGGAAGTGAGTCCGCCGGTACGAAACAAAAAAATGTCCTCGTCAATCTTGCTGAAAAAAGGCACAAGGGGCAGGTGGAAGAAAAACACTCGTCTCTCCGTACGCATTTCTATTTCAAAAAGTCAATTAAAAAACATAACTACACGTCTCAAATCCACTTCCCTTCACCTCTGTAGCTCTCCTCTTCCTCTTCTTCACCTTTTCGTCTTATTTTTCGCACAAACTCGCATCCTAGAGTAACTCAAAAAAAAAACATACATCGATGCTGTTTGCGCAGCCTTCTTTAGTTTTCTCGATACGTAGCGATACGCGAGCCTTTGGGATTGGGCGGTGTTCGTTTTTTCCCGAAGGCGATGAATTTTTTTTTTATTTTGGTACTCGGCCTTTATCGACAGTTTCACAGAAGGGAAGGATTTTTTACTACCGAACTCGAATTTTCGAGGGAACAAAAGAACCTCGACGTACTCGGCAAAAAATATAAGAAAAAGTTCAACGGAAATGGCACGTGTCGAGTGTTTTTTTCTTCCCGTCCTTAACCCCTCATTAGGCACATGAGCTTTCGTGACGCCAGTGCTGGGGACCGCGTCCCGTTGATGTAATATTTTTTTTAAATGGCAAGTAAAGGGCTATAAAGTTAGTAAAGGGTAGGATAAACTGACCAGTAATAGACACAAGCTGATTTATATCTGAAATACGTCAAGAATATGAATCGTCGGCAAAAACTCGAATCACTATGATTTAGCCAAAAAAATCGCAGGTCCGGTTGCAACCGAATTTTCAGTTTCATTTCGAATTTTGACGCCAAGCGGAATTTTTCTAGTTTAAGGTACTACAAAAATAGACCGCGCATCTTACAAGGAACATCCCTCAAGGTGCCACCCTGCGATTTTGTTAAAATTTTGATGTGTTATAAAGCACCGAAAAGTAGGCGATACGTATTTTTTTTACCGGCGGAAAAACAGTTTTAAGAGGTGAAACCACCCCTTAATCTAGGGGTGGTTCACCCCTTAATTTTTTTGCAATGTCATTATAGTGGATTTTTCATTGCTTCGGATAAGAATTTTTGTTTCATTAAAATCGGTAGACTCCTTGTGTGTGAAGCTGCTATATTACCCCTAGATGCCTTTTTTCGAGGGGTGGTTTCACCCCCTTAAAACCGTTTTTCCGCCGATAAAAAAATACGTATCGCTTAATTTTCGGTGCTTTATGACATATCCAAATTTCAACAAAATCGAAGGGTGTGTCACCCGAGAGATGTTCCTTGTTTGTTACGATACAGCTGTGCACAGTACTTGGGTGTTTTAAAGACGAAAACAAAAGTTTTTAATGAGTTTTGAGGATAAGTATGAGTTATGTTACTCAAGATAGTCAGTTTTTAATTTTTTGCGAATTTTTCGAACAGGTGAAAATAAAAAATGTGTATTCACTGGTGCTGCATTGTAACCACGGTTGCAAATAATGCATTAGCGTTTTCATTACTCATTACCATTACATTTTGTAATGTGAAATATTTTCATTACCCATTACAATGTAACCGGCAACGGAAGTTTTTTTTACATTACAAAGTCCAATGTAATGGATAATGGAAATATTTTACATTACAAAATGTAATGTAATGAGCAATGGAATTTTTTTCACAATACTAATGCAATGCAATGTAAAAATCCCCATTACTCATTACAGTGCAATGAGAATTATTATTCGTTTCCCATTAGGGGCAGCGGTTTTTGCACTGGGTCGATCTGACCCGATGGGAAACGAATAATAATCCATATTACCTTGTAATGAGCAATGGAGATTTATTACATTACATTAGTAATGTGAACAAATTCCATTGCTCACTACCATATATTTTGCAATGTAAAAAAATTCCATTCCTCGTTACATTAAATTTTGTAATGTAAAAACGTCCATTACTCATTACATTACACTTTGTAATGTAAAAAAATGTCCATTGCCCATTACAATGTAATGTGTAATGAAATTTTTTTACAATACAAAATATAACGTAATGAGTAATGGGCATTTTTTACATCACAAAATCCAATGTAACGAGTAACGGAAATTGTTTACATTGAAAAATATCATGTAATGAGGAATTAAATTTTTTAACATTACTGAATGTAATGAGGAATTAAATATTTTTTCATTACCCATTAAAAAAATAGTGAATGCATTAATGTTTCATTACAAATTTCGCAACCCTGATTGTAACCTCCTCCAGTGAATGTAGGCTCCTGATAATTCTCAAAGTAGAGGACGACATTTAGTTATTCTGCTCAAAATGGCACAAGTAATTCCTTTTGAGAAATGACAATGTACATTTCATTGAACGTTGTAAAAATCGTTTAGTTGTTTAAATTTTGACAAAATTTAATTTTCTATTTCTCTGTCGAAACAAACTGGTATTTTTGTATGCCACGTTCACACGACAAAATGCTTTGTGGACTTTCCACGAAACCGTAATGAACATGATACTCATACGTATGAAAATATAATTTTCGTGCAACAGTGATTTCCAAATCGAGCATCTAATAAAAATGAATAATAAATCGTTATCCTTTACAGTGTCCATGTACTTCCACCATCATAAAAATAATTTCTGCCGGCTATAGCAATTGAAATAACCATTTTTCATAATTTAATTTTCCCAGTCAATGCGAGTCCCAGTGTCATTTGTACATTCACTGGCCGGTTTACCCTTCGCGGCGTGTTCGTCGGATTTTTTTTATTACTTGGCGTCAAAACGCTGCTGCATCTCTCGATATCGAAAAGAACTTTAGGCACGTGCACCGAAAATTCTCATAGTCGAAAAGTCCTGCAACGAGGACGATCTCGAAATTTCGAATGGATTGCCGAGTGGCAACTCTGCAGTATCGCGCAATTATGCGACTGGGGTCTCTGGAGACCCCAAGCGCCTAACGAAGGGTTAAAATGTCTTCCGTAAGCTCATTAAAAAAATGCGTTTCGATTTTCCCGCTTGTAATTTCACGAAAGCGGGACACGACGAGGGGTAGAGGAAACATCAAAGGCTGCGATCCAAATTTCGAAAAACAAAATGATTCCTCGCGTCTCTTCGTCAACGATTCGTCCACATCTTCTTCTCTCTCCCTCTCGTCTTCGTTAATTCTCAGTTTGATTTCTTCTTCATCATCGAGCGTATAAAATCGTTTTGCAAACGACGTACCTAAGTTATCCCAGTAAAAAACCGTAAAAACGAAGCTAAGCCTTTCGGCCGACCCGAGCATTTGGCAAAGACAACGAAAGGACGACAAATAGAATTTTACACACTTCGTCGTTGCTGGTAATCCCAAAAAAAATGTCATCATCGCGAACGAGCGAAATATCATTCGGTATCTCGTGCAGACTTCATTTTTTTTCTCTCTCTCTTTCGTTCCTTTCTTTTCCCTCGCGATACACGCGCAATTATCGTCGCTTGCCTGTTAGACCGTTAAAAGTCAATTTATTCATACTCATATAACGCCGTAAATACAATCGTGAATGCTGCATTATGCCTAGATAACTATTATCAATTATTGGACAAGTCCACCACACTGACTCTCTCACCCCTCTCGTTATTTTTTCAATGTCTTTCTCCTTTCTCCTCTCAGTTTTCTTCGTATTTTCATTCTTTTTTTTGTTTCTTTAAGTTTTTTCTTGACAAAAATCCGCAGTACGAATTTGTACTATCACTTCATCGATCTTAAAACAAAAGGAGGTGGGGGCGGGGGGGGGCGGGATTGAAGATGGAGAAAAAAAACTTTCTCAAAAATTATCGTAGGGAGCGGCCAAGGGGGATTTTTGTCTGCACGTTTTGCGTAATTTTGCGAAATTTGGTTATCGAAAAAAAAAAAAACCAAAAAACATTCAGAGCGAGAGTGAGAGAGAGATATTAAATTTTGTCAGGGTATCGATTTTGTCTGCTCGATAATGGATGAGGAAAAATTACATTTTTGTAATTTTTTTTTTTCTCGTGTTGCCTTACATTTAAATACACGCCCATGATGTACGGATAGGAGAATATCGTTTGGAATTATTAACCAGCAACGACCAGAGTATAAGACCTAGCTTTTTACAGTACAAAATACGGCTCCTGCACACATGCATGTGTACATATATGTATATACACATGATGCACACATATATACATATATATCTAGTAACGATGTTTTTTTTACTCGGTGTGATGACGAATGGGTTTAAAAAAAAAGGGCATTGACGATTATGACAACGGAGACCGGAAAAGTTTCGCCAAATTCATTTGGCCGCAAAGTGAAATTTCAATCGTTCCATCGGAAAAACCCAAATTGTCCTTTTTTTTGTCTCACACGGAATCGAAATCGTTTTTTGTTGTTGTTGTGAAATCGTCACACGTTAAGCAAATCACGTTACTAAATCCTCTTTTGCATGCATTCCAGGAACATGCTCGCAAACCTCGCTTTCTCTATCTTCCTTGTACGCTTCTTTCGTCCGCAATTTTGCAAGTTCGTCGACTCAGCTAGGGGAGGGGGATAATTTCTCTCGTTTTTTTTTTCCAACTATTTCCTTTCTCCGATTTTTCGAGAGTATTTCGCGAGACGCGCGGATGTTGGACGAGGCCTTGAAAAAAAAAAAAAATGGCCATGTCTGCGCTCTCTCTCTCTCTCTCGCTACGCGCTCACATAATTACAATTCCTAACGTCTCGTTCTATTTTTTTTTGTTTCTCTGTCTCTCTCCCTCTGCTTTTTTCCTTTTCCTTAAGAAAACCTAGAGTCTGTCCTTCGTTTCAGTCTTCTGTGTATGTGTTTTTCTTCTTTCTAAGAAAAAAAAAAAAGGAGAAAAGAGCTTTTTCCCATTTTGTCGAACCGCGCGCTGCGCCGATCGATCCAAATCAACGACTTTTCACGATTCTCGTATTTTTTTCCCCCCACTATTGTTTTTCTCGTCGCGCGCGCGCGTTGATTGTTTTCTTATTTACGTTATTTTGTTTGTTTTTTTTTTTCGTTTTTTTTTTCCTCTCAATGAAGTTGCACAAAAAATGCAATATCTCGTCTGGGTTTGTTTTTTTGTTCGCTTTTCTTTTTGTTTTCCTTCGTTCTACCTCGTTCTCGCGATCCTTGCGCGCCTAGTCTCGCGTCAGGTCGCGAAAAAAAAAACCGAGTTCCTTTTCCTTCGTTTTCCGGGCCCGAATTTTGCGACCACGTATCGGCGTTCCGGGAAAATAAGCGAGAAAGAAACGGCCGAGGGAAAAGGTCGCGAAATTTCGAGGCTTCGAGCAAAAACCGAGGGAAAAGGGACCCGGCGATTTTTGGTGGCGCGAGGCTTGAGAGGGAGGGCGTGCGCTCCGGTCGAGAGGGTGTCACCTTGGAAAGGACGTGAGAAGAAAAAAAAGGGGGAAAATTTCGCGAGTTGTAAGAGGGAGCGATCGCGGAGAAGGGTGGGAGGGAGGGGGAGATTTAGAGAGTTGGAGGATTCTCGAACGACGCGAGAAGTACACGGTTTCTTTTCGTTCCTTCCCCTCTTTTTCTTCCAGGATCTCGTTACGTTATTTCTTAACTCCTTTCTTCGTCGTCACGGTTTCAGCGAATTGCAAATGCGTTCTGTGCGAGACACGGAGGTTCGTCGTCACGCGTCTCCGACCTAGCTTCTACGATACCCGAAATCTCTCTCTCTCCGTTTATTCATCGTCGTTTCTCCAAACACACGTTTTTGCTGTTTTTTTTGTTCTCGTTTCCTTAACTTTTCTCAGGGGGCAAAATGGGGGCGCGCGCGTTTTTTTTCTTCCTTCTTTACGGTTAACGGGCATTATTATTATTATTAATATTATTATATTCCTTTTATTATTCTTAAATCGTTAAGCGAGCACGGCACACGATATTCCGGGGAGGGGGCGTTGTTTGTTTGTTTTGTTTTGTTTTTTTTTTCAACTTGTTGCTGTTCTTGTTTGTTTGTTTTGTTTTCTTTTCGTATTGTTGTTGTTGCATGTTGCTGTTGTTTTTGCGTCTCTGATCTCGTGTTCGTCTACTTCCTGTCCTCCTGGTCGCAGTCACGGCTTATGTGACCCGTTTTTCCGCAGACGTAGCAGATCTTGCCTCCCGATTCCGTACAATTGCGGGCGATGTGACCAGTCTTGTTGCAATTGTAACAACTCTGAAAGGCGAAGCGTCCCGAGTCGTTGCTACCCTCCGGGCAGCTACGGGCGATATGGCCGGTTTTGTTGCAGTTGTAACAGCTCATCTCCGGTCCCTGTTTCAATGCGTAATTGTTTGTTTCCTTTTGCTTTCGACTTATATTATGATCGGGGACGGGTTGAAATTCGGAACTTTCAATGCTCCGACGGTTTTAAATGCCGAATTTTCATGGTCCGAAATTCGAGATGGGGCCGGGTTGGATTCCGAACTTTGAATGGTCGGAACGCTCGAAACTCCGAAATAATAGTACCCCGAAAGAATTTTGCACGAACGACCAAAACTCCGAAAATCTTAACACCGTCGGAATAATTCGGCTATGGAAGTTTTTGAAGTTTCAAAATTTTCAATAAATCGACGAATTATTTTAAGATTTTTTTTTGTTGAGAAGTGATTTTGCGTCAATTTTGAAATTTGTCTAGACAATGTTATACGTTCTGCATCATTTACAGTCAACTGTGTAGACTCTCGCTGGCATGATCTTGACATGAGGGCCGGCTTGAAATTCCGAACTTTGAATGCGCCGACGGTTTAAAATTCCTCATTTTAATGTTCCGAAATTACAAGGTTCGTCAGGATTATGCCACCGAAAGTCTACACAGTTGACTGTAAATGATCCAGAACGTATAACGTTGTCTAGACAAATTTCAAAATTGACGTAAAATCACAGTTCAATTAAAAAAAAATTCTTGAAATTGTCGATTTATTGAAAATTTTGAAACTTTTAGAACTTCCATAGTCGAATTATGTTGACGGTGGTCAGATTTTCGGAGTTTTGGCCTTACGTGTAAAATTCTTCCGGAGTTTTGAGCGTTCTGATCATTCAAAGTTCGAAATTTCAACCCGGCCCTCGAAATTCGGAAAAAAAAAGTTTTAATCAGGAAAAGCGCTGATGCAATCGCGGTGTAATTCGGCGCCGAGCTAGTTGGAGTTACAAAAATGAATGCAAAAGCGAGAAACACGAAATGGGGTTCGGAACACGTTTTTGCCCATTCGACAATTTTTTCAACTCGAAAGAGAAATAAAACGAAGATTTAATCATAGAAAAGAACGTACGAATGTAAATAAGACGGAAAGAAAATATTGGAACAGGAAATTCAGAAGAAATTGAGTGCTTTTGCCTGTCGATATACGAAAATCAATTAAACAGACGATGGAAAATCAGCAAAAGAGATTTCTTTGCACACGTAAACAAATAGTGGACTACAGGAAATCGGAGTATTATTTTGACCGCCGGCTTCACTGAATTCAATTGAACAAGCAGATAAGAAAATTTATCCACAAAAGTGACGGTAAAAAGAAAGCAAAAAGCTCGGAGAAAAGTCAATAGTATTTGTACCTGTTGATTCGCGAGAGACAATTGAAAAAATAAATTACAAATGGAATTAGGACGAAAATTATTTTTAAAAGGACGAGAAGCTCGGGAAAAAGGTAATGACAATGTTTTCACTTCTGTTTATGAACATTGATGAAAGAAAAAGAAAAAAATCCACTCAAATTAAACGAGACATCCAAACCTTGTCAGAATCAATATAAAAAAGTGTTTTATTATGAAAAGCTCAGGCAAAAAACAACATTCGTATTTACACCTGTTGATTTACGAACGCCAATTGAAAATACCAATTCGCAATCGATAAAAGAACTTTCCTCGCCCAAATGAAATGACAAAGGAAGAATCTCAAGAAAAGTGTGAATATTTTTACCCCGACTTGCGAAAGTCCGTTTCTCTTTATTACAAAAATGATTAAAAATTCGTTTTCCAAATCTCACTTGCATAAATAAAATTACAGCAAAGGAAATGTGAAAAAAAACCTGCAAAAATTATTCGACGTGAATAACATGCAAAAATCATTTCAGAAAATGTACGATTGGAAAATGAAAAGATGGAGGGCAAATTCGGGGCTGGTTTTTTCTTCGTTACCTGTTGACAATCTTTCGCGATGTGTCCAACGCCGTTGCAGCGATAGCAGAGGTCCTGGTCCTCTTTGCACTCGCGCGCAAAGTGACCGTACTGGTTACACTTGAAGCACTTCTCGCGTCCCCTGGTGAAGCCGCCGTCGCGCTCGCCCCGACCGCCGCGATCTCCTCCCCTCGTGCCCCCTGGCCCGCCCTGGGGACATTCCCTGGCGAAATGGCCCATTCGGCTGCATTTGTAACACGCGCTCGAACTCATCTTTTATGGATCTGCGAAACAAGCATCGTCCTCCGATTGATTTCTTTCGTCCCGGTCGATCCGAACACCCGAAAAATGTCGCCTCGTCGAATCGGGCATTCGCGAAACATTTCCTTTCCGTCAGGCCACGGCGTGAAACAAAATAGCTCGATACTTTTGGCGAGCAAAAATAAACGGTCGACGCGAACTTTATTTTTTTCTTTATTTATTTCTGATTGATATTTTATGGGGGTGGTCTAGTATGTCAGATCAAAAGAAGAGAAAACGGCCTTGCATGACTTCTTTGAAGAAGAGGAAGGTGTACTCTATGGTCCAGGCATAGCAGATTGATGGAGACCATTTTTTAAATTAGGAATTATATACAACTTGCAAACGCGTTTTTCTCAAAACACGATTTTTTCAAACTGCTGACATGATACGTCAAAAACTATTTGATTGATTCCGCTCAAATTTATACAGCATCTTTAGTACATATATAACTACTAGTTGAATTAAAATAATTAAGATTGCTTCGTTAGTTTCCTTATTATCAGCTATATAGACCCCAAAAAATACGAAAAATTGAATTTTTTTTTCTAAAGCGTAACAAAAATTATTTTTTTGGAATTCTAACTTTATTTTAGTTCCATGTAGAGCCCCAAGTCTCAGGATTAAAATTGCGTTTGGTTTTTTTTATTTCGGATAAGCAGAACGGCCGGAATCATGGCAGCAGTGGAGCACCTCTTTATATGTGTTCCTGTTGGGCGGTGTATCTCCGACTATATTCTATATGACTTAGCAAAATTCACAAAGTTTGTTTAAATGTTAATAAAAATGATATACAATTTATAAATTATTTTATTTCAATGGTTTGTCAAAAAAAAATCCCCAAAAAAGCATTAAGAAACGACTTTCACACTAAACGACCCCTTTAATGGAGATTTTTTGTCACAATGTGGCAAAACGTTGAAAAATGACAATTGCAATAATTTCGACGACTATATTGGGCACGAAAAGTTTTCTACGGTTATTCCGTTACCCGGGGAATTTTTATATTTTAAACGAATTTACTCGAATTCGGCGATGCGCTTTAGATTTCAAGGGGTACTGCGAAAATGACGAACACTCGTTTGTCGCTTGAGATAACTCAAATTGAAGAGGAGGGTCCAACATGAGGTGCAGAAATCGCGGATCAAAGGTTTTTTTTAGTGGGTTTATTTGTAACTACAATCTGTCCCGTATGGGGACATTCGATAGTTCGGTTGTCACTTATCAGGTTGTTTTGCCCATTATAGATAGTGTCCACTGACATTCTACCTAGCGTTTGTTTGGGATTTTCACAGTTCGTGAGGTCGTGAGGCTTAAGGGGTTATATACAGTTGAAATTTTCAAAAAATCGTAATGTACATATCTTTAAGTACACAGACAGAAAATTTCTTGTCAATCCGGCGAATATTCTCGAAGTTACACGCACATTTGTAATGACGTGTCAGAGCGTTCGAAAGTGCTTTTGAAACTTTGAACGCGTTTTTCTCAAAACTGTGTTTTTAAAGTCGTTGAGCAAGATTTCTCGGAAACAGCTGAACCGATCTCAAATTTTAACACAATCTTTTCAAGTATATTTTTTAGTAATAGATCGAAGGTTTTTTCTCACCAATATTTTCCATTTTATAAACAATTCAAGGCCTAAATTTTCGTCAAAAATCGATTTTTTTAGGAGCCGCTATTTTGTCAAAAATGATTTTGCTTATTCCTTCGATCAATTACAAGATAACCCATTATATTAACGATTTTTTTTTGGTTTTTTTTTATTGTAGATGTCCCAGTCCAGAGACATCGTGCTCACGGCAAGACGCTTTTTTTTAGAGGTGCTCTCGGAGATCAACTATAGCAGCTTTCAAAATAATTATTTTTACATATAAAAAATGTTAAAATACAGTTAAAAGTGACCATGTGTACAAATTTTTACGTTAATAGATTTAAAGGTCTTCCGAGAGATTTGTTAAAGATATATTGTCTGACATTGTATAAGTTTTGTAAACAACTTTTTTAAAGTTATGCAAATAAAACTCGATTGATTGATTTAAAGGTCTGCTCAAGAAAAATTCTTGAAAAATTCTTGAAAATCGATCTTTTTGGCCCTCCTGACTGTATATAACCCCTTATCGCGTTTGAGTCTTTTTATTTCGCCACGACGATCTAGTAGTCCACGAGCTAGTGTGTTCGGATGGTTTTGGAGCCCCTCCACGTACCGTTTGCTAAATGCTTGGATGTCTTTTTTTTAAATAAATGCCACTTGTAGATCGTTGTGTATCGTTTTATTTTTGACATACCAAGGGGCATTAGCAATTGTTCTCAGAGCTTTAGATTGGAATCTCTGAAGTATATCGACATTGGATTTGCTGGCCGTTTCCCAAAGTTGGATACCATAACTCCACACTGGTTTGAGCACCACTTTGTATAGGAGTACTTTGTTTTCCATGGATAATCGAGATTTTTTTCCAATCAGCCAATATAGTTTGTGTATCAAAGATAAACTTATGATTACAACGATAGAACTGCTAGTAAAACTTCAAACTCGTGTTTCGAAACGGCGTACACAATTTCTCGACATCCAATGAACGAAATGACTAACTTTGGTACACTTATTCAGTGTAATAGTAGTTTAGTCTTAATAGACGTTTTTCCTGTCATTTTTTGCATTTGTTATTAACAATAACGAAGTCATTTTTCGTCAAAAAATCGAGTTTTAAAAATGATTGGAGCACGATAAAAGATTTTTTTTCTTTCAGATCAACTGGGTGGTCAAAATCAAATACACCGTTGAGCCCTTCCCGTTCGAAGGTCCTTTACGAGAATGTTTACTACTTCTTCGATTATTGATGTTTCAAAATAAAATTTGGCACTCAACTTTGTTGATGTACATGCGAAAAAATGACGGAACGATGTTTCAATCATCTTAGTTATACCTTCAAAATTAATTTTCTTAATAACCCGGATTTTCGAGCCGTCGCAGGACAAATTTTTTTTTAATGTGCCAAAATGTCGAAAATTGACATGTGAATAAAATGTCGACGGATCCATAGTGCACGAAAAATGTTTTCGAGTTACCCGACTGAATTTCTATGTGAATTTTTATCATTCAAAACAAATTTACTAAAATTCGACTTTGAGTGTTTGAATTTTTCATTAAAATTCCTTTGCACACTGTAACCAAGACTGCAACGATAATATATTTTCTGCGTACGACCGATTTTTTGTTTTTTTTTTTTAACTTTTAGACTACTAACATGACGAACATTTTCGAGGACCCTTATTAAAAAATTGATAATCAAAAGGGGCAAAAAAGATTAATATAATAAAACTAAAGAAATGAAAAAAATCAAGAAGAATTTTCGTTGCATCCCAACGATGCAGATTTCAGCGCCACGTAAATCGTGTGTTCTACGACGTATATTCGGATCAAACTCTGCGGAACGTTAACATTTTACAAAACTCGAATATTCCAAAAAAAATGTCTTTGTACTGTAATTTTCCAAAAATATTGAATATCCGGATAATTCTTTGCACACAAATAGAATATTTTCGCAGAACCGTCGTGATCCATTTTCGGCGAAATTCGGCCCAAGAATTTGAATTCATAATTCAGGGGGATTGAAATTTCCAAAAAAACATCCTCACTGCATAACTTTTACGATACTTGAGATACTTGAATAGTTTTGTATTTTATTCAACAATTTGCCATGAAAATGAATTAATCAACGTAACAAATATTGTTGAATTTCATCCTACAAAATGATATCATGCGAGGTAAAAAATGTGCACCTCGAGTGTCCTAAAAAAAATCCCTTCCGAAGCTCACAATGTGAACTTTGCTTTTTTTTTTACTCACCGCTCCCTCTAGAAGGAATGAAAAAAGTACCGGCTAGCTCACCAAGCCAGCATGAGATAAAAAATAAATTCGGGGGCGTTAATAAACAGGAAAAAACGAGCAAGCACATGAAAAAAATCAAGAAAATAATGTCCAATTTTTCCTTCGCTCCGAAGCTACTCGACCTGAAGTTCCGTTTGGTCAAAGCCGTCGCCTCGCTCCACTCTTCGGTTACTTTCGACTCGTTCCAACGCAACAAAGGCTTGGTAACCCAAACTTTTTTTGTTTGCCAAATTTGAGCTGCGAAGAAAGCTCAAACTCTTCGTAGGATCGTTATGGGTAACCCGCAGCCCAAATTGTGCAGGATAAGGTTTTGAGTGATGAAGAAAATGAAGAAAAAATAAATAAAAAGGAATTTTCTTGAATTTCAACTGTGCAAACTTCAACATCGCAGCCTCCGCTCTCACTACTTCAATAATCTTTCCCACAACTTTTCTAAACATTCCCCATTGATATTCCAACAGCTTTACAAATCATGTACCAGAATTCCCCCTGTGTCAGCGACTCCAACACCTCACTGCACAAAATCGAAGTAATTTGGATCATTTTTTTTCCTCGCCCAGAAGATTAAACTCCCAAGTTCACCCAGAGATAATTACCTCGAAAGTGATAATCCCCTAATGAACGATACCGACAATCCAGAAATGATTGCGAAATCCAAACTGATTTTTTTCTTCTTCAAACCCTGATCGGTCTGATGAGTTTGACTTTTGAGCTTCGATCCGATCGAGTGAATCGTTCTTTACGGAAAAAATATTCAAGTCCAAGCAAATTAACAGAGTTCCGGCGGATCGTGGATTTGGCGATTAATATTTTTTAATCATATAAATAATAATAATCAATAACAATAAATAATTACTCAAACAACTTTTTTTTTAATCACACAAACTGAGGAAGTGCCTGGAGCAATAAAATATAAAATAAATAATAACATAAAAAAACGACTTTATTTTTATCGAAATGTTTTTTTTCTTTTTAAAGCGTTTTTTGAGACACTAATAAAAATAAGTCACAATGGATTGTATCCAACGATACGGAGTGAACAAATTTCGCGCAATTTTCGTAGATTTATCCACATTTTCTCTGAAAACGTCGCGACTATGAAAATTCCAGCGAGCCGCATTTTTCCAATTTTCATCATCAATATTTTCTTCAAACGTGTTCGATGACGGTTTTTATCGTCCTTACGGAATTTTCATTGTATAAATGCTTAGATAGAAATGTGGCGAGCGCAAAATCTCCATAAAGCGCCATAAGATTTTTTCAGTTCGCTAATTTTTCGTAAAAAGTTCGGCACTTCGACTTAAAATCATTGTCCTTCATCATCAATCTGAAAAACGCTTTTCGATGATCGAGGAAGTCGAAAAGAAAAACCAGCATATGCCTGGAGTCGCGATCGTCATCGCGTCGTTTCGCGAGAAAAAGTGCGTGAGATAGAGAGAGCGCGAGATACAGAGCGAAAGGGGGGGGGGGGGCTGGCTTGTGCGTCTCTCGAATTCGCCCCGAAAAATAATTTTTTTTTGCACCAAATTCGCGCAAAATACACACGGTGAGGAGAAAACAATGAGAATGGAAAATTTGGCGTACGCGAGATTGCGAATCGCATGGGGGGGGGGGGGGGGGGGGGGAAATTGCATACTCCTATGCGCGCGCAAGGAAAATACATGGACGCTAGCATCGCCCGTATCCTCGTCCGAAGCGACGATAACAATAATAAGAACGACAATATTAACAGTAAATCGTGCTCGCGGGCTTGATTTTTCTCGTTATTTTATCGTTTTGCGAATCGACGTTGTGCAAACATCGCATGAGGCGCCGAATGCGGCGTTTCGTCGAAGCGCCCCAGCATCGTGCCACCGACAAAGACACAGAGCCACAAAGCGACCGAAAAAAAAGCATCGCCCAGGTCCACCGGAACGCGAAAAAAGTGTCACTACGCGTGTGAATTTTTCATCCGATCGCGAACTTCGCGTCGAGAAGAAAAATTCTCCCGTCGTAGGCGACGTGAGAAAATGGCATCTCGTGTTCCGTTAAAATCAGCACGTGTTTTCTTTTTTCCTCATCACTATTTTCCCCCAATGCGATCGGCCCATCACCTTAGAATTTACATTCTCTCGCGTTTTTATTTTTCCGCGTATACGCGCGTGCATCGATACGCAAAAACATTCCAAAAAAAAAAAAAACGCGACGAGTCGTGAATTATTTTGTATTCGCGTATGGCGAAATGTAAAAGCATGCCGACGATACCTCAAAAGTTTTCCGGTCTCTCACGCACACACTCGTGGACGAGAATGTACGCCGCGCGGCTCTCGAGGGGGAACTCTCCGCTAAGATGGCATCCGAGAATGACGCCGTACCGCGATCTTTTTTCTCACTCGCACGCGCGCGATCTATGTCTCTATCTATCTATCTATCTCTCTCTCTCTCTCTGGAACTCTCGTATTTCGTTCGTCGGTAGGATCGGCGGCAAAAAAGCGCACTGTGGGGTAGCCGACCGGCGTAGCTATCGTCAAAATGGTGGAATAATCGCGTGCACGAGGTTAACGCGAATAAGACAGAGACGGAGAGCGACGAGTCCGCGAGCATCGAGAGCTCGACGGGGCAAAAAAATTGTCTCTAAAAAATAACCTTTTAGGAGCACGTGCCGAAAATCACGAGAGTAAGAGAAAACAAAAAAAAAACTTCACGAAGCGCCTTATGGCATAATTGAATTCACGTAGTTTGGCACAGCGCGTTTTTAAAACACAATGGATGCGTGTAGGGATGTATAGATATGGTGTATGCACGTATATCCTTTTCGGGAGGGAGGGGAGCGCACGTTTATCGACGACTACCCGGAGAAGCACATTTTTTCTCGTTTCGAAAATTTACAAAAATGCTCTTCGGTTTTCTTTCTTTTTGATTGATTTTTTTTCTCATCAACACTCACCTCTGAAAAAGTCCTCGTGATAATGTCGAATAAACGTGATGTACTTCGTGTCCTTCCTCTTTTTCCCGTCTTCCACTCTCTTCCACTCTCTCGCCCTCTCTCTCACACTCTCTCTCTCTCCTCACTCGTCCGCTGCACGTTTCCTCGTCGACGCGACTTGTGGCAATGGGGGCCGCGGGAAACGGTGTTTTCCTCAGGAAGAGACTCGAGAGCGATGCTCGGCCGGCGCGGTGGGGGAAGGGGGGAGGGGCCGCGACGCTGGGCGAGCGCAGCGAAAGTCTCAGTGCGCGCGGGAGGGGGTCGAGAGTCGAGCAAAAGCGTCCAATCGCGTGGCGTGTAGAGCCGCGCCAACGGCAATTCTCGTCGTTCGCGAGTAACGTCGAACGTAGCCGTTTTTTTTTCACCAACGATCGCGGCGACATCTCGCGAAAAATTGCGCCAATCGGGAGATGGGATCTCGTCGATTGAGATACTCGGCGTTTAGTTTTTCGACCTCGGGACTAATCGTCGATGATTTTCGCGAGCTGATTGGGCTTTTTTTTTATTTTGGAGCTTTTATCGTCGAAGATTGTTCGTGATTTTCGAGCATTCTTCGTCGGCTGTGTGGACGAAATAAATTGTTGTTGCGAGATTTCCTCGGGTCTGATTGGCTCCCCTGAAATATCGCGGATGGTTGCGTTCTATTACGTCGTTTTCTGGATGACGTTGTCACACGTTTCGCCGCAACTTCAGGGCGGATACTCAACGCGTCCCTGCTCCCCCCCCCCCGCCTAGGCCGCCGCGCCGGCCGCTTCGGCAACGTGTCGCAAATCCAAGATATCTGCGCCACGTGAGCGAAGCCTCGAGACTTCATTTCCACAGCTGACTCGCTTTCGTGTTTGCGAACCTATTTTTGTTTCTGAGATCGTCGAAAAATTCGGGGGCTTTTTTTTTTAAATCAACGGCAATGTTTGGAGCGCGTATGAACTTTTTTTTTCGTCCCCGGCCACGGGCCGATGTTTGTTCATATCAATATGGCGACTCGGAGACTTCCGTCGCGACGTTATTTCCATGTCGGAATTTTGCGCGTGCGGGGAAGATCGATCGTGGCGCGAGCAGAGTTGCCAGACGTGTAGTGTGCGAAACCGCCGCCAGACGCCCGCTTGGGTAGCCCAAAAACCGCGGGACTTTACGAAGCCCAAATAGCGCGGTAAAAGCTCGCGTATAGCCCAAATTCGTGATTTTGGTAGGTCACGAAGGAAAAGCATCGATATAAGTTAGAAATTGAATTCTTTTAAAATCAAACATAATCAAATATCTGTATTTTGTAGCAGGCTAAAACAATCACATAGATAGCAAATACTTATTTCTTGAGATTACACGAGTACAAAGTTACCCAGTTTCAATTGCAGTCTCACATATGATATATGAATAAGAATATTAAAGTAAGTATCTTTACGTTCTCTAGAAATCTAAATCAACTATGCCCATCAGAGAAACATATAATTCGTTTAGCAGGTCCTCTGCATTCGAAATTTGAATCTCTGGTATATCAGTATTCTTTGGCACATGCTCTTGGGCAGGGACAGGGCCGGAGTCCGGATAATCCGGATTCAATTTGAACTCAGCTTCCCTTGTCGGCTGAGAAGAGGACGCGGGGGTATATCGGGCTGGAGGAAAGTGCTTTTCTATGTTGGTCGTTCGTTATGTATTTTTATTTTATGATACGTAATTAATAAACATTTTTTCTTTTTTACATTTGAAGTTTACTTTTCCTCCAATTCATAATCATAAATTTAAAATTCGTGTTGTCTGTCACCATGGATTCAAGCGAGACAATAATAGGCTTTTTGTGCCCATGACGCAATTTCATACAAACTTTAAATCACACCATGTGAATGACATAACAATGACTCGATGGCTGTATAATTGTATATTTTTATGTAAGATAAAAATATACAATTATACAGCCATCTTTTAATAAATATGAATTCACTCCGTTCAATTATTTATAGGTATAAAATATATTACTCTAAAACCCATAATGAAAGTTACCTCCATAAAATAGTTGTTAACGATTGCGTTATCGTCTTGGGTGCTCTATTCTTCTGTTTGGCACACACATACGTATAGTGTGTAAAAAAGAACTCGATTTTTGTATAATCGTTTTGTTAGCGTGCTGAAAGTTTTATGTGATGATATGTTATGTGATAATATGTTTCTTATGTGCGTGAGTAAATACGTGATGATAATTTGTGCCCGTAGTAAATTGTGTGTATGTGTGTATTTCCTCATTCCCTGTAAGAATGTGCGGATGGTTTTGTTTGAAGCGAACTATGCAAGGCGCGTCCTGTAGTTAGATTGTCTAAGAGCCCAAAGAAAGCCATTTTATTTTCGCATATAGCCCAAATGGCGCTTTAGCGCGTTTCAAAAATTTGGGCCGCGAAATGGCCTCCCAAGATAGCCCAAATCGCGGTGTATAACCCAACCTGGCAACTCTGGCCGCGAGCACGGGGAAACACCGGCTTGCAGGTGCTGCCATCTACACCGGCGGATTTTTTTTTACACTTTGTAGCTGTGAAAAAAGATGCCATTTTTATCGTGGTGGTCTACCTTACCGGCAGTCGGTATTGCGTCGTTCTGCCTGATTCGATCGGTACAGTAGGATCGGATTCTACGAAAGTTCGTTGCGCACGCGAGAGCCAGAGCCGGATACGGATTAGCGTTTGAACGAAAAAGCGTCAACATTGTTCTCGAAAGTGAAACGCTCCCCAATGACATTTATTCTCTTCTTCGTGAACATTATCCAGAACCTCGCGAAAATTTGAACGTTTACAGCCGAAGTATGGCGGATAATAAGAGATCGAAGGAAGACAGTGACAGTGAAGACGAGTGGGTCGGTCCGTTACCATCCGAGGCTGTACCCGTTAAAAAACAAAAAGGTATTGTTATAAATCATTATTAATTATCATCAATTATAAACAAAGGAATAATATTTCACTAGTCATCTTGTCTTTATTGCAAAAACGATTTCCGATCCGAGTACCCGCGATGCTTCGGCTCTCGTTTCAAGATCTTCAATTTTCCAGGCAAAAAAGAACTTTGATCCATCGATCAACAAAGAATCAACGTTTATTTCCATTTGTTCACATATTTTGACCCAATTTTTCAATTTAAAACGCTCCCAAAAGTTGCGCGACGGAAGTTAGGTCAACATAACCTCAAAAATGAATCTCCCGCCTCGAATTCTAACAATTATTATTGACTCGACGCTCACGTCGGCTCACAACGCCGAGTGTTGACGTTTTCATTCCGCTGCACGAAAAATTTTCAGTTTTGGACTACGAGCAAGTCTACGTCGACAATTTACCATGCTGCGAGTGTTACGAGAAATCTTACATGCACCGAGACGTTGTAACGCACATCGTAATGACCAAGTGAGTGGCGCAGGCACAGATACAAACTGGACGAAAAAAATACTTATCGTCGATGATTGTTGACTTTTTCACTATCTCCCGTAACGCAGAACGAATTTTGTCATAACGGCGAGTTGCGACGGACACGTCAAGTTCTGGAAGAAACAGGAGGAACTCATAGAATTCGTGAAACACTTCAGGGCCCACCTTATGCCGATACAATCCATGGCGGCGAGCTGTAACGGTGTTTACGCCGCTACCGTCGGTCTCGACAAAACTATGAAAGTCTTTGACGTCATCAATTTTGGTAAGAAAAGCGTCTCGTCACTCAATTCTGTGAGTTTTCGCGTCGAGTAGTCCTTTAGAATTGATTGCGAGAAAATTGAGGCAGCTGGCAACAATAAAGCGACTTTGGGTACTGGAATGAAGAAACGAATACCTATCGTCGCTTCGCCTCAATACTCGGGCGGTCGAAGAACCTCTCGCGAGTCTGGCAACCATGCTTTTTACTATTTTCATCGTTCTTTTCGTTTGTTTCAAGATATGATTAATATGATGAAATTCGACTACGTACCTCAGGTGGTTGAGTGGGTTTATTCGCCCGGGGATGCGATCGCGGCGGTTGCGATTGCCGATCAGGACAGCGAGAAGATTTGCGTATACGACGGACAGGGAACCGAGAGACCGCTTCACGTGTTCGACAAACTTCACAGGAAGCCTGTGGTCGTGATGAAGGTGGGAATATACGGAAATTCCACTTCCATATAAATCATGGGCGATAAATCTCGATAGATATAAAATCATGTGCGAATTTAACATTTTTTTTTCGTATGAAAAAGTCATTCACTCGTGAAATTAATCACACATCTAGTTAGTATGAATATCAAGCGTTAGAAAATATTTATATTTTCTTTCGATTCACAAAATGTCCGACTACTAATATTTTCTTTTGTCTTTTTTTAGGCTCCGCGGCGTGATATTTAGTGTCCACAATTTTTTACCCAGAACAAAAAACAAAAATTCGCGTCAATCTACATTAGAATACCTAGAGAAGTACGTACGGAATTTAAAAAATATTGTTTTATTCAAAAGTTTAAGGTATTTGAACTTAAAAAATGCATTTTCAGTGAAAAGTTTCGTTATAACTGCTCATAAAATGAAAAGTTTTCGATTAAGGCGAGAAATCCCTTTAGGAGCGTGAAAAATATGTATTTTTCGGGAATTTTTTAGAGGGGGTAGAATAATCTGATCATTTGAAAATTTGGACCGTAGTTTATTATAACTGTCAAGTTGAAAAAAGTTTTTTTTTTTGGATGACCAACAAAATGGCGACGTTATTAAGGGTCTTCGGACGCCTGTTTGCCGCGACATCGAAAAGTGCTGCGGTTGTCACTCTTTTTCTGTTGATCTGAAAAAGATTTAATAAGTGTGATTCGTTTACTGACATATTAAGGGGAAGGATATTCCTAAAAAATGATGAAAAAGTGCAAGATTGAAAATTTGGGAGCCTTGTTACTCCAAAGTTCGAATTTTCGACCATTTTTTCGACATATTTGACCCGAAAAATATTATTTATTTACAGGCTACCTTTCAAACTTTAGGTATATCCTTCCGATAATATTACTGAGAGTAACCTCCCAAAATTTCATTCAAATCGGTCGATAACTTTTTGAGCTACAACACGAGCAGTTTTTGAAAAAGTAGTTTCGAGATAATCGCGTTTAAAGTTTACTCGCTACCTGACCGCATGCTGTCCCCGCGCTCTACACTATATGCGATAATTCCGCAAATATTCAATATTTCGAGTTTTCCTTTGATCAGTATATTCTTTGGGTATCATAATTTTGAGATACGTAAAAGAAATCGATTTTTTGAAAATTGTAAAGGTATTTCTCGCCTTAAGAAATTAATTTTCAGTGAAAATTTTCGTTGCAACTGCTCATAAACTGCTCATAAAATTAAGTTTTCGATTGATCAGAAATTCCGTACGTACTTCTCTGCGAAATGGAATTAGGAACATAACTTTTTAATTTGAATTAAATCGTGTGAAAATTGTTGAAGTTATTTGTCACGCCAATTGGAAAAAAGCTGTTTCGAGAAGTTTCGAGTAGTCGGCCATTTTGTACATCGAAAAGAGAAGAAAATTCTAGCCTTGATATTTATACTAAATAGATGTGTAATTAATTTGATGAGTGAATCACTTTTTCATACGAAAAAGAATTGTTAAATTTGCACATGATTTTATACCCGTTACTGTGACCTAAGGCCTTAACAGCGAATTGCATTTTATAAGGAGGTACGGTGATTGGAGCAAGTTCAAGATAAAAACCCAATTTTTTTTTATAGCATTGTCGAGACCTCCGTCCATGCGTATGCGGCGTTTCCACGAGATTTACCGTACACTTTCCGAGTTATTGATTGTTAAAGTTGGTGAATTAGTCACACGTAGACGACAAAATGTGCCTGTCCTCTCATATATCGATTTTTTTGTGCTACTTGGAGCCAAGAAACACGTAAAAAAAACTGATGGTTGCGTTCGTTGAATCTTTGTGATCGATAAGGCACCTTGAATTGGAAAGCTCACCGCAGAAATAAGCAATAAATTTAGAAATAAAGTCGCAAAAACCGAAGTTTTCGGAGAGCGAAACTTCTCGTGACGTAACAGCAGCCATCTTGCTCGACGTGTGGCAACGCCGGATACCCGCGCAAATTTGATTCGTCTATCGGATATTTTCAACGCGAATTAAAAATATGATTGTGCGAAGCCGTACATTTTCTAATGGATTATAAAGGGCCTTTCGTCGATATTTACTTGAAGTTCTTTTACGTACAGCAAAGGCATCTCAATTTTTCTGGCGACATGTACCTATACAACGCATCTATATATAAATTCAGCATGGGAGAACCGTCATATAAAATAAACGTTCCTTTTTATACCTGCAAATATTGTGAAAATTGGCAAAGGGAAAAATAACATAATCGGTGAAATATGTTTTGACTTTGGACAGATTGGACATTGGACATTGAGGTTAACTTCAACGCGACGTTTTTTATTTGCAATCGCAATATTATATTTTCATTTTCTAATTCTTGTCCGTCAGAATCTACATTTGTCTCCAAACTGGACTTCAGGTACAATCCCGTTACTCTTTTGATAAACTTCCACAGTATTTTCATTCTCCATGTTAACCCGGCTACAAAAAATAAGCCGGGCCCGTGGATCCGATGACAGCCACCGAAAACGCGACGATGCTAAACGTCGATATGGCGTACTACTGAAGTCGAGTAGTAGATTATTAAGGTAGTTTCCATATTATAAAAATAATAGGAAACTCGAAATTCAATACTTGAAAAATATTTCTCGAAAAATAGGCCATATACATAAATCTAAAACGTGGCGGTGTTGCGGCGTGAAATAGACTCTAAGTTTACTATCATGGTCATCACCGTACCTCCTTAAGTAAGCTTGCTGATTGTTTAAATTCATCTTTCTTTCGATCGAAGTTACGTTTTTTCTTACATAACCTTTCGGTTGCTTTTTAGCCTCAATTGAGATCTTCGACTCAAATATCAATTATTATTCATCTTTAATTTAATTTTACATATTACAGATCAACTGTAATAATTTATTACAGTTGATCTGTAATAAAAAGTCAAAAACAGAGCTCAGGCTACCGATTTTTAACAGTTTTTAAAAGAAATTCCATTCTCTAAACGAAAATTAACGATAATAATAATATAATTTGAAAATGAACGTTGCAGTACAACCCAAAATTCGAGACATGCATCTCCGTGGACAAAGCGGGAATTTTGGAGTACTGGACGGGGCCGAGGTCCGAGTACAAATTTCCAAAATGCGTGAGGTTCGAGTCGAAATTGGACACCGATCTCTTCGAGTTCGCGAAGAACAAGACTTACCCGTCGGGGCTTGCGGTCTCGCCGAACGGCACGAAATTTGCCTCGATCAGCGGGGACAGGAAGGTACGAGTTTTCCACTTCTTAACGGGCAAACTGTATCGCGTTTACGACGAGACCCTCCAGAGATTCGCCGAGTTGCAACAGATGACGCAGCAGTTGCCCAACATGGAATTTGGACGAAGGTATTTCGAGAAACATTCACGCGAACATGGCGCTTGGCAGGACTTGACCGAGCTTTTTTGGTTATCCTGTTTCCACCAAAAAAATGTTTGTATTTTTCCGTCGATTTTTCGAGGAAAAATGACATTGTTAAGACACAAGGCCACTGTAGCGGGGAAAAAAATAAGTATATTTTGGGAATTTTTTTTCGCGGGACAATGAAATAATTCAAAATTCTGAAAAAGGTCCTTTGTTGTACATATCATCAGCTGTATAAAGCATTTTTTTCAACGTAATATAAAACAAAATGGCGGCTGCACAGCTTTTCTTCCACGAAGCCTTTTTTTCTAGGCGCGGCCGGACCACCGGCGCCTGCAATTTTTAACTTACAGTGAGTCAATTTTTTTTCTCGATTATACATGTGGTTAGCTACAGAAGTACGTAGGATTTTTTTGATATATCGATTTTCGCAAATACAGCGCGTTTTTTAAATAAAAGTTCAAAAATCTCAAAAAAACATCGTCCAAAAATTGTTTATAAAAAAAAACTGTCATGTATCGAGAATATCACCGACTTGAAAAATGTAGTTTCGAGAAAAACGCGTTTAAAGTTTTCGGTACGGATTCGGACTAAGAGGGGTTGCGCCGAAATTCAAAATAGAAGTTTTTCGACATTTTTCCCACCTTAATCCTTTGAGTATGTCATTTTTAAGATACAAGGCAGCTTTTGAGAAAAAAAAATCGATTTTTTGAAATTTCTACAGTGGCCTTACCCCTTAATAACGATTTGACAAATTTACCAAAGGGCAACCTCGACATTCCAATTAATTGAACAATTAGAACGTTAGTGTCGCCATTTTGGTAAACTCGTTTGGGTTTACTTCTGGCGAGGTTTAACTCCCGTTAATTCGTGCACGAATTAAATCAGCTTCCATTTTAAGCTACACTTCCTAGACATTGTTTTTTTTACGAGCAAGTATTGATCATTATCGCGTGTTATATTGGTCTTGATTGATTGATCGACAGGATGGCGGGCGAGAGAGAACTCGACAAGGCTGAGATCAATCTGGGAAATATTCTCTTCGACGAATCCGGCTACTTCATCCTGTACAGTACGATGCTCGGTATAAAACTTGTTAATTTGTACACGAATCGTTGTATCCGCATTATGGGAAAGCCGGAGAACTTTCGGCCCATGAATCTCGCCCTGTTTCAGGTAATCAACGATTTCTAGAGCTCTCGAAAAAACTTAATTTCATAGTATAGTTCTTTATTCCCAAGCAGGGTTGCAAATAATGCATTACTTCCTGTAACACATTAGCGTTTTCATTACTCATTACTTTACATCTTGTAATGAAGAAAAACGTCATTACCCATTTTACAAACGAAATATGTTACATTACATTCAGCAATGTAACACATTTCCACCACTCATTACATTACATTTTGTAATGCGAACAATTGCCATTACTCATTACATTGAATTTTGGAATGTAAAAAATTCCATTATTCCTTACACTGGAATTTGTAATGTAAAAAATTTCCATTCCGCATCACATTACATTTTGTAATGAAAAAAAATGTCATTACCCATTACATTACATTCAGCAATGTAACATTTCCACTACTCATTACATTACATTTTGTAATGCGAACAATTGCCATTATTCATTACATTGAATTTTGGAATGTAAAAAATTCCACTACTCCTTACACTGACATTTGTAATGTAAAAAATTTCCATTCCTCATTACATTACATTTTGTAATGTGAAATATTTTTATTACCCATTACAATGTAATGTGTAATAAAATAAAAATCCTTAAAATAAAAATCGATTTTTCGAAAATTTCAACTGTATATAACCCCTTAACGCAGTGATGAAAAAATCGAAATAAATTCCAGCGAGAGTTGCAAAAAAATTCGATACCGTAAATGATTAAAATGACAATTCGTTCGTATACGCGACGCTCGGTCCGTGATTCACAGCGTGGCACTCGGTTGTTCTGACCTGGCGAAATTGCAGGGCAAGGCGAAAAAAACGACAGCCGCGGTGACGGTGGAGATGGAAGCCTCGGAGAATCCGACGATGGAGCTCGTCCGTCCGGATCCAACGTTGTTCTGCACGGCACACAAGAAGAATCGCTTTTACATGTTCACGAGGCGCGAGCCCGAGGACACGAAGAGCACCGAGTGCGATCGCGACGTTTTCAACGAGAAGCCCTCCAAGGAGGACATTATCTCGTCAACCGAGGCGACGAACATGCAGAAAATCTTCGACACCGCGATACTGCATACCGCCCTCGGTGACATACACGTCTCCCTCTTCGGCAAAGACGTGCCCAAGACCGTCGAGAACTTTTGCGTACACGCGAAAAACGGCTTTTACAACAGTCACATATTCCATCGGGTGATAAAGGGCTTCATGATCCAAACGGGCGATCCGAGCGGCACCGGAACCGGCGGCGAGAGCATATGGGGCGGCGAATTCGAGGATGAATTCCGTCCGCATCTCAAACACGACAGACCCTACACTATGAGCATGGCCAACGCCGGGCCCAATACGAACGGCAGCCAATTCTTCATAACGCTCACACCAACGGTAAGAGAAGCAACAGTTTCGTCGCTCGTGACCAGGGTTGCGAAATTTTTAATGAAAAATAATTATTCATTCGTTTTTCAAGGGGAGATATACACCTGGGAGCCGAATAAAGGTCACTTTTGTGCATTTTTTCAAGGAAAACTATTTGAAATTTCGGATTGGGCTTTTAATTATCTAAAAGTATATACATACAAAAATATCTTTAATTTTCTTTAATTAACGGAGACTTTGTCCTTGGAGTGCCATATTTCAGGTGTTTACATTTTATTTTTTTTAAAGGAAACGAGTAAAGCTTTTTGAGTGCGGTTTTTTTCTTGCTTTTATTCATGATATACAGAACGTTAGAAAATTTTTTTCTTGAAAAAACAACCAAAATGGCGGCCGTTGCAGCTCCGCGAAAACAGGTCCTCAAATCGCGGGAGGTAAACGGCTGACATCACTGCCCCCTCTTTGTTGATCTGAAACACAAATTCAAAGCATATTATCAATCTGCGACCCTTTGGTCATGGAATGACGGATGGGTTTTTCGTTTAGTACAAATTTCGGAAAATTGCGGCAATTAAAAAAAAAATCGAATTTTCGCGTTTTTTTTTCGCATAAAAAGATAAATAATAAATGCAAAAATGTATCTATCGAAAAAACGATCCGTCATTCCGTGAAGACATATTTTCTGAGTATGCTCTCCAAATTTCAGGTCGATGTGTTAATTACAGCGGTCAGGAGAATGTCAGCCATTTTTAAAAACGTGTTTTCGAGAAAAACGCGTTTAAAGTTTTGTAATGTGTTTACACAAATGTGTTTATAATGACCGCTAATCGGCAATGCCCGGTCCATAGAGGCATCCCTCCTCTTCTTCTAGCCGCTCGTGTTGAGCCGCCAACATCTCCTGCTGCTTTCAAGGACAAAGTCTCCGTTAAAACTTCCATAGCCGAATTATTTTGACGGTGTTCAGATTCTCGGACTTTTGGTCTTTCGTGTAAAATTCTTTCGGAGTTTCGATCTTTCGGGGTAGTATATTTTCGGAGTTTCGAGCGTTCTGATCATTCAAAGTTCGGGAATTCAAACCGGTCCCATAGTTTCGAGAAAAACGCAGAAAAGTTCGTAGCCCAGTCTGACTCGTCTAAAAAATCGTCGCCATTCGGCCAATTTGTGGAATTTCGACAAAATCTTCGTTGCAATTTAAAGTCAAAAGCCTAAACGGTGCAGTAAAAAAATCGTATTTTCGAAATTTCAAGCATACGCATACCCCATGACGCATTTTTTTCTTTTTTTTTTTTTCACGCAGCCCTG
Organism: Ophion ellenae; assembly: GCA_963210295.1. Lineage (NCBI taxonomy): Eukaryota > Metazoa > Arthropoda > Insecta > Hymenoptera > Ichneumonidae > Ophion > Ophion ellenae. The sequence continues at coordinate 21,796,396 of OY723397.1, read as the reverse complement.
GCTGGACAACAAGCATACGGTATTTGGCAGGGTGTCCAAGGGGATGGAGGTAGTGCAGAACATAAGCCAAGTGAAAACGAATCCAAAGACCGACAAACCTTACGACGATATACGAATTGTCAGCGTGACCGTTAAATAATAATGTATTCGCTCACTGATAAGTATATACGTATTTTTTCAACATTAATCTTGATATTTTTATTTCTTTCTGTTGCTTCAAGAAGAATATCGACTGGTCACAATTTACACTATCCTCAACCATTCAATATCTCCTCATTTTTTTGCACATACTTAATATAAATATATCCAAAAAGTTGCCATTTGAAAGAAAAAGGCGAAGCGTAATTCGGTTGGAAGATATTTTATATAAAAATACGCTGATAACTTCTTTTACGGGTTAGCATTTTATTCATCCGGTCCAGCAGTTTTTGCGAAAAATTCCAAAATCTTTTCATGCAATTTCCTAGCAATGTGATTGCCTGTCTCTTCGCCAGATATTGATTTTTTAGCTTTGCACGGCAAATAAAATAGAAACGAACGCATTGGTTATGTTGAAGGGGGGAGATACTTTTAGGCAAGAAAAAAATTGCTGATTATCATGATTTTCACAACTACAAGATCTCTACGTGACGGCGCTCCTAGTGGATAGATGGGGAACTAAGTTTGCGCCTCACTAACGGCGCCACTCCCCATCACTGAAAAACGCCGGAGATTCCAGACCTATATGTAACCAGGGTTGCGAAATTTGCAATGAACAAATAATGCGTTATTCATTACTTTTTTTAATGGGTAATGGAATAATAATTCATTACCCATTACATTATATTTTGTAGTGTGAACAATTTTCATTACTCATTACATTGGATTTTGTAATGTAAAAAATCCCCATTACTCGTTACACTATATTTTGTATTGTAAAACAAATCCATTACTCATTAAATTATATTTTGTAATGTAAAACATTTTTATTACAAAGTGCAATGTAATGTGTAATGACAAAAAATATCATTACACATTGCATTGTAACGGGCAATGGACATTTTTTACATTACATAGTCCAATGTAATGAGTAATGGAAGTTTATTACATAACGAAATTTAATGTAATCGGAGATGGAATTTTTCTTTACAAAAATTACAAAAAGAATTACAAAAAGTAATGCATTACTTGCAACCCTGTACGTAACACCGTCATTTCGCCGCAAATGCATTTCTCATTTGTCGAACATTTTTCACAGCTTACTGCGATCGATCAGATCGAAATTGTGTACGGGCCAGCGTCAAACGTCACCGAGCAACGGTCCGATGTAAATTCCAATATAATTTTGGCCATCGCCGTTCTCCGATGAATTCGTAATCGAAAAGGACGTAGAACAAAATTTGCAAGTTTGAATTCAGCTATTCGTGTACGGGTGAATTATTTACAATGTGCAACAGCGCTAAGAGGAATACCAAGGAGTGCTGGAACGAGATGGAGGAACTGAAATATTTGATCGGTGCCATCGACTGCTTGTAATATCATTTTCCTTTCTTCGTTTGTACGAGCCAAGTTTTATTACCCTCTACAATTCTTGCGCAATCATTAGTTATTAGACATCAAAGATGTCTGAAGAGGATGAAGAATTTATTATTCATTTGTCATCACAAGCTTATTTATTATCAACAGCCGATTTCGTGCTGCAAAAATGTATTTTTTTTCTGAATCTTATCTCTACACGGATCCTACTTTAACACTCGATATCCATATTTTACGTAAAAATCGGGAAATATACAGTTTTTCAATCAAATCTAATTGGTTGAAAAAATTTAAGTTAATTCTTTGGTAAAATTACATTTTATTGAAAAAGTTTTATTCAAGATGTTTTTACATCAAGGCAGTCTTCTAGTCTAGAGGCCTAAATTTTGTGAGATTTTTCCAGGCGTGATTAAAAAAAAAACAAAAATATTTTTACTCCCAATTTTTTAGTCTTTGTATTTGTCTACGCAAAACTCTTCCTATTTTACTGTCGGGTCGATTCACAATTTTTTCCATATACGAATTATAGGTTGGTTTCGATAAGAATTCGTCAATTTTGCTCCGATCCATTTGAAATTTTGACACAATATTGAGATATTATGCATTCATTTTTAAAAATATCAAAAAATGTTAATACCCCCCTTAATCCACCTTGGTACTATAGGCCGTTTATACCCTGGGATATAGAACTGTGCAATAAAAAAAAACATCGAAATTTCAAGCTTGCGCAGTCACCTTGAGATTCTAAAGCACGATCAAAAGTTACCAGCTAATATCAACGTGCCGATAGGAAATGTCCGCACGTGCCGCCGCCACCCTCGTGTTCGATTATGTTACCACCGAGGATCCAGGAGGTGGCGTGCATAACACCTCCGCAAAGACCACCCTGTCCGGTTCCGCCGCCTTGTTGTCCTCCGATAGCGCCAGGACCATGTTGCCCCTGTCCGTTGCCACGTCCTCGGACGCCAAAGAGACTGAGTCGTCCACCCACGCCACCCAAGTGTTGTCCCCCGTGTCATCCCTTGCCCTGTTATCCAAGTAAGCACGGACGAGATTTTTTTCTCTTCGATATTCACACGAACTAAAGTTGACGTTGGGCTTTACAAAACTTCACACTTTCACTATTTCTGCGTGGGTCCGTCGAGTCGGAAAAACAAATTTGCTGGATTTTTCCACCATTTTGAATCAGGAACAGCATAGACCAAGGAGGGGATCTCCTTAAGGGGGGGAATACCTTTAGAAAATTGAGAAATGTTGGAAATGAAGGTGTAGGGTCAAAGTGGGAACAGTGGCAACAGTGGGTACACTGAACCTTTTCTGTTTCCCAAAGTGGACATGTATACATGTGCGTCTTTTTTACATTATATCGCAGTTATGTTCGAAGTCATTGTTCTCCCGCAATATACAGCTACAGTTGCATGCAAAAGCGTCCGGCCAAAGATAATTTGATGATTAAGTAACGTTTAAAGGATGCAAAATGGAAACCCAAATATATCATCGTAAAGTTCTTTTATTATGCAATCAAAATATGGAATTCAAAAATTGTTCATAACGATTAACAATTATTTGTAACAAAAATAACACGTTATCCTGCTTCATAAATGTCCGGCCAAACTCCAAGAAGATATAATTCGCTTCGCTTTGTTTACGTTATCAGTCGCGAAATCATGTAACCATTGAGAGCTCTGTTCCTTTTGCATTGTACGATCAGTAACACTCAGTCAAGATGTCGAAACGCACGTCTTCAGATATACGTAAAGTGGTTATCAAGTTGCACAACGAAGGAAAAGTTTCACGTGAAATAGCTAAAATTTTGGCAATTGGAAAATCGACTGTTAACGATATAATAAATAAATTCAAGACTACAGGTACTCTAGAAGATAAATACTGTCCTGGGAGAGCTAGGAAAACAACTAATCGTGTCGATAAAGTGATCAAAAGAAAGGCTGTCGCAGACGTAAAAAAGAATGCTGCGATCATCGCACGTGAATTACGCGAAGAAAATTTGGCTGACATTAGCCAAAGTACTGTTTCGCGTAGGCTGACAGAAGTGGGACTTTTTGGACGTGTTGGAGTTGAAAAACCGCTCATCAGTAAAAAAAATAAGAAGGCCAGATTAGAATTCGCGAAAAAATACCAGAGCTGGACTGTTGAAGATTGGAAAAAAAGTGCTGTTCTCAGACGAAAGTAAAATTAATTTGTTTGGAAATGATGGGAGAAGGTACGTTCGACGACCACACGGAACTAGAAATGATTCGCGATATCAAACACCAACTGTGAAACACGGTGGAGGTAGCATTATGCTATGGGGTGCATTCTCTTGGAAAGGCGTCGGTCCAATCTTTAAAATTGAAGGCACTATGAACTCTGCTATGTATAGAGATATTATATTAAAAGAAATGCTGCCTTATGCTCGTCAGAATATGCCACGAGGACGGATTTTTCAGCAAGATAATGATCCAAAACATCGATCACATCTCCTTCAGCAGGTTTTCAGCAAGAAAAATATTCGAGTTTCAGAGTGGCCGAGTCAATCTCCGGACTTGAATCCTATAGAATATTTATGGCTGGAGTTAAAACTAAGAGTGGGAACTGAACATTGTGCCAATAAGGCTGCTTTGTGGGGAAAAGTTCAAGAAGAGTGGAAAAATATCTCTCAAGATAGCATCATCAAACTTATTGAATCGATTCCTCACCGATGTACTGCCGTGATAGCTTCGAAGGGCATGGCTCCCAAGTATTGATGAAAATCTTACATTTATTACCGTTTTCAATTTTTTTTTCTCGAGTTACTATATTTTTTCTTGTATATAGTGCGTAATTCGTACTTGGCTGGATAGTTATGAAAAAGCGAAAATTGTTATTTTGGTTACAAATAATTATGAATAGTTATATATGACTTTTCAATAACACGTTCCGATTGCATAATGAAAGAACTTTACGATGATATGGTTGTGTTTTCATTTTGCATCCTTTAAGGGGCAGTCCACTTTGGAGCCACGAAAAGAAGGCTATTTTCGCGATTCTTGAAAGTCTTGAAATACATTTAAAAAAATTTAATTCATTTTAATTCATTTTTAAGTACAAAAACTATCGTTTAACGTAACGCCTCAAAAATAGGTGGGCTACAATGCTCCCCATTGTATAGAGAAAAGCACTCCATTACCTACAAGTGTACAGTGGATCGGGGTAATTTTCTTCAAATTTTGCTTGATTTTGAAATTTTTTGACTGTGATATTAGGCATGTTTCACTGTGTACACCCCCAAGTACACAGTGGATCAAATCCCATTTTTCAAAAAATGGTTATTATCTCAATATCTATTGGGTTGGGCCATTAAGTGTTTAAAAAAAAAATGAAACAATTGAACACACCACACGTTTAATCAAGATTACATTGAGATTGTGTGAACGGTTAGGCAGCTATAGACCTCTGAAAAAATCGAGCCACTGATCCCACTCTGACCCTAAGTTGGAATGCGGCAATCCCAATAGCTTTTGCTCCACAATGCTAAACTTTCGGAGCCATACTTCATACGTACGAGTTTAGTTCGAACTTTTACGGTTGCTCCGTGTATTTCCTCCAGCACAACTGTCGAGTGGATCTTTCAACTGTCATCAGATCTTAAACTTCCATACGCCGGTTGAATTGCTTTGATTACTTTGTCATCCACTGGAGGCGGATGTCTAAACTATTAGAGTTCGTCCTTTCCTTCCGCACCCCGTAATTCCCGCCAACTTTCTTCCCCTCAGGACAATGGGTGATGGAGTGGCTCGTCACCAGTAGATGACACGTGATGAAATATTGCTAACGCTGCATTCTTCGTAGCCTTCACTGAACAGGGGTATCTCCCAATTGCTAATCCATAATAAATGGTCAATTTGGCTATTGCTCGATGGCTAAATTGTCCTGCTCCTTTTTCTTCGATGCCTTTATGGAGTTCGTCACAGCTCGAAAACGAGTAGCTTGTACCATGGCCTACTTTCATTTCTTTACTGGAACTTGATGTATCCTAAATCTGAAAAACAATATTTTAGATGATAATTAGGAGAGCATTTTTCAGGGAACTATACCAGTGTGAACGACACTATATACCAGTGTGAACTAACACTATACGTGTTAATTCGCTATCGGATAATAAACGAACAATCATTCATCCAAATGTCATAACGAACGAAACATTGATTTCCAGGTCCCTACTGCGGATGAGAACGAGCCCCCAAAGAAAAACTATCCTGTGCAATACGTAAGAAATGAATAAAAGCAAGACAAAAAAAACGAAGCAGAAATGATTCCGAGATAAAGAAATGTTTTATGATTTTTCGTGATCAAAGAAAAAACGCGCTGAGTGAGCGAGGATTTTTTTATCCGTACACTTTGCAACCGCTACGCTCCGTTCATCTCAAAGCCCGCAATTAAGGCGAAAAATTGACAGGGTAGAGACAGGCCGGAGGGATTCGTCATTAACGAGTGTATTCGGGGTTGTTTCTATCGGTTGAGCGCCCCGGGGCCTCACCACTGGAGATAAGGGAGACAGATCGAACTGGACTGTTTCGCGAGGTGGCGAGAGGGCAGAGAGAAAGGGCTGACAGGCGTCGGGCGAAGGAAAGGTAATTAGAGAATACCAAAAAAAAAAGGATATGGACGAGCTCGTGCAAGAGGAGTTGGAAAAAAATATCAAGAGACAAAATTGGAAGAGAAACTCGAACAAACATAAACGAGGATGAGGAGAGTGAGAAAAAGTAAATGGGGTAGGGAAATGAGACGATGGGAAAGGGAAAAAATATCGAAGAACGACAGTACATGACTTAAAGGGTGTCTCAAAATGGCCAGACATTTCAAATTGCGCGCAATTTTTTTGTGGCGAACATAAGAGGTTCTCTCGCCCTAGCTACACTTTCTACACTTTTTTAGGGAGTGTACTCTTTCGCGTTCGTTTTAACGGAAATGACGTCACGCGCCGCTGTTCGCGTTACGAGTGTAGCTACACTTTCGTGCCACTAACCCTAGACTTTCTACACTCGATCTTGACGAGGTGTAAAAGTACACGAGAAGTGTAACAGTGATATTACTAAAATAACCCCATAACCAGCGAAACTGTCAGCGAGTGTATACAGAGGTGAGTACGACATAACCTAAAATATTTAAGGTAATCACAAACAAATTCTCATTTATTACGAAAAACAATCAATAATAAAGGTTTAAAAGAACAAACTATTATAATTATCAATCTCTATCGATCAAGGTGATTAAAAAATTGACATGACCTAAAATGTATAACGCAATCACAAACAAATTCTCATTTATTATGAAAAACAATCAATAATACAGGTTCAAAATAACAAAGTATTGTAATTATCAATTTCTATTGATCAAGGTGATAAAATAATTGACAAGATATAATGACAAGTGTTTATTGTAAATTCGAAGTATCACAATACGTTCCAATCTATCAACGCAAACAGAAGCTAACATGGAAAAGGGACAAAAACATAAGTCAGCAGTGCTGTTCCGAGATTCAGAAGGCGGCTCAGTCGTTGATGCTGACAACAAGTTGTTGTGCATTTGGGAAGGTTTTGGATTTCTACGATCTTATCGCTAACACTCCATTCTACAGGGTGTCCAATAGGAAGTTGATAAAACTAAATAAGTGTCTCTTCCCTCCATGAATTCAATAGGGGTCCCTTTTTCTAAGGCGCATACCTGAGGCCCCGCAGCTTTATTCCAGCCGTGGTTGAAGCAAGTACGCGCATGTCAAAATGAGTTAGCTCACCACGGAAGAAAAAGTATATCTTATTGAGTGCTTCTTCTCGAGAGGAAAAATTTATAGTAATGCGTATAGAGGGTTTCGTACTAAGTTTGGAACTCATAGAGTTGTCAGCGAAAACACTCTGAAAAGGTAAGAATTGAATATTTATTCATATTCATCTGTCACACAACTTGTGTTTCAATTCAATTAAACTGCATTGAAGTAATTTTACGTTAATTTTTGTACGATAATCGATAACTTCGTGAAGTATGGTATACTCCAGGACCGTAGACACGAGTTGTCAGGTCCATCTGTTACGGTGAGTACACCAGAGAAGATCAACGAAGTTGAGAATTATTTCAAACAAAATCCAAATCATTCGATTCGGAAAGCTGCTCAAGCATTAAAATAACCAAATCATCATTACACAACATTTTGAAATATTTTTTAAAGTTTCATCCGTATAAAATAAGCACTCACCAATTGTTAACTGAACGTGCCATGACGAAACGCATCGAATTTTGTAACACTATTACGGGAATGTTTGAAGCCGAAGAACTTAATGAGAAATTGATTATTTATTCCGATGAAGCACATTTTTGGATGAATTAGTACGTAAACAAGCAAAATTACCGGTTTTGGGGAACGGAAAATCCCAACATATCGCTAGCGAAGTCCCTTCATCCACAGAAAGTAACGGCATGGGCAGCGATTTCAGTAAAAGGAATTTATTTGCAATTCTTGGAATCTACGGTAACAGGAGAGAGTTACAAACAGCTTTTGGAAACGAAATTCTTCCCTTATGCAAAAAAGAGGGGACTGGTTAAAAAATTTTACTTCATGCAAGATGGAGCGACGCCGCACCGGACTCATGAGGTGTTTGAAGCTATTCATCGCGTATATGGGACCCGAGTAATCGGCCTGGGGTACCCTAAATTTGCTCAAGGCGGACTAGAATGGCCTCCGTACTCACCGGACCTGAACCCTTGCGATTTTTTCTTGTGGGGTTACATTAAAGATCATTGTTACGCTAAAAACCCCAGCACAGTAGAAGAACTGATCGCGGCCATCCAGGAAGTGGTTCGCGGCATTACGAACGATATGTTGGACACAGTTTTTCACAGTTTTCAAAAGAGAATTTATTTTTGTGCATAATCTAACGGTTCGCACTTTGAAAATATCTATCATTAATCACTGTACTTTTTCGTTATTTTTATAAGATATAATAAATTGACATAAAAAATATTTGACTGGGTTTTATTTATGTGCGTTTAAAACTGTAGAGTTTCCTCTATTTAAAGCAATTTGGCTTTTCTGATTCTGTGCACGTGTTTTAAAATGACAGTCGATTAGTTTCAGCAACTTATTGGACACCCTGTATGTAAAACTGGTATCAATACATCCGTTCCGAGCGCAATGACAAGTACAAGTTAATAACTTCGATAACACCGTCCATTGTAATCAGATTGCGAGATCAACAAACTTGAGGTTACACGGTATATCTCTTTAACGGTTGGATGAGACTCCGTAATTTCATGTGTTGTTTGAGGTTAAGGTGTGGTCCACTAGGTCGCCGCCATGTTTTCTGTACACTATCGCGTTCGCGCTAGAGTTGCTTACCCGAGAGGAAATAAACTGCACTCCCTAGACACTGCCTTAGTTCCATTTACACTGCCGAGTGTAGAGGCAGTGTAAATGGAAGCGCGAACAAACTTATAGAGTACTAATCTGTGACAACTGGCATCACGAAGTATTGAGGTTTAGTCATGGAGAATTACACGATCGAACAACGCATAGAAATTGTTATTTGCTGCACTGAGAAAAAAAAACCATTTGAATGAAAAAAATATATTGGTTGATCCAAATAAATGTGCTGTTGCGGAGTGCCACCGATTTATGAGATTGTTACGATACTATAAAATATTGGAAAATGTGATTGATTTGAATAACATGTTATTTTATTTGAAAGAGCTCTTCTGTTCGATAAATATCTACATTATCCTTAAAATAAAATGATATTCTATTGAAATCATTCTGTATACAATCCGTAGATGTATGGATGAAATAATTAAGCGGTTGCTACGACATTTTTTATTTTGTACAAAAATATAATCAATAGAATTAATTATTTCTTCACTACGTCGAAACGAACATGCCATGGGACGTGAGTTTTTTCGAATCAACAATATTCATGTTATGAATTAAAACGCTCTTTTTGTTCGTTGCAGAAAATGCATTCAAAACTATATAATTTGTTCGCGATAATTTTTTAGATAGTTTCAATAATATATTGTTCTCGGCTAAAACTATATCTTTTGAGTGAAAAAAAAACTTTTAATTTTATCATGTTATTAAGGTCAATAGCGTTTTGTTTGGACTAATGAATCCGATTATTTACACCAACTATTATACAATTGGATCAATGATTTTTTTTCTCAGTGTGCATTGTTACTGCATAGTTATTGTAGACGAAGTTTTAATTGGACTTTTTTTCTTTGGGATTTCCTGAAAGGAAAAGTGTATGCCAATGATCCACAGACCATTCCGGAGCTCAAGAAAGCAATTGGACCCACCATTAATGAAATTAGTCAGCAATTATGCCAATACGTTATTGATTTCCATAAAAGAGTGAACGTTTGCAAACAGGCACGAGGCGGCCATCTATCGGATATTGTGTTCCACACATAACCTTCATGTCTGTACATTATATAATAATAAAAAAATTGGTACTTTTCAAATAAACAATATGTTTTATTAATAAATTTTAACGTTCAGGTCATTTTGAGACACCCTACACAGGTTGTCCCTCTTATCTCTGCCACCCGAAATAACTCGGTAATTATCGACGTCAGAAAAAAAATGTTCCAGACAAAAGTTGTACGGTGTGAAGTGGGCTATCAAATGCGACGAACTTTTTGTATTTCGGTGGAGGCGCTGACGCAGCGTGAAGGCCACCTCCACTTTTGTAAATGGAATGGTACATTTTTTTTCAACCATCAGGTCATTCACGGTTACCTATTAAAATGAAATACAAATCTAAATATCTCGGATCACTATCAAATATTCGGTAGTGACCCAAAGTTTTTCTGTGGCCGCGTGTAAATGCGATACCGTAGTGCACCGGGGAAGACTAGCTGTGAGAGAGAACTTGTTCGTTCACAGATGGCCAACAAAGTAGTGGGTCGGGACTCTCAAATATTTGATCATTCCGAATATCCGTTGACTCGATAAAATAAACAATCCGACAGTGGGGGATGGGCGGTTGGGGTTCGGCTCCCCAAATAACTTAAGGGTCTTATATACGCGATTTCGCCGATTTTCAAAGGTACTTTTCTAGAAGCGGTTGAAAAAAATGACGCACATATTGACAACATTTTTTTTTACGGATCATTTATGCACATGGTTAGGGATATGTAAAAAAAAAATCAGAAAAACTAACAAATGGCGGAGATATAACATAATAAAGCAATGTATTTTTTTTGCGCGCGCGTTGATGGTGAAAGTTCTCGGCATCGATGTGGGTGTCTGAAAAAAATGAACATATTTATAATCGCATAATGAATGTATCTTCAGTGTGAACCCGCAATATTATTTAAAAAAATTGTTATAATAAAAATTCGAAACTTAATCATTTTTACTCAATTTTCTGTCGGTATTTAATTTTTATATTTTTTTCTATTATTGAAATTTTTGTTTCTGTGGTTCACACGATAGGTGATGATACTAAGAATATGTTGTAAAAATTTCAAAGCGATCTGAACCTGCGTTCAACAGTTAGAACTTTTACAGGGCTCAAAAAAGTGAATCGTGGAAAAACGGCTTTGAAGTTGGCTAACGAAATAAAAAAAAAATAAAAAAACGAAAAATTTTGAAATTTGATCCTATCGCTTTAAACTAGTCATACCACTCATTATACTTGAGACTTGAACGATTTATATTTTTAACATATGCAAAAAAAAATAATCATTTTTAATAACTAAAATTTTCCATGTGTAAACTCTTTAACGAATGTTCACATTTAATTAGAAAAATGAACAAATAGTTATTCCAACGATTCGCGCAGTATTTCTAGGTTTGATATTTGGCAACATTGGTTCTATCTCCGTCTCTTTTACTCAACCAGGCGAGTTTAACCTTCATGCTTTTCAACGGCAATCTGTCAAAACAATGTCAGGTGCGGGAAATATAAAGCATTGTATTCGGGCCACGACTGATATATATATATATATATATATATATATATATATATATATATATATATATATATATATATATATATATATATATATATATATATATATATATATATATATATATATATATATTCATATATATAGTGAATCTGAAAAAAAAAATTAAAATCCTATGGATTGCGATAGGATTATTTTAAAGTTTGGAATATGGTGCTGCTGAATATGGTTAGAAGCTGGAGCTCATTCAATTTTAGGAATATTTCAATGAAATTTTCAGGCTATTATACAATCGAATAAAAATATTTTTGAGATGAAATTAATTTTCCTCCGATTACTAAAAAAAAAACCTCAGCTGTGGGTTAAAAAAATCGGGCGACATTTTGATATAATCATTATACCCAGGTGTCCAACATTCATTGTCAAAAAAGATTTTGGGTAACGATGAAAGTGAGGAAATGAAAATACAAAAAAGAACTATCGTTGCACTCAAACGACACAAACTCCACCACCATTCAGCCCGTTTTTTTGTCAGTGTGGGCAACACTCCGAGGCATTCTCAAGGGGGTGGGATCATCAGAAATAAAAAGATCGGAGAAAGTGGGGGGGGGGGTTGCCGAGGGAAAAAGTAAAGTGGATAAAATGCAGAGGCAAGAATGAACGAGGGAAAAAAGAACACTCCTGAATGGAGTAATTGAATGGGAATAATTGAAGGGACGGAAGGGAATGTGGGGAAAAGCGACATGGACGATGAGTGGTGGAGTGGACGGAATGGAGCAGGAGGAAGCAAAGTGCCAATAGAGGAGAAGCGAAAAGCGACTGGGGGTGAAGGAAGAGCCGGCGAAAATGGGCGCGGGAAATGGATTGAAAGGAGAAGAGAGACGGAGAGAGAGAGAGATTCGGGGTGGGAAAGTGGTCGGACGCGCGGAGAGAGCTATTTAAGGGTGGAAAAGAACGAAAAGGAGAGTCGCAAAGAGGGGGAGGGGAGGGAGCTGTAAAGGAGGGTGGCAGGAGTGAAGGCGCAAGTAGGGAAGTGGCAGACAGTTTTGGGGAGGCGCGGGAGGAGGAGGGGATGGAAAAAAAACGAACGGACGGGAAAGAGTTGGCGGAGTGGAGCCAGAGAGAGAGAGAGAGGGAGAGAAAAAGAAAGGGCGAGCAAAAGCGTGAGAAGGTTGAAAAGCTAGGCGGGAAAAATGGAATATGAGAAAACGAAGGGGGGAGGGGGTAAAGGGGTGCAAGAGAGATAGGGAAAAGGAACGCGAAGGGTCAAGTGGACGAATGGACAAAAGCCTCTCAGGAAGTGATGACGCGGTCTTTCCGCGAGCTTTGCTCGACGAAGATGAGCATGAAACCCGTGGGTGAAGAAGATTCGTCGCTTCGGTCACTTATTTCCATTCATCGGGAAAAACTACAATTACGAAAAGAAAAAATTATATATTCGATTATTTAATTTTGTTGATTTTTTAAATTAATTTAATTTAAAAAAAATATATATTTTAATTATTTTAATTTAAAAAATATGTATTTTAATTATATTAATTTAAAAAATATATATTTTAATTATATTAATTTAAAAAATATATATTTTAATTATTTTACTTTCAAAAATATATATTTTGATTATTTTAATTTAAAAAATATATATTTTAATTATTTTACTTTATTATTGTTATTTATTTACATTGAAAAATTGTTTTCTTTTAATGAAAAAACTTTTGGCCGAACTGTTAATTGAGTCAGAGCGAGACAGAGAGAGAGAGAGAGAGAGAGGGTAACTGATTGATAAATATATCGTGCTCTAGTAGACTATTTAAAATATTCAATAAAATAGTAACTAAAGTCTTTCTGTGTGTTGTACTGGTGTCCAAAATTAAAGCGAAACAAACGTTTTGCATTAATTTTACGCCTAACTTTAACTTTTTTACGCCTTGCCTTCATTTTTTTACTCCAATTCCTTCAAGGGAGACTTTGTCCTTGAAATCGGCGGGAGATGTTAGCGGCTCAACATGAGCAGCTTGAAGAAGAGGAGGGATGCCTCTATGGACCAGGCATTGCCGATTAGCGGTCATTATAAACACATTTGTGTAAACACATTACAAAACTTTAAACGCGTTTTTCTCGAAAACACGTTTTTAAAAATGGCTGACATTCTCCTGACCGCTGTAATTAACATATCGACCTGAAATTTGGAGAGCATACTCAGAAAATATGTCTTCACGGAATGACGGATCGTTTTTTCGATAGATACATTTTTGCATTTATTATTTATCTTTTTATGCGAAAAAAAACGCGAAAATTCGATTTTTTTTTAATTGCCGCCATTTTCCGAAATTTGTACTAAACGAAAAACCCATCCGTCATTCCATGACCAAAGGGTCACAGATTGATAATATGCTTTGAATTTGTGTTTCAGATCAACAAAGAGGGGGCAGTGATGTCAGCCGTTTATCTCCCGCGATTTGAGGACCTGTTTTCGCGGAGCTGCAACGGCCGCCATTTTGGTTTATTTTTCAAAAAAAATTTTTTCAACGTTCTGTATATCATGAATAAATGCAAGAAAAAAACCGCACTCAAAAAGCTTTACTCGTTTCCTTTAAAAAAAATAAAATGTAAACACCTGAAATATGGCACTCCAAGGACAAAGTCTCCGTTAAGGGGGTCGTCTAGTGTGTCAGATAAAAAGAAGAGAAAACGGCCTTGCATGACTTCTTTGAAGAAGAGGAAGGTGTACTCTATGGTCCAGGCATAGCAGATTGATGGTGTGACCATTTTTTATTATGAATTATATACAACAGCTTTCAAACGCGTTTTTCTCTAAACACGATTTTTTCAAACTGCTGCCATCTTTAGTACATATATAACTACAAGTTGAACTAAAATTATTAAAATTGCTTCGTTAGTTTTCTTTTTATCAGCTATACAGACCCCGAAAAAAATACGAAAAATTGAATTTTTTTTCTAAAGCGTAAAAAAAATTATTTTGTTGGAATTCTAACTTTATTTTAGTTCCATGTAGAGCCTCAAGTCTCACGTTCAAAATTGCGTTTGGTTTTTTTTATTTCAAAGCAGAACGGCCGGAATCATGGCAGCAGTGGAGCACCTCTTTTTATATATGAGGCATTCCACGTCACTTCAGTCAGTAAAAAAAAATCCACAAAAAATTTTGAAAAATCGAGTTACTTTATTGAAAAATATTTACTGAGTGTCGAATTAAAAAAAAAAAATTGACGTTTTTTCTCGTTAATTACCATTTTTTAACATTTTTCCATTCAAATGGCTGGATCTTTGGGAGGATTTGACGTATTTACATTCGTAAAAAATGAAAATGTACGTCTTTTTATAGCCTTTCAGAAAAAAATTAATTTATATTTTATTGAGCAAGTCGAACGTCCGTTCCAGGGCAAAATATGCAAAAATATTTTTTTTCTCATGGAAAGACACTCGTTATTTTATTTTTTTAAATTTCCCCGAATTGTGAATACGAAAAACCGATTTTTGGTATTTTTTATATTATGGGGTTCCTAAACACCGTGAAGTAACAGCTATTTTTATTAAAAAAAATTTTTTATTAATATTCGATGGAAGCTTGTGGAGCACTCGAAGGCTCCAATACATATGACATATATGTCATGTATTTCAAAAACAATTACTTCAAAAAATTCACAAATTTTGTTCAAATGTTAATAAAAATGATATACAGTTTATAAATTATTTTATTTTAACGGTTTGTCAAAAAAAAAAATCCCCAAAAAAGCATTAAAAACGCCCTTCACGCTGGACGACCCCGTTGAGGCCTCAGGCCACTCTAGAGGCCGAAAAAATAGGCTTTTTGAGGATTTTTTTTCTTCAGAAAAACTACAAAATAAATCGAGATTACAAAAAAGGGTGTTTATCTTACACATCAATGACTGTATACAATAATTTTTTGGAAGCTATTAATTTCAAAATGGCGGCTGTGCAGCGTTTATCTCAAATTGCATTTTTTAAGTTGGCCGGAAACATAACTCAGACAATTTTCAACCGATTCACTTGAAATGTTGAATATATGTTGAAAAAAACATTGTCTATGGAAGGACGTAGGATTTTTTTTTATATTGCCTAGTTCATTTGTTATTAACAATTATCTGACGATTTTTTAGGCAAATTTTTGGAAAGTGAAAAATTTCGTCAGATAATTGTTAATAACAAATGAACCATGCAATACAAAAAAAATCCTACGTACTTCCATAGACAATGTATTTTTCAAGATATATTCAACCTTTCAAGTGAATCGGTTGAAAATTGTCTGAGTTATGTCTCCGGCCAATTTAAAAAATACAGTTTCGAGATAAACGCTGCACAGCCGCCATTTTGAAATTAATCACTTCAAAAAAATTGATGTATACAATCACTGATGTGTATGATAAACACCCTTTTTTGTAATCTCGATTTATTTTGTAGTTTTTCTCGAAAAAAATCCCCAAAAAGCCTATTTTTTCGGCCTCTGTAGTGGCCTAACCCCTTAAAACCAAATATTTTTTTGACATTACCTTCAATCTGCGATATCTGGACTATACATGAGGTCTCCCATTGATGAGGTCTCCCATTGATGAGGTCCCCCATTGATGAGGTCTCCCATTGATGTTGCCATGTCTTCTGACTCCTTAAGCTGCTCTGTTCAACTTCCTGGCCTCATTGGTGTCTTGCTGGGCTCTTATGTTGGCTATCGATATCAACTGAGCATCCAAGTTCTTGGCTGCCCAAGTCACTATACTTCGATGCTTGGGAATGGGAAACATTTTTGTAATGGAAAAAAACCACATCGCCTCGACGATTCTTTCATTTTTTTTTATTATCCTCATTCCCTTTGTTTAAATTATCATAAGACATTTTTTGACCGCTTTTTATTACCTTTTTTAAAAACGTACAATTTTTCCTTTACGACTACTTGAGTTTATCGCGGAGTAGAATAATGGTTTGCCGATAAATAAAAAAAAAAAAAACAAAAAGTCACACCACGAATTGCATCATGCATATAATTTTGCATCGCCGCGCTTATTATTTACATACACGAATGTTCTCCACGTGATGCCTGACAATGCGCGAATGAAATCACACGTGAGCGCGATTCCAATGAAATTCTTCCGAATTTGTACGATCACGCTCGTTTATTCGATGTGCTTGAAATCATTGCGAATTTAATTAGCAATTAATGTAACACGATTATTCGTATTGATTCAGCTTCTAAGAGAAATTCTCAGTGATCGAATAAATATCGAAACGATTATCGGAAACAACTACGAAATACCGATATTTTTTTTTCTCCTGAGAAAAGAAAAACAAATAAAAGTGGATTTTCTTTTTCTCACCGGAGTTACGATTATTACTCTATGTACAAATATTCGATTTTATCAATTTTCAAAATGTTTTGTCCTCTTTGAAAATTCGAAATGAGCGTCCATTGATTTTTATCCCGCGTCTCGGGTCTCGATCTTATTACAATATATATATATGTATATATATATATATGTGTGTGTATATATATATATATATATATATATATATATATATATATATATATATATATATATATATATATATATATATATATATATATATATATATATATATATATATATATATATATATATATATATATATATATATATATATATATATATATGAGGCATTCCACGTCACTTCAGACAGTAAAAAAAAATCCACAAATAATTTTGAAAAATCGAGTTACTTTATTGAAAAATATTCACCGAATGTCGACATATTAAAAAAAATTTCTGACGTTTTTTCTCGTTGATTACCGTTTTTCAACATTTTTCCATTCAAATGGTTGTATCTTTGGCAGGATTCGACGTATTTACATTCGTAAAAAACGAAAATGTGCGTCTTTTTATAGCTTTCCAGAAAAAAATTAATTTACATTTTATTGAGCAAGTCGAACGTCCGTTTTAGGGCAAAATATGCAAAAATATTTTTCTTCTCAAGGAAAGACACTCGTTATTTTATTTTTTTAAATTTTCCCGAATTGTGAATACGAAAAACGGATTTTTGGTATTTTTTATATTATGGGATTCCTAAACACTGTGAAGCAACAGCTATTTTTATTTTATTTATTTTTTAATTAATATTCGATTGAAGAGTGTGGAGCACTCCAAGGCTCCAATCCATAGGACATATATGTCATATGTATTTAAGAAACCTGGTATACGTACAGCGAGTGCTCCACACTCTTCAATCAAATATTGATAAAAAAAAAAAAAAAAAAATAGCTGTAACTTCACGGTGTTTAGGAATCCCGTAATATAAAAAATACCAAAAATCCGTTTTTCGTATTCACAATTCGGGGAAATTCTTAAAAATAAAATAACGGGTGTCTTTCCTTGAGAAAAAAAATATCTTTGCATATTTTGCCCTGAAACGGACGTTCGACTTGCTCAATAAAATCTAAATTAATTTTTATCTGGAAGGCTAGAAAAAGACGTACATTTTTGTTTTTTACGAATGTAAATACGTCAAATCCTGCCAAAGATACAGCCATTTGAATGGAAAAATATTAAAAAATGGTAATCAACGAGAAAAAACGTCAGAAATTTGAAAAAAATGTCGAGATTCGGTGAATATTTTTCAATAAAGTAACTCGATTTTTCAAAATTATTTGTGATTTTTTTACTGGCTGAAGTGACGTGAATGCCTCATATATATATATTACAACACTGCAAACTTACGGTCTACGAAAAAAAAAAAAATTTCGACTTCTCAATCGCTCCGGAATTAACATTTATCCCGGTACTTCCTTATTATCTTATTGTTTTTGTTACAATCTTGTCTATCTTGCGACCGTTTTGTCGCCATATTTAAAAATGTTTTCCGAGTCGTAAGAAGCATCCCTTTCCTTTTTTTTCTCACGAATTTGTATCTTTTTTTTTTTACTCCTTACAGCCTCGTTGTATTTTCTTCGCAATTAGGTCCCGTCGAGTCGGTTAATCCCACTCTGATTCTATTAGTGTTGATGCGATTTAAATGTTGCCTGGCCAACGAAGAGAAAGGTAGTGACGAATTTCATTAATTTTTCACTCACGATTTCCATTTACGTTTGCTTTTTTAATTACTTCTTGCTACTCGCATAATAAGAACGATGGGTTTGATGAAATAATTTTATCACAATGATTATTGTGAGTAAAGACGATGACAGTGATAATGATAATAATTTCAATACGATTGTTTTACCATTATTATTATTTTAATTTGCACGGATCGTTTTTTAGCTGAAATAAAGTAATAATAATAATAATAAATATCAATAAAAAGACATTGATTTCTTAATGAAATCAATATTATTTCTTAATTAGGCAAACTGAAAAACTGTAAAATGATATTATCGTTATTATTATAAGCAATAATAATAGTAATGGCATTGGAGTTGTATGAAACGTGTCTTTACTTCTGAAAAATTTATTAAAAGATGTTTATTATTTTTATTTGTGTGCGCTGTTTTCCATCCCGAAAATAATTCAATAATAATGATAATGATAACGTTATTGAAATAGTATAAAACATGTTTCTTTTTTAAATACGATTATTTTTACCATTATTATTATTTTAATTGACTCGGATAGTTTTTTATCTGAAATAATATGATAGTTATAATAATGATAGATTTTTATTATTATTATTATCCTATTCTTTTTGATAAAAAAAATTATGCAAACAAATCTTAATAGTGAAAAAAACATTCTTAAATGATATTATCGTTATTATTATCATTAAACAATAGTAATAGCAGACATTGGAGGTGTATGAAAAGTGTCATTACGTCTAATAAATTGATTCAGAGATGTTTATCGTTTTATTTTTTGTGGATTGTTATTCATCGCGAAAATAATTTAATAATGACAATGTCATTGGATTTTTGTCAAAAGTTTAATTAAAATTTTATTATTTTTAACTCTTGACATGATTTTCCATCTGAAATAATAATAATGATAGAATAATGAGTATTCGGTAATTTGTATGCTAAACGATCGGATATGTAAATCAAAGCCTTTCTCAAATTTGACCAGGGATATGTTCACAGTAAAAGTGTTTATAGTACGAAAAGATTTTCGCAACTGCGAGTTTTTCTCTTGAAACCGAGCAGGTGTTTCAATATTCTACGACGATGTTTTCTTCTTCTTCGTCTGGTTGCTTGGTCCCGATCTCTCTGGGGATTCAATTTGATTTGGGCCAATATGCCGACGAGAAGCTCGTCCACGTGATGCGCGAGACCCGACGAGGTCTCGATGAACTTGCATCCGCAGCTATTGGCCAATTGCCGGCCAACTGTATGTAACAACGGCAAGCAAAAATTACGAGGTATAAGTAAGGGGGATTTTCTTCGAGGGCTTAGGCTACTGTGAAAATTTCAAAAAATAATCAATTATGATTACAACGATAGAACCTCTAGTTCTGCTTTTTCAAAACGGTGTACACGATTTCTCGACATCCAATCAACGGATTGACTTGAAATTTGGTATACTTATTCAGTGTAATAGTAGGTTAGTCTTGACCGACGTTTTTCTTTTTAACATTTTTTTAAAATGAATTATTAACAATAATGTAATTTTCCTTAAAAATATTTTTAAAAAATGGAAAAAATGGTTATTTTATTATTGTAATACTTTAACAAAAAAGCTCGGTCAAGTCTAAAGGAATATTATCTATTTTAGGAAGAAAAAAAAATTTGTTTCAGTTCAACTCGGTGGCCTCTAACTTCTATACACTAGTCAAAAAATTTAACGGAAAATTTCTTAATTTTTTAAAGTGTTTTTTGAAGCGCTGTATCTGTGTGAAAAATGGTCGTATCGAGATGAAAAAAAAGCATTTTGAAGCTTCAATTTTCTAATTCCGAGATATTCGGGCAAAAAAAAATTGTCAGCTACGGTTATCGCGCTATTATAAGAAATAGCGCGAGACAAAAATTTTCCAAATTTGTTTTTTTTTCAAGGGTCCACGGGCTCGGGAAATATTGTTTTAATGAAATCAATGCATAGGCCAGTTAGCTTGTTTATTCTTGAATTTGGTTTTTTTGGTCCTACGTCATTTTTTCGCTGAGATATCTGACTTTGAATGAAAAATGATCCTTTTGTCTTTGAACATCGATATCTCGACAACGAATGATCGCACAGGGAATTAAAGGACACTTGAATCCTTAAGGGGGAATAGGGGTAGTGAAGTTTGTATGGTAAAATAAATATCTGGCTAGATTTACATGAAACTTAGCATCAATGATCTTCAACACAATTCCACTTCCTCAATGAAACATTTCAAGAGCACATTTCATTAAGGGCCACGCTAGAATTTTCGAAAAATCGATTTTTTTTCAATGGTTCCCTAGGACCTCAAAAATGATGTCCCAAAAGATTATGGCTGGGAAACATCTCTGAGTACTCGGATTTCGAATTTTAGCACAAGGCCGCCTGGTCCGCAGCGAGCGGACTCAAAACTTCAAACGCGTTTATTTCAAAACTGCATTTTTTAAGTTGGCAGGAAACATAACTCAGACAATTTTCAACCAATTTACTTGAAATGTTGAGTACATCTTGAAAAATACATTGTCTATGGAAGTACGTAGGATTTTTTTTTTATATTGCATAGTTCATTTGTTATTAACAATTATCTGACGATTTTTTAGGCAAAATTTTCACTTCCCACTTTATAAGCGCGCCATTTGGCCAAAAATCAATATATCGAAAAAATCCTACGTACTTCTATAGTAGTTATTATATACAGGGTGTCCTAGAAGTAACGTACGCCCTTCTAGCATCTGGTAGGAAAAAGAATTCTGAGACGAAAAGTCCTCGGCCATTTTTTGATCAGACGCGTAGATAATTAATTATGAATTAAAATAAATAGCCAATCAGGTGCGCGCTACAGCGGAAAGGCAGCGTAGAGGGGAGGGATAGGGGAATGCGTTGTAATTGCGTGCGCCTGAAAATGTGTGCGGAGGGAAAATTCGGAAAGCATGCGTGCAAGTGTGTATGTGTGCGGGTGCGTGTGTGTGTATGTGTGTGTCCTAGTGTGAGCACACATGCTTTCGGAATGTTCCCTCCGCACACATTTTCAGGCGCAGGCAATAGAAAGGCAGCGTAGAGTCTTTCCGCTGTAGCGCGCACCTGATTGGCTATTTATTTTTATTCATAATTAATTATCTATGCTTCTGATAAAAAAATGACTGAGGGCTTTTCGTCTCAGAATTTATTTTCCTACCGGATGCTGGAAGGGCGTACGTTACTTCTGGGACACCCTGTAGAATCGAAAAAAAATTAATTGGCTCATTAAAATTAAAAAAATTACAGGAATTGTTTGTCCGGCCGTAGACCCTGAAAAAAAGGGGCCGTCATCGCAAAAACGCTGCGAAGCCGCCATTTTGAAATTAATCGCTTCAAAAAATTATTGTATACAGTCACTGATATGTATGATGAACACCCTTTTTTGTAATCTGGATTTATTTTGTAGTTTTTCTGAAAAAAATCCCCAAAAGCTTATTTTTTCGGCCTCTAGACTGGTCTAAGGCCTTAAGGGGTTATATACAGTAAAATTTTTCGGTTATATACAGTAAAATTTTTCGAAAGTGCTTTGCAAACTTGAGACGCTTTTTTTCTCAAAATTGTGTTTTTAAAGTCGGTGAGTAAGATTTGTCGGAAACGGCTGAACCGATCAGTCTCAAATTTTAACACAATCTTTTCGAGTATAATTTTCATTAATTAATCGAAGGTTTTTTTTTCACCGATAAATTATTTCCATTTTATAAACAATTTAAGGCCTAAATTTTTGTCAAAAATCGATTTTTTTTTTAGCAGCCGCCATTTTGCCAAAAATTATTATTTTGCATATTCCTTCGATCAATTACAAGATAATCCATTATGTTAACGAAATATTTTTGGGTTTTTCATTTTAGATAATCCAGTCCAGAGATATCGTGTTCACCGCAGGCGCCTTTTTTTTTTATCAGAGATCAGCTATAGCAGCTTTGAAAATGATTATTTTTAGAAATAAAAAATGTTAAAATGCAGTTAAAAGTTACCATAATATGTGTACAAATTTTTACGTTAATAGATTTACAGTTCTATTCAAGAAAAAATCTTGAAAAATCGATCTTTTTGGGCCTCCTGACTGTATATAACCCCTTAAGGAGGCATTCAACACAAATCTACGTGAACGAAGCCGCGGGCGGAAAGCTAGTTATTATTATTTTTCAAAACATTTGGTATGCAACTTTGTTAATGTACGTACAAATAAATGTTTATATTTCTTCGAAATTTTTTTTTTAATAACCCCAAGCCCAACCCCTTAATCTTTTCGTCAAAAGTAGCCTCCGATGGTTGAAGAAAAAAAAAATCGATGAAGTGGCGAGCTGACAAATGTCAAAGGAATTTTTACTCGCCTATTGTCGGGACCTCCCGCTTCCTCTCCAAGTCGATCTTATTGGCGACCAGTATGACACCGCGTGTCGCCATGTAATCGCTCTTCCAAAGATAAAGAAGGGTCTCCTCGGCCATTTTCAAGCTACGACGGTCGACGACCGAGTACACGACCACGTAAACGTCCGGGTGATACGTAGAGCAGAAGCTCTCGACCTTGTTGCATTATTCGGGAGACAAGAGCCAGCGAGGGGAAAAAGATAAATCGAGATTAGGCTTATCGTGCCGCTAATTGTTAACTTTGGGCCAAATTAAAATACCACTCGTTACAATCTTTGGAAAGTAATGCAAAAAATCGTAAAAAATCAGGGTTGCGAAATTGGTAATGAAAAAGTAATGCATTATTAATTACTTTTTTTAAAATGGGCAATGAAAAAATATTTCATTGCCCATTACATTACATTCAGTAATGTAAACAAATTCCATTCCTCATTACATTATATTTTGTAATGTAAAAAATCCCCATTGCTCATTACATTATATTTTGTATTGTAAAAAAATTCGATCACTCATTACATTACATTTTGCAATGTGAAGCATTTTCATTACAAAATGCAATGTAATGTGTAATGACAAAAAATTTCATTGCATTACAACAATTTTACATTACAACATTTGATGTAATGAGGAATGGGGATTTTTACGTTGCATTGCATTAGTAATGTGAAAAATTCCATTGCTCATTACATTACATTACATTACATTACGTTACGTTACGTTACGTTACGTTACGTTACATTACATTACATTACATTACGTTACGTTACGTTACGTTACATTACATTGCATTACATTACATTACATTACATTACATTACATTACATTACATTACATTTTTGAATGTAAAATGTTTCCATTACTCATTACATTCGACTTTGTAATGCGAAAAAATTCCATTATCCATTACATTGTAATGGAATTTTTTCCCCATGGAAATTATTACATTACAAGATTAATGTAACAGGGAATGGAATTTTTTTACATTACAAGATTTAATTCAATGAGTAATGAAAATTGTTTACATTACACAATCCAATGTAATGAGTAATGGCAATTGTTTGCATTACAAAATGTAATGTAACGAGTAATGGGAATTTGTTACATCACTGAATCTAATGTAATGGGTAATGACATTTTTTTTCATTACAAAATGTAAAGTAATGAGTAATCAAAACGCTAATGCATTACAAAAAGCAATGCATTATTTGCAACCCTGTAAAAAATTAATCGCAATTCGAGTTACAAAAATAATTAAATACAGCAATAATCGGAGAGAGGAAAATGGACTTGGTTTACCAAAAGCCTCGCATGTGAGCTTTGAACGAAAATCCGCCAGCAGAAAGTACGACAAACAAAAGGTAACAAATCTTTAGGAGATAGTGCAAAAAATGGTTAAAAAATTGTCCCAAACTATGTCACAAAAAT
Source organism: Ophion ellenae (assembly GCA_963210295.1). Lineage (NCBI taxonomy): Eukaryota > Metazoa > Arthropoda > Insecta > Hymenoptera > Ichneumonidae > Ophion > Ophion ellenae. The sequence continues at coordinate 21,772,061 of OY723397.1, read as the reverse complement.
AATGGAAGACAGAAGTAACTGCAGGGAGAGAAAAAATACAGAGATCGGGATTTTATCGCCTGATCAAAATAGCCGATCAAAAGTTTTCCAAACAAAAATTCCCGATAAAAATATCCACACGAAAATTTAATGTATGAGCTCTACATTGCATAAATTCGACGATTACATAGAAAGTTTTTAAGGGGTCTTCTCACTTTGGACGCTAAAAAATGCTATTTTCATGAATTTTTTTGACAGGTTTATATTATTGATATTGATGTAAAAGTTATTACACTTAATAAATGCACTTTCGATATACATTTAAAAAAAAAAATTATTTATTCAAGTCACTATTTATAGACGAAAATGGTAGTTAAAAAAATGTCCTAAAAAAATTGTAGGTCTACGCTGTTGATGAAATCTCGGAGATGGATCATTCGAAACACAAAAATCGAACGGTTTTATGTTCAGTATGTCAATGGCTATAGCGCAAATCGTACGATTTTTTATAAATGCAAAAATAACAAAATGGCGGACATTCTTCGAAAGAAACAAAAAAAACGTGTTTTTTCACCGTTTTTGGCAAAAAAATAGTAAATATGAAAATTTTAAAAATCCTTAATATGCGCTCTAGCTATAGTTGTAAAGAATATGTAGTTAAAGTTTCATAAGGTTCAGTAGTTTCGAAGATTTTATGAACAAGCCGTCAAAAAACGTTGTTTCGAGAAAAGCGCGTTTAAAGTTTGTTTGGATTACATAAATACATTAAAAAATTGTTTCAATGTATTTCGAAAGTGTATTTATTAAATGTAACAACTTTTACATCAATATCTACAATGTAAACGTATCCAAAAAAATTCATGAAAATGGCCTTTTTTTAACGTCTAAAATGAAAAGACCCCTTAAGGTGTCGGACTCGAGAAATGAAAATTCGCACGAGTCCCCGACGTCGGTGGCCAATCAATCGGACCGTCACACCTAGCCTTTCACCGTCGATTTTTTTTTCTTCGAGCCACGCGCAAAGCAAGTCTCGGATATTGAAAGGGATGAAGGGAAACTGGGTTAAAAAACACAAAGGGAAGGTGAATGGACGAACAACGATATAAGCTCCTTCATGCCCACGTCTCGTACATACAGGGTGTCCCTCTAATCTCTGCCACCCGAAATAACTCGGTAATTATCGACGTCACAAAAAAATGTTCCAGACAAAAGTTGTACGGTGTGAAGGGGGCCATCGAACGCGACCATTTTTTTTATTCCGCTTGAGGCGCTGGCGCACAGTGAAGGTCACCTTCACTTCTTTAAATGGAACGGTACATTTTTTTCAACCATCTTGTGGAGCACCTCAAGCCTCATAAAAAACATTAGGGGGCCAAAGTCGTTCAAGGTCATTCAAGGTCAGTATCGATGATACAAATCTGAATATGTGACCTTGAATGACCTTGAACGACTTTGACCGACTTGTTCATGCGGCTTGCGGTGGTCCACAATATGGTTGAAAAAAGTGTACCATTCCATTTAAGGAGAGATGTACGAGGTCGAGGATTTAAGAGCTATGAACATTCCGTCGACCGTAGAAGACCTACACGATGGGCCTAGTATCGATGATTCCATGTAAGTTGACAAATTTCATGATTTATTCATTCCCAAATTTTCAAACGCGTTTTTCTCAAAACCACGTTTTTCGACTCGGTACCCAACATTTCTCGAAAACCAATGAACCGATTTCCTTGAGGTTTTTTGTGGTTATTCTATACACGATTATCTAGTACTTGTCATAGGATTTTTTCTTTCCGTTACTTAGTTTTTGTTTTATAGGCAAAATAATAACTAATTTTTGGCCGAAAAATCACTATTTATGTTGAAACGTCCGCCACTTTGTCATAAATCGATATTTTCAAAATCGGCCACGACAAGTACTAGATTATAGTATCTAATTTAATAATCTTTTTGGTTTGTTTTTTTCAGATGATTTTTGAAGAAACGCCAGTGGGTACCGTATACGCAGATTTTTTTACGACGCTCCAAGGATCATACAATATCCTTGTATATTTTTGATATTTTTAAATAAAGAAAATTAAACACATTTTTGAATGTATATACTTTTAGATAATTAAAATCCCAGTCAGAAATTTCAAATAGTTTTCCTTGAAAAAATTCACAAAAATGACCTTTTTTCCGGCCCCTAGGTGTATATCTCCCCTTAAGGCGTTACCCCCACTTGTTGCGCAAAAAGGCCTTTTTCATGAATTTTTTAAAGAAAACTACAAAACTTTGTAGTTTTCTTTAAAAAAAGTTTTCTTGAAAAAATGCACAAAAATGACCTTTTTTCCGGCCCCTAGGTGTATATCTCCCCTTAAGGCGTTACCCCCACTTGTTGCGCAAAAAGGCCTTTTTCATGATTTTTTTAAAGAAAACTACAAAACTTTTTTAATCGATCAATATACCATCGAACGCATCTTGAAGAACTTTCAGTAATTTTTTTATTGAAAATATTACATTGTTTAGTGGCAAATGGCCGTCAATGAAATAATGTATTTATATACACGGTTTGCGGTGACCAACATTGCGGCGAAGTGGATCATCCGAAAAAAAAATGCGGATGGATTTAGTGAAATATAAGTATAAACTAGTCTTTAATCGAAGGATTTTAAAAAATATTCATTTTTCACAAAATGGCGGACAGTCAAAGTTAATGATTCGACTTTAACGAAAAAAAACGGCCGTTTTTTGGCTATAAAACGGCCATTTTTTTTTCGAAAAAAAAATTTGAACGATTAAAGACTACATTTTTATGTATTAAATAAGCCTGCAAAATTTCAAGAAGATCGGTTCATTAGTGTTCGAGTAATCTTGGTCACCGACTTCAGAAATGCCATTTTGAGAAAAACGCGTTTAAAGTTTCTCTTTCAACGCTCCTTCAACGCGGATTCTTCTCTTTCAACGCTCATATCTCAGTCAATTTTGTTCGGATCGACTTGAAATTTTCAGGACATATTCTCAGATACTTATACTTCAAAAAAATGCAATAAAAAAAATCGATTTTTTCAAAATCGCAAGTGGGGGTAACCCCTTAAAAAAGTGGACGTGACCTTCACTGTGCGTCAGCGCTTCCACCGAAATAAAAAAATTGGTCGCATTTGATGGCTCCCTTCACACCGTACAACTTTTGTCTGGAACATGTTTTTGTGACGTCGATAATCACCGAGTTATTTAGGGTAGCAGAGATCAGAGGGACACCCTGTATATACACATAAAGTAACGTATGTATTGGGATTCTCTTCCCTTTTTTCTTTCATCGGTCGGAATCGATTGAATCGCTGCTACGTTAATATTACCGAGGCTCGTGCAAATTTCTTCCCTTTGTTTCTATAGTAGCCACTTTGGCACGATTTTACGACGTTCGGTAGACGATAGGTTGGCATTTTTTTACGCTCTTTTATTTTTCGCCTCCGGAAACGATGCAAGGAAAAAGCAATAATTTTGGCATTTTTGGCCAAATTTCGCAAATGGGAGGACCGAATATCTTTTGCTTAAAGGGAGGGTAGGGGTTTCAGCGTGAAAAAAGCACTTTTTTGCGATTTTTTTTTCATCTATATGAATAGAGTAAATTTATTGAAACCTTTTGTACATTGTTAAGTGTCATTTCAAGAACATTCCGTGAAATTTGTACGCGAAAATATCCACAAACAAGCCGGTGCCGCGTTTTTCTCGAAACCACTTTTTCAAAGTCCGTGTTCACTGCCATTTGAAAACTACATGACCGATTTATTTCAAACTTGGTACACACTTTCTACATATAAAATACCTCCCCCACACGGTTAGTTTGAGATTTCTTTTTACATTGAGGGGTTTTTCCACCCCCAAAATGGCGGAATTTTTCGTGAAAAATAGCACTTTTCACTTTACATGACCACCAAAAATTTGGAAATGAAAAAAAATAATCAAAGACCGTTGGGGGGAGGATTTGATGATACTTTGACTAAATTTCAATGGTACTTGATTTCGGATGATTTCTAGCTGAGATACAGTGAACACAGCAAATCGTGTTTTTTCCAAAGGCGTTCTTGGAAAAGCTTTGTCACCGGCTTGTTTGTGGATATTTTCGCGTACAAATTTCACGGAATGTTCTTGAAACGGCACTCAACAATGTGCAAAAGGTTTCAATAAATTTGCTCTATCCATATAGATGAAAAAAATTCGCAAAAAAGTGTTTTTTTTTCACGCTGAAACCCTTCCCTTAATGAGAGGTTCGGGAATTTTCTATGGGGAATAACAAAAACGCTTGGGGACTTAAAATGTGCAATATGATCTTGTCACTCTGTTGCTCTTCTCTTTCTCTCTCCTCTATTTCCGTGCCCGAATAAACCCAAACCCAAACTTACCGACATTTCCGCGCTCGGGTGATCGATGATCTCCAATTCGGTTTCCTGCCCGTCCACCATTATCGAGACATTCTTCTGGCCGTACTCCTCATCTGGAAAGAAAGGCCAGCAATTAATTGTACCCGAAAACGTCCACTAAATTATTCAAATTTGAACGATAAAGTCCACTGATTCAACGATTCTTCGATTCTAATCGCCATATTGAATTTGTCATTTTTTATTTTTTTTCCTGCCGTTCACTCGCAACGAACGAGTTTGGAATGAAAACAAAAGAAATACCAGCACTGTATGAATATTTTCAATTTTTCCAATTTTCGAATCTCTTCTTTGGAGTGAAGTGAGGGCCATTTACTTTGATAGAAATTATAACAAAAATTCACCAAATTATTCAACTTTGAATGATAAAGTTCAACGCTTCTTCGATTTTAATCGGCATATTGGAGTTGTAATTTTTTATGTTTTTTTCTCGCCGTTCACTCGCAACGAACGAGTTTGGAATGGAAAAAAAGAGAAATCCCAGCAAGGTAAATTTTTTTTCAATCTTGCCAATTTGTGAATCACTCATTGGAGTGAAGCCAGGGCAATTTACTTTGCTGGCAATTTCACGTTGAATTTGCCGATTAAAAAAGTGTCGATCACAGCCCTGCGGACTGGAAGGAACCCCTCAAGGTTCGTTATACTGGAGCAGCTATATCGATTGCCATTATTGTCGCTCTTCTCTCTCTCTTTCTCTTTCCCTCTCTCGCGTTCTCTCGCAGAGTCCCTTCAAACCTGGTGCCCAAATGCTGCTACGCACTTTGCAGTTTCCCTAAATGTCCTGGCTCCCCCTTCCCCATGGAAATTTATACACGCAAAAATATACTGCAAATTTATTTTATTAATAATTGTAATATATGTGAAATGTATGCCATATATTGAAAATATATGTTGCATATATGTGCCAAATTCTAATTTTCGTAACGTTTTTATATATGAGATGTGTATGCATGGTATTACTGTATATCAATGTATCATATATCAATGATATATGTAGCACGTACCCTGCATATATACCAGGTATATTAAGCATATATGTTGCATACACACTGCATACATACCACATACAGGGTGTCGAATAGGAAGTTGCTAAAACTAAATAAGTGTCTCTTCCCTCCATGAATTCAATAGGGGTCCCTTTTTCTAAGGTGCATACCTGGGGCCCCGCAGTTTTATTCCAGCCGTGGTTGAAGCAAGTACGCGCGCGTCCAAATGAGTAAGCTCACCACGGAAGAAAAAGTATATCTTATTGAGTGCTTCTTCTCGAGAGGAAAAATTTATAGTAATGCGTATAGAGGATTTCGTACTAAGTTTGGAACTCATAGAGTTGCCAGCGAAAACACTCTGAAAAGGTAAGAATTGAATATTTATTCATATTCATCTATCACACAACTTGTGTTTCAATTCAATTAAACTGCATTGAAGTAATTTTACGTTAATTTTTGTAGGATAATCGACAACTTCGTGAAGTATGGTACACTCCAGGACCGTAGACACGAGTTGCCAGGTCCATCTGTTACGGTGACTACACCAGAGAAGATCAACGAAGTTGAGAATTATTTCAAACAAAATCCAAATGATTCGATTCGGAAAGCTGCTCAAGCATTAAAAATAACCAAATCATCATTACACAACATTTTGAAATATTTTTTAAAGGTTCATCCGTATAAAATAAGCACTCATCAATTGTTAACTGAACATGCCATGACGAAACGCATCGAATTTTGTAACACTATTACGGGAATGTTTGAAGCCGAAGAACTTAATGAGAAATTGATTATTTATTCCGATGAAGCACATTTGTGGATGAATGTGTACGTAAACAAGCAAAATTACCGGTTTTGGGGAACGGAAAATCCCAACATATCGCTAGCGAAGTCCCTTCATCCACAGAAAGTAACGGCATGGGCAGCGATTTCAGTAAAAGGAATTTATTTGCAATTCTTGGAATCTACGGTAACAGGAGAGAGTTACAAACAGCTTTTGGAAACGAAATTCTTCCCTTATGGAAAAAAGAGGGGACTGGTTAAAAATGTGTACTTCATGCAAGATGGAGCGACGCCGCACCGGACTCATGAGGTGTTTGAAGCTATTCATCGCGTATATGGGACTCGAGTAATCGGTCTGGGGTACCCTAAATTTGCTCAAGGCGGACTAGAATGGCCTCCGTACTCACCGGACCTGAGCCCTTGTGATTTTTTCTTGTGGGGTTACATTAAAGATCATTGTTACGCTAAAAACCCCAGCACAGTAGAAGAACTGATCGCGGCCATCCAGGAAGTGGTTCGCGGCATTACGAACGATATGATGGACACAGTTTTTCACAGTTTTCAAAAGAGAATTGATTTTTGTGCACAATCTAATGGTTCGCACCTCGAAAATATCTATCATTAATCACTGTACTTTTTCGTTATTTTTATAAGATGTAATAAATTGACATAAAAAATATTTGGCTGGGTTTTATGTATGTGCGTTTAAAACTGCAGAGTTTCCTCTGTTTAAAGCAATTTGGCTTTTCTGATTCTGTGCACGTGTTTTAAAATGACAGTCGATTAGTTTCAGCAACTTCCTATTGGACACCCTGTATATACTGCATAAGTGGTACATATATGCCACATATATACAGATATGCGTAGCATATCTGTATATAGTGTTTATATGTAATAGTGCACTTTAACTGTAAGTTGAGTTTTTTTGAGTTTACATTTCAAGTTTTATTAAGTTTAACTGTAATAGTGTTTATACACAGCATATATTTCTTGTCAGGAATATGTATCAAAAATGTATGCGTCATATATGACGCATAAATGACACATATATAAGTCATATATGACGCATACATTTTTGATACATTTTTCTGACAATAAAATATATTGAAAATATATCGAAAATATATGCGTCGTATATGCCTCATATATGCATCATATATAGTGTTTATACGTAGCATATATTTTTTTGGTCAGAAAAATATATCGAAAATATATGGGTCATATATGCGTCATATATTTGGTGCATATATACTGAATATATACGTATTATTCTATTTTTCGTCACTATATATGCGACCGATATATATATATGTAGCATATATTTTCTGCATATATTTTACATACATAAATTTCCATGGGGGCTTCGTCGCCTCTCTCGTTCCTAGCCATCATCAGTCGCCAATATGTCATTTAAGGCCTTAGGCCACTCTAGAGGCCGAAAAAATAGGCTTTTTGGGGAATTTTCTTTTCAGAAAAACTACAAAATAAATCGAGATTACAAAAAAGGGTGTTTATCATACATATCGGTGACTGTATACAATAATTTTTTTGAAGCGACTAATTTCAAAATGGCGGCTGTGCAGAGTTTATCTCAAAACTGCATCTTTTAAGTTGGCCGGAAACGTAACTCAGACAATTTTCAACCGATTCACTTGAAATGTTGAACATATCTTGAAAAATACATTGTCTATGGAAGTACGTAGCACTTTATTTTATATTGCATGGTTCATTTGTTATTAACAATTATCTGACGATTTGATAGGCAAATTTTTGGAAACTGAAAAATTTCGTCAGATAATTGTTAATAAGAAATTAACTTTCCTCCTCCACCGCCCTTTTCCCTCATTGGCTCTTTTCGCCCCCTCTTCCTCCGCCATTTCCATCTGCACAACCGGAAGTCGAACGTGTGGCACCGGATGACAAAATCCAACGAAACAGCGAACGAGCACGTCAATAGGGTCAAAATCGAGTTTAGCCATCGGCGATCTTCCAATATCGCCGGAAGTGCATCACGTGGCTTCGTTTCACTTCCGGCTCGAATTTCATTCGCTTTTCCCGTCCTCTTTCCACGTATGTTTTGTGCGCGGGAAAAAATAGGAAAATTTCAACTCTGCACCCCCATGGAAATTTATGTATGTAAAATATATGCAGAAAATATATGCTACATATATATATATATATATCGGTCGCATATATAGTGACGAAAAATAGAATAATACGTATATATTCAGTATATATGCACCAAATATATGACGCATATATGACCCATATATTTTCGATATATTTTTCTGACCAAAAAAATATATGCTACGTATAAACACTATATATGATGCATATATGAGGCATATACGACGCATATATTTTCGATATATTTTTCTGACAAAAAAATAGATTGAAAATATATCGAAAATATATGCGTCATATATGACTCATATATGTGTCATTTATGCGTCATATATGAGGCATACATTTTTGATACATATTCCTGGCAAGAAATATATGCTGTGTATAAACACTATTACAGTTAAACTCAATAAAACTTAAAACTGAAACTTAAAAAAAATTAACTTACAGTTAAAGTACACTATTACATATAAACACTATATACAGATATGCTACGCATATCTGTATATATGAGGCATATATATACCATTTATGCAGTATATATGTGCTATGTATGCAGTGTGTATGCAACGTATATGCTAAATATATGTGGTATATATGCAGGGTAAATGCTACGTATATCATTGATATATGATACATTGATATACAGTAATACCACGCATATACATCTCATATATAAAAACGTTACGAAAATTAGAATTTGGCACATATATGCAACATATATTTTCAATATATGGCATACATTTCACATATATTACAATTGTTAATAAAATAAATTTGCAGTATATTTTTGCGTATATAAATTTCCATGGGGGCACGAGAATCGAAATGGTGGGCCTCGTGTAATTATATTTGTATATATTGTTTATTATGTATGCACGTAGATGGAATAACGGGTCGAAGTACAAAGAGGATGAACGAGCTAACGAAGCTCAGCCTACTATGGAATTAGCCAATTACACAACACAACTCGCCATGTCTCGTCCGGTATGCAATTAAATGCCAATTTGTTGTAGTTATTACGCAGTTACGTATTATTATTTAGATGGTTATGTGTGCCAGAATATTCCGGCGATCTTTTAGCCACGCTGTGCTGCCAACAAATCCATCTCGGCTCATCCGGCGTCCTGGATTATTCAGTTACAGGATAATCATACTTGTATGTGTCGCACGAGTGACAAATGAAATTTCCTTGCAACATATTATTACGTAATTGTAGCGCTTGTAATTATCAATCTCTTCAATTGATTACAAAACGTATCGTTCGAATATTTCAACGTCGTTTATGTTTGTTTTTTTTTCTCCAATGTTTGTTCGTATTTCCTTGCGGGCTTGTACGATCCCTGTTCCTTTTTTTATCGTAAGGTTGGTCGACAATCGTTGGTAGAGTGACGGAAATATTTCTTCCGAAATATAACGTTGTATTGATAATTTAAGTAATTTAATATTGTCTTTAATTAATTTTTTAATATATGTATAGTATAGTAATTTAGTTATTTGATATTGTGTACGTGTAGGAACCGCAAACAATTTTCGTTCAACTGTTTCATTTGGGGCCGAATTTTACACGAAAGACCAAAACTCCGAAAATCTGAACACCGTGAAAATAATTCGGCTATGGAAGTTTTAAAAGCTTCAAAATTTTCTTAAATCGACGAATTATTTAGAGATTTTTTTTTTATTGAGGAGTGATTTTACGTCAATTTTGAAATTTGTCTAGAGAATGTTGTACGTTCTACATAATTTACAGACAACTATGTAGACTTTCGCTGGTATAATCTTGTAATTTCGGTACATTAAAGTTCGGAATTTCAACCCGGCCCTCGTGTCAAAATCATGTCAGCGAAAGTCTACACGGTTGACTGTAAATGATGATAAACCCAAACAGACCCAAACAAATTTAAAAATTGACGAAAAATCACTTCTCAATAAAAAATAAAAATCTTGAAATAATTCATCGATTTATTAAAAATTTTGAAACTTTTAAAACTTCGATAGCCGAATTATTTTGACGGTGTTTTTTTATTTGCTGATTTTCGGAGTTTTGATCTTTCGGAGTTTTGAGCGTTCTGGCCATTCAAAGTTCGGAATTTCAACCCGGCTCCATCTTGAATTTCGGAACATTCAAATTCGGAACTTTAAACCGTCGGAGCATTCAAAGTTCGGAATTTCTTCAACCCGGCCCCTTTTATTTTGTGTGGTTTTAAAATTTATACCTTATATAATGATATTCAATCTTACATAGATTTAACAATTTACATTATGTTACCCAATTTATTTTATTTATTATACTTAAAGGATATATTTTCGCCTAATTTTTTATACGAATTATTTTATGCCACCTACCACCCCTCATCCCTCATTATCCGGTCAAAATTTTTCGGACACTTCAGATAATTTGAAAACATCAGATCACTAGATAATTGCCAAATAATGTTAGAATAATATACTTCATTCAATTGATTATTTTGCAAAGATACTATATGGCCCTATATAAAAATTATATTATTCTAATATAATTTTGCAATTATCCAAAGTGATCGGAAGTTTCGAAATGATCTGAAGTGTCCGCAAACTTTTGTCCGGTAGTTCACCTTGCGGCCTTTTTCTCCCGTAAAATATAGTCATATATTTAATTGTAAATAAAATAAAATTATTGCAATAATGATTTTTTTCGAATTTCACTCCTAACTTCGGCATTCCCGCGATTTTTTTCCCCATTCTTATGTGCAGTTACAATCACGTACGAATGAGTTTTACGCCTGGCACTGGTATACATGCATATGGTAATAACGGTCTCAGGGGCTTTCCTTGAAATCGCTTATAGACAGCGAGAAGAAAGAAGATCCGAATCACTATATTGTGAGAAATGAATTTTTTCTTCAGTTATGAATTCAAATAAAATTCACGGTTCAGCTCGAAATTTTATACGTTCGATTTCAAGTCAATATAGTTTGTACGAGAAAAAATACTCCAAAACAGCTAGTGACAAAAAATTGATGTTAACGAGGTCATTCACCAAAGGCCTGTTTTATATCTTGATAGGCCTGAAATATATTTTTTAATAATAGATTTCCTTTGACAAATACCTTAGATGATTAAACTGACTCTAAGAAAAATCGTTTATTTTACTCTATGAACTTTTATTTTATTTTAATATACTTTTATTCCTGGCAATGGAATTATATATTTAACTTCAGCATTTATTTTATTACGTCGAAAATAGTTTCCTCCAACTTTGCTCAGACACAGAGTCAAGCTGTACAAAAATAGTAGATAATCGTCGCAATATCGTATTCTCCTGAAAAAAAAACGAGTAAGATCAAGAGGCTAGAAGAAGGCTAGTTTTTTGACAGGTGATATTGTAGGCGCCGCGGGTGCTAAATCCAAGTTTGCCTAAAAATCGGGGTGTAGGGTTTTTTAGGGGATGAAAAGGGATGGGGGTGGATTAATGCCAAACTACAACCCCTACGAAGTCGGCGCCGTGAGACAAAATGTGCAGAAAAATTCGGGCTTTAAGTTTCTCCACAGCGCCGAAGTCATGGAAGTTCATTTTGGGGGTGAAAAAGTGGGGTGAAATTTTGAAAAATCAGTTTTAATTCAACAACTCTTTAGAAAAATGTCGTACACTTTTTGTTCAAATGGGAACGCTGTAGCCCTTGAAAAGACGCGTCGATCGAGTATTTAATCATCACTCTCCGATAATATCTTCACCCTAAAAAAAATGTTGAAATACCAAAAAAAAAATTCTTTGTCGAATAACTGAAAAATAATCGACTTTTCGCGTATATTGACCGCACGAATTCGCCGCCGTGGAACAATTTGTTTGATTGGAAAAGGCAAAATTCACGGGGGGTCCATAGAAACGAAAATATAGAGAACATTATTCTCTACATTTAGTACCTTCAAACCTTCCCCGAAGAAAACGATTGTTTTTGAGTTATTCAATAAACAATATTTCTTTGACACTGTGACAGTTTTTTTTGGCGGTGAAGATATTATCGGACAGGGATGATCAATTACTCGATCGACGCGTCTTTTCAAGGGCTACAACGTCCTCATTTGAACAAAAATTGTACGAATTTTTCCTAAAGAGTTATCGAATTAAAACTGATTTTTTAAAATTTCACTCCACTTTTTCACCCCCAATATGAACTTCTACGACATCGGCGCTGTGGACAGAAATAAATGCCGGATTTTTCTGAACATTTTGTCTCCCGGCGCCGACATCGTGGGGGTTGTAGTTTGGCATTAAACCCCCTTCATCCCCTAAAAAGAAACCCTACATCTCGATTTTTAGGCAAACTTGGATTTAGCACCCGCGGCACTTACAAAATTATCTGTCAAAAAACTAGCCTTCTATTTTTTCTGATTCCAATATGCAGCACGACTGTACTAAATGTTAAATGGCCTATGTTGAAAAGTTTTTTTTTTCAATTGTAAATTTTACAAATATTGTGTGGACGTTCGATTCAAGATTGGGAGGGTGCATTCAGTATATGACAAAGAATTTACTGTATACTTGTAAATAAAATGGAATCAAGAGAGCGCGCCGTATTGAGGAGGGGTAAAATTTCTGAAGTCTTCTCTTCTCAAAGCTTCACAGCCTCGGTTTTATTTATTAGCAGAGAAAAAGAAGAGAGAGGGGGAGAGAGAGAGAGAGAGAGAGAGAGAAACATTGGGAGCAAGGAACTTACCAAGTGACGCGTCGTAAGCACAGATATACTCGCTCGTGGTGAATTGTGCGGTCAGGGCGGTTTTTCCAACCCCCGACGCGCCGAGCATTCCAACCTTGTAAGTGGCCACTTTTCCAGCGTTGCTGTCGGCTCCTTCTTCCTCTCCGCCGATGCACGAGTGTTGCGATGCCGAACTGTTGGCAAACACGAGTATTTTACGTGAGCGCTTTCCCATAGGCCTTTGGTAATGATTCCTTCTGACGTCAGCGCGTGGGAATTAGTTGGTGAAGGCGTAGGCGAAGAAATAGTTACACGTGACTTCTTCTCGATAATCATACAATGGAAAGGATCAAACGCGAAGGATGGACAATTGAAAAGGGAAGGCTAGAGACCAAGGGTTAAGGAAAAAAAGAATATTACATATTATAAGGGATGATCAATATATATATATATATATATATATATATATATATATATATATATATATATATGTGGATAATATGTGGAAAAAATCAGCTCATACCCCTGCAAACAACAATATTATTTTACAAACAAATTCATGCCAAATGTGAGGGCCCTGACTTAAGGGAAGGATAGGGGTTTCAGCGTGAAAAAAAAACACTTTTTTGCGAATTTTTTTCATCTATATGGATGAAGTAAATTCATTGAAACCTTTTGTACATTGTTGAGTGTCATTTCAAGAACATTCCGTGAAATTTGTACGCGAAAATATCCACAAACAAGCCGGTGACAAAGCTTTTCCAAGAACGCCTTTGGAAAAACACGATTTGCGGTGTTCACTGTATCTCAGCTAGAAATGATCTGAAATCAAGTACCATTAAAATTTAGTCAAAGTATCATCAAATCCTCCCCCCAGCGGTCTTTGATAATTTTTTTTTTTCATTTCTAAATTTTTGGTGGTCATGTAAAGTGAAAAGTGCTATTTTTCACGAAAAATTCCGCCATTTTGGGGGAGGAAAACGCCCTCAATGTAAAAAAAAATCTCAAACTAACCGTTGGGGGGAGGTATTTTATACGTAGAAAGTGTGTACAAAGTTTGAAATAAATCGGTCATGTAGTTTTCAAATAGCAGTGAAAACGGACTTTGAAAAAGTGGTTTCGGGAAAAACGCGGCACCGGCTTGTTTGTGGATATTTTCGCGTACAAATTTCACGGAATATTCTTGAAATGACACTCAACAATGTACAAAAGGTCTCAATAAATTTACTCTATCCATAGAGATGATGAGAATTCGCAAAAAAGTGTTTTTTTTTCACGCTGAAACCCCTACCCTCCCCTTAAGTGTAAGTAGCTTTCCACATTTTTCTTGGCCACTTCCTGTGCAGAAATTTGTTGGGGAGCCTCCAGATCCTACACACCCCTGCAGGGATTCGATAGGGAGGCAGCACGTGGGGAGTCCCTATCGGAATTCAATTGGATCCCACGCCATAGCCCCATTGACGTCGTTTGAGAATTCTTACCACGTTCGAATAGAAAAAATGTGAAAAAAAACTCGGTGTGTTGAAACACAACCTGCACGCTTCGTGAGCGTTTACGCGTGTGATGATATGTCAAAGTGCAGCGAAATAAATTTCAAACGATAATTGCACTGGATTTTCACTTATGTGATTCAAATCGATTTGTAAGGTATACCTTTCCAAGCGATTTATACTTTACTAAGATCCACTCATTTTGTTTATCTATATATTTTGTTTCGAAAAATCAACTCACACAATGCGATCGGATCCATGAAGAATCGGGTCGGATTTTGTTCGACAATGTGGGAATAGTTTAGTACTCAAATTGGATTCGTACATTGGATTCCAACGTGGAATTTCGATCAGAGCTCAATGCACGAGCGTGACGTTTTGGTATAGTTAGTAAAGTTTTAGTATCAGAAAGTGGCAACGAGTATTAGAATCCAATTGAATCCCTACGATCCTGACAATCTCGAAAATTCTTTACGTTCACACTCGAATAACTCAACAGCTGATCAATATTTGGCGAATCTGGTCAAATATGCTGAAAGCAATCACAAGAGCATTGAAAATTCTTCTTTTTCAAACCCGGTGTCATCATGCTTGCACATGCAACAGCTGTTGGCAAAATGCCTTTTTTATTGTCACAAAAAATACGCACGCAAATATATGCATACAGTTGAAAAAATATATGCCCACGTAAAATATACACAAATGCACGCAAGTTCAAAAACGTTTTTTTAAGGGGTTATATGCAGTTAAAATTTTCGAAAAATCGATTAAAAAAGATCGTAATGTTCATATCTTTAGGTACGCGCACAGAAAATTTCTTGTCAATCCGGCGAATATTCTCGAAGTTACACGCACATTTGTGATGACGTGTCAGAGCGTTCGAAAGTGCTTTTGAAACTTTAAACGCGTTTTTTTCAAAACTGTGTGTTTTAAAACCGTTGAGCAAGATTTCTCGGAAACGGCTGAACCGATCAGTCTCAAATTTTAACGCAATCTTTTCAGGTATATTTTTTAGTAATTAATCGAAGGTTTTTTCTCACCGATAAATATTTTTCATTTTCGAAACAATTTAAGGCCTGAATTTTCGTCAAAAATCGATTTCGTTTTAAGCAGCCGCCATTTCGTCAATAATTATTATTTTGCTTATTCCTGCGATCAATTACAAGATAATCCATTATATTAACGAAATATTTTTGGTTTTTTCATTTTAGGTGATCCCGGAGATCAGTTGTAGCAGCTTTGAAAATAATTTTTTTTTACAAATAAAAAATGTTAAAACACAGTTAAAAGTTACGATAATATGTGTACAAATTTTTACGTTAATAGATTTAAAGGTCTGCTCAAGAAAAATTCTTTAAAAATCGATCTTTTTGGGCCTCCCGGCTGCATATGACCCCTTAAAAATTCTTCTTTTTTCAAACCCGCAATCATTATGCTTGCTGGCAAAATACCTTTTTTATTTTCACAAAAAATACGCACTCAAATATATGCACACAGTTTAAAAAATATATGCCCACGTTAAGGGAAGATATACACCTAGATTCACCTACATTCCGTCGACCGTAGAAGACCTACACTATGGGCCTGGTATCGATGATTCCATGTAATTTGACAAATTTCATGATTTATTCATTCCCAAATTTTCAAACGCGTTTTTCTCAAAACCACGTTTTCGAATCGGTACCCAAAATTTCTCGAAAACCAATGAACCGATTGCCTTGCGGTTTTTTGTGGTTATTCTATACACCATTATCCAGTACTTGTCATAGGATTTTTTTTTCCGTTACTTAGTTTTCGTTTTATAGGCAAAATAATAACTAATTTTTGGCCCAAAAATCACTATTTATGTTCAAACGTCCGCCATTTTGTCATAAATCGATATTTTCAAAATCGGCTATGACAAGTACTAGATTATAGTATCTAATTTATTAATCTTTTTGGTTTTTTTTTCAGATGATTTTTGAAGAAACGCCAGTGGGTACCGTATACGCAGATTTTTTTACGACGCTCCAAGGATCATACAATATCCTTGTACATTTTTGATATTTTTAAATAAAGAAAATTAAACATATTTTTGAACGTGTATACTTTTAGATAATTAAAACCCCAATCCGAAATTTCAAAAAGTTTTCCTTGAAAAAATTCACAAAAATGACCTTTTTTCCGGCTCCTAGGTGTAAATTTTCAAACGCGTTTTTCTCAAAACCACGTTTTTCAAATCGGCACCCAAAATTTCTCGAAAACCAATGAACCGATTGCCTTGAGGTTTTTTGTGGTTATTCTATACACCATTATCTAGTACTTGTCATAGGATTTTTCTTTTCCGTTACTTAGTTTTTGTTTTATAGGCAAAATAATAAGTAATTTTTGGCCCAAAAATCACTATTTATGTTCAAACGTCCGCCATTTTGTCATAAATCGATATTTTCAAAATCGGCTATGACAAGTACTAGATTATAGTATCTAATTTAATAATCTTTTTGGTTTTTTTTTCAGATGATTTTTGAACAAACGCCAGTGGGTACCGTATACGCAGATTTTTTTACGACGCTCCAAGGATCATACAATATCCTTGTACATTTTCGATATTTTTAAATAAAGAAAATTAAACATATTTTTGAACGTGTATACTTTTAGATAATTAAAACCCCAATCCGAAATTTCAAATAGTTTTCCTTGAATTCACGTAAATGACCATTTTTCCGGCTCCTAGGTGTATATCTCCCCTCAAATGTACACGAATGCACACAAGTTCAAAAACGTTTTTTTTTAAGGCGTAACCCCCACTTGTAGCGCAAAAAACGCCTTTTTCATGATTTTTTTAAAAGAAAACTACAAAGCTTTTTTAATCGATCAATATACCATCTTAAAGAACTCATCTTGAAGAACTTTCAGTAATTTTTTTATTGAAAAATATTACATTGTTTAGTGGCAAATGGCCGTCAATGAAATAATGTTCTTATATATACGGTTTGCGGTGAGCAACATTGCGGCGAAGTGGATCATCTGAAAAAAAAAATGCGGATGGATTTAGTCAAATATAAGTATAAACTAGTCTTTAATCGAAGGATTTTAAAAAATATTCATTTTTCACAAAATGGCGGACAGTCAAAGTTAATGGTTCGATTTTAACGAAAAAAAACGCCCGTTTTTTGGCTATAAAACGGCCATTTTTTTTTTGAAAAAAAAAAAATCGAACGATTAAAGACTACATTTTTATGTATTACATAAGCCTGGAAAATTTCAAGAAGATCGGTTCATTAGTGTTCGAGTAATCTTGGTCACCGACTTCAGAAATGCCATTTTGAGAAAAACGCGTTTAAAGTTTCTCCTTCAACGCTCCTTCAACGCGGATTCTTCTCTTTCAACGCTCATATCTCAGTCAATTTTGTTCGGATCGACTTGAAATTTTCAGGACATATTCTCAGATACTCATACTTCAAAAAAATGCAATAAAAAAAAATCGATTTTTTCAAAATCGCAAGTGGGGGTAACCCCTTAAGTCAAGAGGATACTACACAGCATCGAATAATGAAAGTGAAGGCACCAAAAAGTGGAGTTAAAGAAAAGACACAGAAGAGAAGCTAATAATGAAGCGAAGCGCGACTAATTGATGATAGCAGATGAGCATCGTGAGATAAGACGGGAGAGATTAAACATGAAAGATAAAGTTTGGGAAAGAATGTATAGAATAATGACATTTCGCTGAATAAGTCAAGTGGAAGGCTTGTTCGAGGATGTACGAGGGAGAGAGAGAGAGAGAGAGAGAAAGAAAGAAAGGTAGGTCGAGTGGTTTCGAGCTTGAAATTTAATTCTCTTTCATTTGTCTGGACGCTGCAGGGGCGCTTTTGTATGCCCTCTCAATCTCCACGAAGTAAGTTTGCCTTATCTAACGGATTCTCAATGTTCCGACTACGAGCACATACGAGGGCCTGCCCTGATAAAGTGGCCCTTTAATTGTTACCAGTTCATGAATAGTTCCAGTCCCGATACTGCTCCTCGTGCAGGTTTTGTTGTGTGTTTAATTTGTTTCAAAACGAACATTTGTTAGAGCCGAAGTGACAAGGCTCGATGCGGTTTAATCAGTTTGAAATAACATTCGATTCTGTCCACCCCAGTGACGTTTTGAATTCCTCGGCTATTTCGCAATGGAATGAATGAATTCGAAAATTTGTTACATTCTCCGGGACGAAAAATGCGTTTTTACTACACAAAAGGAAGCGCCCTGAAACTAAGATCTAAAAAAATTAATAATTATGACAAATTATATCGTTAACGATATTAGCAATACTTTTTTTTTACCTTAAACGTGCTATTATATGATTAACATTATTTACAGGTATTTACGTGTAAATAATAGAAATTATAACATAATAATTAAAATTAATTTTTCGTAATCAAAAATTGTGTAATTTCCCCAAGTATTGAAGATATTTACAAATTGTTTCGAAAAAAGTTTGGCGAATTTTGGAAGAAGTCAAAATTGGTGGCGACAGCTTGATTTCTTATCATTTGATTTCTTTGAATTGATCACGTTCACGTGACCAGTTTCAACTTCGTCCCAGATTGGTTAAACTTTTTTCGAAACAGTTTGTCAATATCTGCTCAGGGAGATTACAAAATGTTTATCCATATTATAGCGCGGAGGATATTGTGAAAATGTAAAAACTCTCGTTTGTCTCTTGACGCAAATCAATTCGAAGAGGAAGATTGATTGAACCCAAACAAACCCAAACAGACCCAAACAAACTTATTCCCAGATTGGTTGAAATTTTTTCGAGTTCGTAAATATCTGCTCGATACTGTTTAATCAGTTTGTATTTTGGAGTATGTGCAAAAATATATAATATAATTTTCCGAATTCACAATTTTATAATGGAAATCATAAAAATGAAAGTTCTCTGGAAGCACATATTGACAGACGTTTCATTTTGAACATTTTTTCATTTTTTTCAGACAGACGTTTCATTTTTAACTCCGTAACATTTTTTTCCATTAAATAACATAATTTTTAATGACATATTTTTGTTCTCAAATTTAACGAGTAACTGGTGCGAAACTGCAAAAAAAAATCAGTCTCCATTTTGATGATGATTACACATGTTTAGGAACAATACACTTGTTCTGCAAAACTTTATCAATCGGTCCGGGAAAACGGGGAGAGGTAGAAAAAAAACCAAATTGAAGGTGAATTAACAAGTTGACTGGCTTCTGCATGGATTTAACTGAACAAAAAATTTCCGAGTTCGAGGACCCTTACAAAAAACAAGAAAAAATTGGAAAATGTTTGTCTCGCGCTATTCCTTATGAATGCGCGATAACCGCAGCTCATAATTTTTTTTTGCCAAAATATCTCAAACCTAGAAGCTCAAAGCTTCAAAATGATTTTTTTTCATGCCGATACGACTATTTTTCACACAGATACAGCGCTTCAAAAAACACTAAAAAATGTAAGACATTTTCGCTTCCTTTAAGGCAGTAGTCTGCTTTACAGGCTTCAAAAAATCGATTTGAAGAAGAGGAAGGATTATTGTAT
Source organism: Ophion ellenae (assembly GCA_963210295.1). Classification (NCBI taxonomy): domain Eukaryota; kingdom Metazoa; phylum Arthropoda; class Insecta; order Hymenoptera; family Ichneumonidae; genus Ophion; species Ophion ellenae. Next base: position 21,752,066 of record OY723397.1, on the reverse strand, counting down.
GGCCCGGGGATAGCTGATTAACATCTAATTAGTGCAAGTATCCAAAAACTTATATTTTTTTGGACCGAAAACTTTAAAGCCCGTTTTCTCGAGTTTTCATTTTCACAAGTTTTAGAAAACGGTGCCGGCGATGGCAAAAACAATATATGTCCGATCGAAAAAAATCAAAGTGATCTAGCTTCAGTATTAAATTATCTTCTATTTGAACTAAAAAGTTGGACAAAAGTACTATTTAAATTACTTGTTTTACAACTTGAAGTGAATTTTTTTTTTTCAAAAAAGTGATTTTTTTTTCAAACTTCGAAAAAATTTGGAATTTCATCATTTCTTCGGTATTTTTTTAGTTCATATAGAAAAGGAACTTATAAAAACTAAAAAAAAATTTGGTTCGACTGTTTCAGATGTATCGTACGACCTCCATCACCGGCACCAATTTACAAGTGCAGACTCCAGGCGCCCCAGAAAAATCGTTACAACTTTGAAAAATTTCAATATTTTTTAATAATAAAAATTGTTTTTTAAAGCTTGAATATAATACACTATCGTCTCAAAATTTCGTTTACCGCAATCATTTCCTTCCCTTTCAAAAAAATTGCTGAAAAAAACGCTTTTTTTCGGCTTCTAAAGCAGACTACTGCCTTAATTTGTTCGAGTAGTGTATATATAACGTACGTAAAGAAATCCTTTCAGGGAAGAGGTTTTCGAAATATTTCTCATTTTCGAATAACTTTAATTTTGTTATTTTCTCTTTATTTATCACAGGAACGATACATGCTTCTTTGCATGAGCCTTAAATTTATTATTCATAAAATAGTGTGAGTGCATTGACAAATAAAATTTACTTCGTCAATAACTGTTTATAATTAATTGTAGTAACAGCAGAATGTAAATAAATTCCAAAGGGAATTGACTTTCGATTGTTCTCGGCGGAATAATAATAAAAAAATATTGCTACATTAAGGTGGTATGGCAAAGGTGTTTTTGTCCACAGGATAAAATAGCGTGGCGAAATAATTGAATTATGAAATTTGGTATCCGATGTTGGCATAAGATACAGGAGGGCGGTGAAGAAAGGTTGAAAAACCGACGAGGTGGAGGTGCCTCAACGTCGTAATAGTCCTGCGCTCCCGAGGGTCTGTTGATCCAAGCGTAAGTAACGGGACAAGATGCCTTCAGGCTGGAAAAGCTCTCGCAACCGTGGTAACGGAGTACACGAGCGTTTAGAAGAGACCCGGTCACCTCCTGCGATTAAACGACGCGCGAAATTGAACGCGTCCGTCGCTGGCGTATCGTACGCGTTCATTCGCGGTTATGAATTTTTGGCGGATCACGAAAGTTGGTTATTTTTGGAAATATCTTTCATTTGTTCTAATAAATATACTCGTCCGTTTTTTAAATACATTTTTGGACGATGCGGCGATGGTTGAGTCGAAAAAGACCCAATTGACACGAAATGGCCGCTCAAATGTGTAAAATGGCCGAGATCGAGGAAAATGGCAGCCCCAAGACGATACACAAAATGGCTGCCCCTAAGACGATACACGAAATGGCAGCCCCAAGAAGATACACAAAATGGCTGCCCCAAGATGATACACAAAATGGCAGCCCCTAAGACGATACATGAAATGGCAGCCCCCAAGACGATACACAAAATGGCAGCCCCCAAGACCATACATGAAATGGCTGCCCCAAGATAATAATCAAAATGGCAGCCCCCAAGTCGATACACAAAATGGCAGCCCCCAAGACGATACACAAAATGGCAGCCCCCAAGACGATACACAAAATGGCAGCCCCCAAGAAGATACACAAAATGGCTGCCCCAAGACGATACACAAAATGGCAGCCCCCAAGACGATACATGAAATGGCTGCCCCAAGACGATAATCAAAATGGCAGCCTCCAGGACGATACACAAAATGGCTGCCCCAAGACGATAATCAAAATGGCAGCCTCGAGGACTGGCTCCAGGGCAGCCTCCAGGACAGCCTCCAGGACCAGCCTCCACGACAGGATACACAAAATGGCTGCCCCCAAGACGATACACGAAATGGCAGCCCCAAGAAGATACACAAAATGGCAGCCCCCAAGTCGATACACAAAATAGCTGCCCCAAGACGATACACAAAATGGCAGCCCCCAAGACGATACACAAAATGGCAGCCCCCAAGACGATACACAAAATGGCAGCCCCCAAGACGATACGCAAAATAGCAGCCCCCAAGACGATACACAAAATGGCAGCCCCCAAGACGATACACAAAATAGCAGCCCCCAAGACGATACACAAAATGGCAGCCCCCAAGACGATACACAAAATGGCAGCCCCAAAACGATACACAAAATGGCAGCCCCCAAGACGATACACAAAATGGCAGTCGCCAAGATGACACACAAAATGGCAGCCCCCAAGACGATACACAAAACGGCAGCCCCCAAGGCAATACACAAAATGGCAGCCTTCAAAATGATACACAAAATGGTAGCCCCCAAGACGATACACAAAATGGCGGCCCCCAAGACGATACACAAAATGGCTGCCCCAAGAGGATACACAAAATGGCTACTCTAAATAAAACGAAACAGTTGCACCGAGGAGTTTGGCAGATTGGCAGAGCTACACGAAATGGCTGCTCCGTTGGAATACACAAAATGGTGGACGAAATTGACACTTCATCAGGTGTGGAAGTGGCTGCTTCGAAAAATTGTATAGAATGGATGGACCGAAACAATGACTACTCCGTGAAATTAGCCAAAATGGTTGCCCTGATAAAATACAAGAAACAATCGACCAACGCGAGTACACAAATGTTTGCCGCGTAAAATGTCTGCCACGAGCTATCTTGTTCAGCTAAAAAAAAAGCCAAGCAAACGTTGCAATTGAGTTCAACTAGTGTGAAATTCATTTCAAATCTATCCGCGTAATAAGAGTTGTCGAAGAAGACAGATGGGTGGGCGCCGCGATGAGTTAGAGGAGAAGCGATGCCGTGGATATATATATATATATATACATACACTATTTCTTTGATTCCTCCGGCTCGTAGGATACGCGAAAAAATTGGCGCTTCACCGCAATTCTTCCCGATTTGCGGAAGATGTTCCGTAATTCAATGTATGGGCTTTTTCGTGTAAAACAAGTTTTTAATGATTTTTCGCTACTTTTGGAACGCCTCAATAATTGATTTTCATAAAATGAAACAAAGAGCTGCTAAAGATCAATTGACGTTGATTACAATTGCTATTTGGCATCACAATGTTGTTGCAATAAAAACATCCATCTTTATAGCATATATATGATATAAGTACATAAATATAAAAAAAATCTACACATTTTTTCGATATAAAAGATGGATACACTTTTACGTTAAAAAAATTGACAAATTTCCCGGTAAAGAGTCCCGACAATCACGCAATGGTGAATGAATTTAAAAAAATTAAAAAACAAAATACCACCTCGCTAGAGAATTTGAAAATATATAGAAGTAGAAAAAAATCGTGGCTAGATTCGTAGGGAATGTTCCGCAAGAAATTGTACAAAACCGAGCGCACTCGTCCGAATTAATCGAAAGCAAGAAAATGGATCGTGGATTTTCGTCGGGAAATGAAAATTCTGAGGTGAAAAATCGCGATGCTCTGAACGGTCGTGAGTAAGAAAAACGTACAGGAGCGAGAAACACAGCGAGGAATAAGAACCTGAATTGATAAGGGTTGGCTGGGAGTACGAGGGTGAGACAAATGTAAGCTGGCGTGCGCGAGGGGCGTAAAAAACGAACGAAAGCGAGCAAGAGAGAAAGCGGGAGAATTACAGGCTCCGAAATAACACGAGAAGGAATAAAATAGTGTCGGTGAAGAAGATTGAGTGAGGGAGGGTGAAACTGAGAAGAAATCACATTGTCGATGGATTTTTCACTCCCTACCGATACAGACATTTATAATCTCGCGATCTGCGGAAAAACTTGGCAATGCAACCGAAAGTTTTCACGAATGTGTTCGGGACACACGTTCGCCAAGAAGAGGAAGAAATAATTTTATGGGCTTTTTCGGAAAATGAAATATACTTTTCCTTTCGTTGTGACCAAAAGTGACGAATCTGAAATCACTATAACTCTGCTTCCTAAAGGATTTACAATTCTGATTCGGGCAAATGTTATTGAGAATCTTTCATACGTCGAAATAACATTCCATACTATCCATCCTAGTGACTTTTTCAATTCCTTGGCTACTTCGGAATTGAATGAATAATTTCGAAAATTCGTTACATTCTCCGGATCGAGAAATACGTTTTTACTACACAAAAGGAAGCGCCGTGAAGCTAAAATCTAAAAAAATTAATAATTCTGACATATTATATCGGTAACGATATTAGCAATACTTTTTTAAATCTTAAACGTATTATTATATGATAAATATTATTTACAGGTCTTCATTTACGTGTAAATAATGGAAATTACAATATGATAATTGAAATTAATTTTACATAATCGAAAATTGTGTAATTTCCTTAAGTATTGAAGATATTTACAATCTGATTCGAAAAAAGTTTAGCGAATTTGGGAAGAAATCAAAATTGATGGCGACAGCTTGATTTTTGATCATTTAATTTCTTTAATTTGATCACGACGTCGTGACCAGTTTTAACTTCTTCCTGGATTGGTTGAACTTTTTTCGAAACAGTTTGTAAATATCTGCTCAGGGAAATGACAAAATGTTTACCCATATTATAGCGCGTTAGGATATTGTGAAAATGTCAAAACTGTCATTCGTCTCTTGACGCAAATCAAATTGAAGAGGAAGATTGATTGAACCCAAACAAACCCAAACAGACACAAACAAACTTATTTCCACATTGGTTGAGCTTTTTTCGAAACGGTATGTAAATACAGGCAAACCTCGATATAATGAAAATTTGTCCATTCCCTTCCGATAGAAACCCGAAACCTTCATACAACAACATAATAATATACATTGTGCCCTAATTGCTAATTGCTTGTAAAAGTGGCTCTAATTTGAACCTTTCTTTTTAAAAAAAATATACCTATATTTATACCACTCATTTTTTTTATGAACATTTTAAGGGCAGATATACACCTAGATGGTCGAGGTCGAGGATTTAGAAGCTATGAACATTCCGTCGACCGTAGAAGACCTACACTATGGGCCTGATATCGATGATTCCATGTAAGTTGACAAATTCCATGATTTATTCCTTCCCAAACTTTCAAACGCGTTTTTCTCAAAACCACGTTTTTCAAATCGGTACCCAAAATTTCTCGAAAACCAATGAACCGATTGCCTTGAGGTTTTTTGTGGTTATTCTATACACCATTATCTAGTACTTGTCATAGGATTTTTCTTTTCCGTTACTTAGTTTTTGTTTTATAGGCAAAATAATAACGAATTTTTGGCCCAAAAATCACTATTTATGTTCAAACGTCCGTCATTTTGTCATAAATCGATATTTTCAAAATCGGCTGTGACAAGTACTAGATTATAGTATCTAATTTAATAATCTTTTTGGTTTTTTTTCAGATGATTTTTGAAGAAACGCCAGTGGGTACCGTATACGCAGATTTTTTACGACGCTCCAAGGATCATACAATATCCTTGTATATTTTTGATATTTTGAAATAAAGAAAATTAAACATATTTTCGAATATATAGACTTTTAGATAATTAAAATCCCAATCCGAAATTTCAAATAGTTTTCCTTGAAAAAATTCACAAAAATGACCTTTTTTCCGGCTCCTAGGTGTAAATTTTCAAACGCGTTTTTCTCAAAACCACGTTTTTCAAATCGGTACCCAAAATTTCTCGAAAACCAATAAACCGATTGCCTTGAGGTTTTTTGTGGTTATTCTATACACCATTATCTAGTACTTGTCATAGGATTTTTCTTTTCCGTTACTTAGTTTTTGTTTTATAGGCAAAATAATAAGTAATTTTTGGCCCAAAAATCACTATTTATGTTCAAACGTCCGCCATTTTGTCATAAATCGATATTTTCAAAATCGGCTATGACAAGTACTAGATTATAGTATCTAATTTAATAATCTTTTTGGTTTTTTTTTTCAGATGATTTTTGAAGAAACGCCAGTGGGTACCGTATACGCAGATTTTTTACGACGCTCCAAGGATCATACAATATCCTTGTATATTTTTGATATTTTGAAATAAAGAAAATTAAACATATTTTTGAATGTATATACTTTTAGATAATTAAAAACCCAATCCGAAATTTTAAATAGTTTTCTTTGAAAAATTCACAAAAATGACCTTTTTTCCGGCTCCTAGGTGTAAATTTTCAAACGCGTTTTTCTGAAAACCACGTTTTTCAAATCGGTACCCAAAATTTCTCGAAAACCAATGAACCGATTGCCTTGAGGTTTTTTGTGGTTATTCTATACACCATTGTCTAGTACTTGTCATAGGATTTTTCTTTTCCGTTACTTAGTTTTTGTTTTATAGGCAAAATAATAAGTAATTTTTGGCCCAAAAATCACTATTTATGTTCAAACGTCCGCCATTTTGTCATAAATCGATATTTTCAAAATCGGCTGTGACAAGTACTAGATTATAGTATCTAATTTAATAATCTTTTTGGTTTTTTTTCAGATGATTTTTGAAGAAACGCCAGTGGGTACCGTATACGCAGATTTTTTACGACGCTCCAAGGATCATACAATATCCTTGTATATTTTTGATATTTTGAAATAAAGAAAATTAAACATATTTTCGAATATATAGACTTTTAGATAATTAAAATCCCAATCCGAAATTTCAAATAGTTTTCCTTGAAAAAATTCACAAAAATGACCTTCTTTCCGGCTCCTAGGTGTAAATTTTCAAACGCGTTTTTCTCAAAACCACGTTTTTCAAATCGGTACCCAAAATTTCTCGAAAACCAATGAACCGATTGCCTTGAGGTTTTTTGTGGTTATTCTATACACCATTATCTAGTACTTGTCATAGGGTTTTTCTTTTCCGTTACTTAGTTTTTGTTTTATAGGCAAAATAATAACTAATTTTTGGCCCAAAAATCACTATTTATGTTCAAACGTCCGCCATTTTGTCATAAATCGATATTTTCAAAATCGGCTATGACAAGTACTAGATTATAGTATCTAATTTAATAATCTTTTTGGTTTTTTTTTTCAGATGATTTTTGAAGAAACGCCAGTGAGTACTGTATACGCAGATTTTTCAAGACGCTCCAAGGATCATACAATATCCTTGTATATTTTTGATATTTTTAAATAAAGAAAATTAAACATATTTTTGAATGTATATACTTTTAGATAATCAAAAACCCTAATCCGAAATTTCAAATAGTTTTCCTTGAAAAAATTCACAAAAATGACATTTTTTCCGGCTCCTAGGTGTATATCTCCCCTTAAACAACATGATCTCGATGTAACGAAACCTCGATAGAACGAGGTTCCCTAGAGATTCGTTATATCGAGGTTCGACTGTATCTGCTCAGGGAAATTACAAAATGTTTATCCATATTGTAGCGCGTTAGGATATTTTGAAAATGTAGAAACTCTCGTTCTGCTTTGTTTGGGTTATACGAATTTTGAATAAACGAATAAGTAAGATTTATTCGTTCAAAATTAATTTTTCCAGATAACCCTAATTTTCCGGTCGTCACAGTAACTTGATCCCTTAAACTAATCTTTATTGCATTATTATTATTAATATTATTCACACGTAATTGAATACCTGTAAATGATAATAATAATATAGTGACAAATTTAAGATAAAAATGGAAACTCCCACGCATGGGCACATGGTAATGGTATGCTGTTGGTATTGCTTACAAGGTGTTCTACAGCGTATATTGCATACCGTATGATATCGAAGAGTGACAATGACAAAAGAAGAGACTGATCTTTTTATATACTTTGCACCTTCGTCTTCCTATATCGTCACCCTATTCTTGGATTACTCGTAATAAATTTTCTCCGACTTTCGAAAATGTGAGAAAAATCTGAAGAATCGCGTCCCTCTTTCTTTTTCTCCCTTTCTCCTCACATGTCGCGTTCTCTGCTCGAACTATAATAAGATCGTGCAATTCAAACGTGCTACCACGGGAAAACGAACGTAAAAAAAACAAGACCTTTGTGCACCGATAAATTTCGAAAGTGGTTAATATCAGGGAGCTTGTATTTCATTGAGGGGTTAGGCTAATGTGAAAACTTAAAAAAAAACGGTACTTCCCTGGGGCTACAAAATTGAAAAAGAAGGTCCAACATACGGTACAGAAATAGCCGATTGAAGGTCGGATATCTCGGCAAAAAATTGACGCAGAGAGACCTAAAAAAATCAAAGTGAAGCTGAATAAACAAGCCAACTGATCTATGCATTGATTTAGGGGGTTAACCCTACTTGCGATTTTGAAAAAATCGATTTTTTTTTATTGCATTTTTTCGAAGTATAAGTATCTGAGAATATGTCCTGAAAATTTCAAGTCGATCCGAACAAAATTGACTGAGATATGAGCGTTGAAAGAGAAGAATCCGCGTTGAAAGAGAAACTTTAAGGGGGGATTGTCTTTTTTTTCGCAAAATTTACCGCTTTTTGGGAATTTTTTTGTGAAGAAAGTATACAACGGAAATCTTGTGAAACTTGGCATATAGTTTTATTGATCTGTTTACTACATACAAAAATTTTTTTAAACAATTTCATCAAAAAATCCGCCTCCCACCCCCCTCGACGCGCGATGGTCCTTTTTTGATGGTGTGCACGATTTCTCAAAAACTATTCAACCGATTGCCTTCAAATTTGGACAGAATGCTCAGCTGACATCCTTTTATCGTTTGATGAAGCAAAAAAGCAATACGTTTAATAGTTTTTTATTTATAACAAAAAATCGATCAATTTTTTTCGAAAAATCGATACTTCAAGTTCAAAACGTCACCAAATCGTCAATTTTTTTTTTCCCTTCATCGAACGATAGCTATATGTGTCTAAAGTAAAATGCTTTTTGGGTTTTTGTTGCAGGATGAACGTGAAGGCTGTAATCGTGCACACCATCGAAAAAGGACCATCGCGCGTCGAGGGGGGTGGGAGGCGGATTTTTTGATGAAATTGTTTAAAAATTTTTTTGTATGTAGTAAACAGATCAATAAAACTATATGCCAAGTTTCACAAGTTTTCCGTTGTATACTTTCTTCACAAAAAAATTCCCAAAAAGCGGTAAATTTTGCGAAAAAAAAGACAATCCCCCCTTAAACGCGTTTTTCTCAAAATGGCATTTCTGAAGTCGGTGACCAAGATTACTCGAACACTAATGAACCGATCTTCTTGAAATTTTGCAGGCTTATTTAATACATAAAAATGTAGTCTTTAAACGTTCGATTTTTTTTTTCGAAAAAAAATGGCCGTTTCATAGCCAAAAAACGGCCGTTATTTTTCGTTAAAATCGAACCATTAACTTTGACTGTCCGCCATTGTGTGAAAAATGAATATTTTTTAAAATCCTTCGATTAAAGGCTAGTTTATACTTATATTTGACTAAATACATCCGCATTTTTTTTTCAGATGATCCACTTCGCCGCAATGTTGGTCACCGCAAACCGTGTATATAAAAACATTATTTCATTGACGGCCATTTGCCACTAAACAATGTAATATTTTTCAATAAAAAAAATTACCGAAAGTTCTTCAAGATGTGTTCTTTAAGATGGTATATTGATCGATTAAAAAAGTTTTGTAGTTTTCGTTAAAAAAATTCATGAAAAAGGGCTTTTTTTGCGCTACAAGTGGGGGTAACGCCTTAACATTTGACGTTGAAAAAGAAGACTTTTCTAGCCAAAGCAAATGATCGAGAGTATTTTTCCAAAAACTGGGTCAAAAAAAGTCATCAATTGTACAAATGGCAAGCAAAAACCAGAGATGATTTTTATCTCGAAAACCGTGGGAGTTTCACTAAACTAAAATTTCAGCATATAGTTGCAGAGGACACCCTGTATATTATAGAAAACAAGTGAATAAAATTGCTTAAGTAAATAAATAAAATGCATAAAAGGAGAACACCCTGTATATTGTAAATTGACAATTGCAAATTGAAATTCTAACCTGTAAATTGAACCCTGTAAATTGAAAATAAGTAAATAAATAAAATTCATAAAAGGAGACCACCCTGTATATTATAGAAACATGTAAATAAAATTGCAATTGGCAACAAGCCAATCAAATGATCGAGCATTCAATATCGCAAGTGTCAATGAACATGAGATTTCTCGGGAAATCACATTGACGTTTATCCGATAATTGTTGGTCCATAAACGGTTCGAAAAATTATGCAAAGCCTGACCTGAGAAGTCTTGCGTCCCTCGTGCTGCTGCAACTCGTACCGGACGACGTTACGCTGTTTATACTCCGACTGCGGCGACTCTTGAGAGAATCACCGAGGTTGAACACCCCATTCGCGGTTATCGAGAACGATCGTAGCCTGTAATATTCAACCCCATCCTCGAGTGCGTCACCCTCGTCAGGAGCTCCGGGCACGATGCTGCTCCGTTTCGTCTCGCCGAGCATTGGCTTCGAAAAAAAAAAATACCACATGACCAAAATAAATAAACAGCATTTTAACATTTTTATTTATCAATTATTTTTCTCATTATGAATTTCATGAATACAAATTTATTACAATCGATTATAAATCTTTTACAAATTTTTACAAACAAAAAATAAAACACTTCTACCACTACAAAACTACTACTAAACTACAAAAAAAAAAAAAAAACGTTTTTTTCACCGTTTTTGGCAAAAAAAAAGTAAATATCAAAATTAGAAAAAATCTTTGATATGCGCTATAGCTATAGTCGTAAAGAATATGGGGTTAAAATTTCATGAGGATCGGTTCAGTAGTTACGAAGATTTTATCAACTAGCCGTCGAAAAACGTTGTTTCGAGAAAAACGCGTTTAAAGTTTGTTTGGGTTACATAAATACATAAAAAAATTTTTGATGTATTTCGAAAGTGTATTTATTAAGTGTAACAACTTTTATGTCAATATCTAAAATACAAACCTGTCAAAAAAAATCATGAAAATAGCCTGGTTTAGCGTCTAAACAGAGAAGACCCCTTAATAGCCCCAAAAGAAGAAAAATAATGTAAAATAATTGATGCAAATGAGAAGGGACAGGCATTTATGTAAAGATCTTTAAAAAGGGTATACAAAAAATAAAATACTAGTAGTAGTGTTCTATTTTTTGTTTGTTTGTACAAAAATAAAACACTGGTAGTAGTGTTCTATTTTTTGTTTGTTTGTACAAAAATAAAACACTAGTAGTAGTGTTTTATTTATTATTTGTAAAAATTTGTAAAAGATTTATAATGGATTGTTTCGGTGGAAAACGATAATAATCGATTTACAATCAATTGTAAATCTTTTACAAATTTTTACAAACAAAAAATAAAACACTCGTACTGGTATTTTATTTTTAATAGTACTACTACTACTACTACGATGAATACAAATTTTTACAAACAAAAAATAAAACACTACTACTAATGTTTAATTTTTTGTATACCCTTTCTAAAGGTGTTTACATAAATGCCCCTCCCTTCTCATTAGCATCAATTATTTTACATCATTTTTCTTCTTTTGAGCCTATTAAGGGGTCTTCTCACTTTAGACGCTAAAAAGCTTATTTTCATGATTTTTTTTGATAGGTTTATATTATAGGTATTGATATGAAAGTTGTTACACTTAACAAACACACTTTCGAAATACATACAAAACTTTTTAATGTATTTACGTAACCCAAACAAACTTTAAATGCGTTTTTATCGGAACAACGTTTTTCGACGGTTTGTTGATAAAATCTTCGAAACTACTGCACCGATCCTTATGAAGTTTGAACAACATATTTTTTACAACTATAGCTATAGCGCATATCAAGGATTAAAAAATTGATATTTACTATTTTTTTTGCCAAAAACTCTGAAAGAAAACGATTTTTTGAAAAATATCCGCCATTTTGTTTCTTTTGCATGTATAAAAAATCGTATGATATGCGCTATAGCCATTGACATACTGAAATTAAATCCGTGATTTTTTTGTTTCATCAACAGCGCAGACCTACAATTTTTTTAGGACATTTTTTTAACTACCATTTTCGTCTATATATAGTGACTTAAATAAATAAATTTTTTTTTCAAATGTATTTCGAAAGTGTATTTATTAAGTGCCACAACTTTTGTATGAATACCTATAATATAAACCTATCAAAAAAATTCATGAAAATAGCCATCGTTACATGACATCGTTAATTTTTCCCATCAGGATTTTCGTGTGCGTTATTCATTGTAATTTATTTATGGAAAATTTTAATTTCCATTATACGTAAATTATCATACATGATTATGGATGTACGAATTATGTTTTTTTTTCTTTCTATATTCTCATTATTTTAATTATATTGTAATGACACAGATTATATCATTCGAGAAAGAGGCGACGAAATCGAATCTCGGTAAAACAAACAACAAGAAAGAAATATTATCAGCAGACTCGCAAGTGTTGGGGATTGAGGTCGAAGCGAATCCCGACCGCGTCACTTCTTGACCACGAGCACGTTAATTAGCTGATGCGTGCATGTAGAGGAATTTCTGTGTCAAATCGACGAACCTCCGGTACTCCCATCACTCTATTTCTTTACAGAATTTCCATGACGTACCTCTGAATCACACGTGAGTCCTCGCTTATTTTTTATTCTTGTCTCGAATCTTATTCGACATGTGGACATTTCTTTATGGAACACTTGATGGATTTCAAAGATTTCGGATGGCTTTTATTTTTTGATGGAAAAATGGATAGGAAGAGTTCAGTATTAATACAGTCGTGCTGTATATTGGAATCAGGAAAAAATTAGAAGAAGGCTAGTTTTTTAGGGGTTTTTAGGGGGCTGTAGGGTGTTTTTTAAGGGATGAAAGGGGATGGGGGTGGATTAATGCCATACTACAACCCCCACGAGGTCGCCGTCGGGAGACAAAATGTTCAGAAAAATCAGGGCTTTATTTTTGTCCACAGCGCCGAAGGCGTGGAAGTTCATTTTGGGGGTGAAAAAGTGGGGTGAAATTTTGAAAAATCAGTTTTCGTTTGATAACTCTTTAGGAAAAATTCGTACAATGTTTGTTCAAATGGGAACGTTGTAGTCCTTGAAAAAGCGCGTCGATCATCCCTCTCCACTAATATCTTCACCCCCAAAAAAATGGTTGAAGTATCAAACAAAAGTTGTTTATTAAATAACTCAAAAACAATCGATTTTTCGGGGATGGTTCAAATGTACAAAATGTAGAGAATAATTTTCTCTATATTTTCGTTCCTATGGACCACCCTTGAATTTTGCTATTTCGAACCCCTCTCAGGGGTTGAAAATTAAAAATGAAATTCTGGGGAAACTATTGACCGAAAATAAAGAGATACGAGTTTGGCGCTGTGGACAAAAATGTAGCTGAGGGTTCAAGCTACAAATTCTTCCACGGCGGCGATTTCGTGCCGTCAATAGTTTTCCCAGAATTTCATTTTGAATTTTCAACCCCCGAGAGGGGTTGGAGAATCAAAATTCAAGGGTGGTCCATAGAAACGAAAATTTAGAGAAAATTATTCTCTACATTTCGTACATTTGAACCATACCCGAAAAATCGATTTTTTTTGGCGTTATTCAATAAACAATTTTTTTTTGTATTATAACCATTTTTTTGGGGGTGCAGAAATTATCGGAGAGTGATGATCAAATACTCGATCGACGCATCTTTTCATGGGCTACAATGTTCCCATTTAAACAAAAAGTGTACGATTTTTTTCTAAAGAGTTATTAAATTAAAACTGATTTTTCAAAATTTCACTCCCAAAATGAACTTCCACGACTTCGGCGCTGTAGATAAAACTAAAGCCCGGATTTTTCTGCACATTTTGTCTCACGGCGCTGACCTCTTAGGGGTTGTAGTTTGGCATTAATCCACCCCCATCCCCTTTCATCCCCTAAAAAAACCCTACACCCCGATTTTTAGGCATTGGATTTTAGCACCCGCGGCACCTACAAAATCACCTGTTAAAAAACTAGCCTTCTATTTTTTTCCGATTACGGGGTTTTTCAGCGACAGCACGACTGTACTAAATGAATTTCCCAATTCATTGCAATTTTTCACGCGCAAAATGAATTTGGTATTTGAAAAAGTAAATTATTTTGCCACATGTGAATTTTGTCATTATCGACACACTCGTTAAATCGCTGATTTATCAATATCTTGAATTTTTTTCAGCAAAATGAATAATTGGTCCAAACTAATAAACAATTGGACTTAAGGGGTTACCCCCACTTGCGATTTTGAATAAATCGATTTTTCTTATTGCATTTTTTTGAAGTATAAGTATCTGAGAATATGTCCTGAAAAATTCAAGTCGATCCGAACAAAATTGACTGAGATATGAGCGTTGAAAGAGAAGAATCCGCGTTGAAAGAGCGTTGAAAGAGAAACTTTAAACCCGTTTTTCTCAAAATGGCATTTCTGAAGTCGGTGACCAAGATTACTCGAACACTAATGAACCGATCTTCTTGAAATTTTGCAGGCTTATTTAATACATAAAAATGTAGTCTTTAATCGTTCGATTTTTTTTTTTCGAAAAAAAAAATGGCCGTTTTATAGCCAAAAAACGGCCGTTTTTTTCGTTAAAATCGAACCATTAACTTTGACTGTCCGCCATTTTGTGAAAAATGAATATTTTTTAAAATCCTTCGATTAAAGACTAGTTTATACTTATATTTGACTAAATCCATCCGCATTTTTTTCTTCAGATGATCCACTTCGCCGCAATGTTGGTCACCGCAAACCGTGTATATAAAAACATTATTTCTTTGACGGCCATTTGCCACTAAACAATGCAATATTTTTCAATAAAAAAATTACTGAAAGTTCTTCAAGATGTGTTCTTTAAGATGGTATATTGATCGATTAAAAAAGTTTTGTAGTCTTCTTTAAAAAAATTCACGAAAAAGGCCTTTTTTTTGGCCTGCAAGTGGGGGTAACGCCTCAATGTTTTGAAATGTAAATAATTTTGCCATTTGTCAATTTTCCAATCGTTCATCAATAAGTTATCGAGAAACGATTGAATATCGACTAATTTTCCGAATACTATTTTTTTTACGGAAAACATTATTTTTTTATTGAAAAAAATGAAATAATTGCTCAACAAGCGAGCAACACGTGTGAGAGTCACTTTGAACGTTCGCACTGTACTAATTTCACGCGGATCGCTGAGGATTAAATTTCTGACATCGTTTTTTTTTGTTCTCAATAATCTCACAACTTCACGAGATTATCGGGAGACTTTCATCGCGTATAGTGGAAGGAAAAAGGGGGTTCGGGTGCTCGGGGTGATATAAAGGTTCAATCTCGTTTCAGCGAAATTGTCCCATCGTCGACGTTTTTGATGACAGTCCCGAGTTTCGCGGATATCGGAAAAAATGCGTGGGACATATTCAGAAGTGGTTATCACTACGGTTACGGTCTGTTCAATATATCGATAACCAACAAATCGGAGAAAAATTTGCAGTTGAACAGCAACTACAGTCTCAACTGCGACTCCTCGAAGGTTACATTTTCATTCTCGTCCCTTCTATTTATTTTTCTTCCTCGTTCGATTTCGCATCATTGCTTTCTTTATGACCGCTATTTTCTAGTCGATTCGTATGCCCATTATTTGCGATTACCACGGGAGAGATTTTTTTTCGCCGTCGGAAATGGGTATCTGGGTCATTCGTGGACTTTATTTGGAAATATTCTTGACCAGCTGCAAAGCGTGGTAGAACTTTTTGTACAAGCCGAAAAATATACAACATTTTATTTCGCACGAGAGAAAAAAATAGACGGAATTTTATTTTGCACACGACAAAAAAATAGACAACATTTAATTTCGCACAAGAGACAAAAATAGAATTTAATTTTGCACAAGACAAAAAATAGACAATATTTAATATTGTACACGACAAAAAATGGACAATATTTAATGTTGTACACGACAAGAAATGGACAATATTTAATTTTGTACACGACAAAAAAAAGACAAAACTTATTTTTTCACAAGACAACAAATATGGAAAATTTAATTTAGTACTGGACAAAAAATATACAAAAATGAATTTCGTACAAGACATTAAATATGCAAAATTCAATTACGTACGAGACAAAGATTTTAATTTTGTATATTTCGTGTGTGTTCGTATGTATGCGATCAAGTAACGAGAATTACTTAGGATCGAATTAATTGATGCAGCGAAAGCTCCAAATAATCTTTTTACCATTTAATTCGATTTGCAACATAGAGAGGATTTTTTTTAAATTTCAAACGGCCTCTTTAGTACAGTCATGCTGTCGCTGAAAAAACCCGTGAACGGAATAAAATTAGAAGGCCAGTTTTTTGACAGGTGATTCTGTAGGTGCCGCGGGTACTAAATCCAAGTTTGCCTAAACATTGGGCTGCAGGATTTTTTTTAGGGGATGAAGGTGTGTATTGACGCCAAACTACAACCCCTACGAGGTCGGCGCCGTGAGACAAAATGTTCAGAAATATCCGGGCTTTATTTTTGTCCACAGCGCCGATGTCGTGGAAGTTCATTTTGGGGGTGAAAAAGTGGGGTGAAATTTTGAAAAATCAGTTCTAATTGAATAACTCTTTAGGAAAAAATCCTACACGTTTTGTTCAAATGAGAAAGTTGCAGCCCTTGAATAGATGCATTGATTGAGTATTTGATCACCACTCTCGAATAATATTTTCACCCCAGAAAAAATTGTTGAAGTATAAACAAAAATTGTTTATTGAATAAGTCAAAAACCATCGATTTTTCGGGGATGGTTTAAATGTACAAAGTGAAAAGAATAATTTTCTCTATATTTTCGGTTCTATGGACCATCCTTGAATTTTGCTTTTCCCCCCCTCTTTCGGGGGTTGAAAATTCAAAATGAAATTCTAGGAAAACTATTGATCGCACGAATTCGCCACCTGGAAACAATTTGTAGCTTGAACCCTCAGCTACATTTTTGTCCACAGCACCAAACTCGTATCTCTTCATTTTCGGTAAATAGTTTTCCCAGAATTTCATTTTGAATTTTCAACCCCCGAGAGGGGAAAAAGCAAAATTCAAGGGTCGTTCATAGAAACGAAAATAAAGAGAAAATTATTCTCTACATTTCGTACATTTAAACCGTCCCCGAAAAATCGATTGTTTTTTATTTATAAAATAAACAATTTTTGTTTCATACTTCAACAATTTTTTTGGGGGTGAAGATATTATTGGAGAGGGATGATCAAATGCTCGATCGACGCGTCTTTTCAAGGGCTACAACATTCCCATTTGAACAAAATTTGTATAAACTCTTCCTAAAGAGTTATCGAATGAAAACTGATTTTTCAAAATTTCACCCCACTTTTTCACCCCCAAAATGAACTTCCACGACTTCGGCGCTGTGGACAAAAATAACGCCCGGATTTTTCTAAACATTTTGTCTCCCGGCGCCGACCTCGTGGGGGTTGTAGTTCGGCATTAATCCACCCCCATCCCCCTTCATCCCCCAAAGAAACCCTACACCCCGATTTTTAGGCAAACTTGGATTTCGCACCCGCGGCACCTACAAAATCACCTGTCAAAAAACTATATATATGAGTTTCAACAAAATTGAAGGTGGACACTTGAGCGTCGTTCCTTGTGTGACGCATTTGCAGGAGGGCACAGGGAAACTGCGAAAAACCCATGCCCGTAGAGGCGGCTATATTTCACTGGCAACAGGAACTGGGTAAACCATTCTGCCGCTCAGTTGACAGCGCCAGACAGTGCCAGGCTGAGCGGTCACCGATCGAAGTATTGCCCCGGGGCAATTTTTCTGATTTAGATTGAATTTTCCGTTGAACATTTTGGTTTATCGATTTTTCAGAATGTTCAGGATCAGTGGGTTCAAGATGTACGAATTTCAGGCTTTCAATTGTTTCGGCTGATTGAAAACTGGATAGGAACCTTTTTACTGTTCTAGGCCGATGGGAACGCCGAGGCGAAATTGAATCTCGATCAAATTGGAATACTGAAGCAAAAATGGAAGAGCGACGGTACCGTACTACTGGAATATGACACCGATAAAAAGCTCGCGGAAGGACTGTCTCTGTCGACAGGACTCTCGTACAATCCTTCGACGTCTCTTACCGGTCTGAAATGCGGCGCCAAATTCAAAAATGATGCCTTCAATTTGTGCTGCTCCGTTTGTAAGGCTTTATTTCATGAATGTACCGATAATATTGTACGATAGGGGCCGGGTTGAAATTCCGAACTTTGAATTTTCAGAACGCTCAAAACTCCGAAAGAATAGTACCTCGAAAAATCAAGACTCCGAAAAAATTTTACACGAAAGACCAAAACTCCGAAGATCTTAACACTGTCAAAATAATTCGGTTATGGGAGTTTTAAAAGTTTCAAAATATTTGAATAAATTGACGAATTATTTCAAGATTTTTTTTATTAAAGCCTTAGGTCACTCTGGAGGCCGAAAAATAGGGTTTTTGGGGATTTTTTTCCCAGAAGAACTACAAAATAAATCGAGATTACAAAAAAGGGTGTTTATCATACATATCAGTGACTGTATACAATAATTTTTTTGAAGCGATTAATTTCAAAATGGCGGCTGTGCAGCGTTTATCTCAAAACTGCATTTTTTAAGTTGGCCGGAAATATAACTCAGACAATTTTCAACCGATTCACTTGAAATGTTGAATATATCTTGAAAAATACATCGTCTATGGAAGTACGTAGGATTTTTTTTTATATTGCATAGTTCATTTGTTATTAACAATTATTTGACGATTTTTTAGGCAAATTTTGCGGAAAGTGAAAAATTTCGTCAGATAATTGTTAATAACAAATGAACTATTTATAAATACGAATACGAATTTATTTACATCGTCATTTTCATGTGAATATAAATACAAATTTATTCATACTTTACTTATTGTAAATACGAATACAAATACAATTGTATTCACAAATATTCTGAACATGCAAATAAATTCAGAAAAAAATTGTGAATATCTACAAAAAATCCTGTGAATTAAAAAAAATTCACATCAAAATCTGTGAATGCAAATGTCTTCACGAAAAAATGTAAATACAAAAAAATTCACAAAATAAGTTGTGATTTATTTGTTCGTATTTAACACAAATTAAAATCAAATTCACAATCATTAGATTAAAATTTACCCCAAAAGTAAGTTCTTACGTATTTTGAGAGAAAGCATTGCGTCGAGGAAAATAAATGTTTGCAAAAAAAGTTGCGAGTTTCAAATATTACGTTATAAATATGAACAAAATCACAAAATGAGTTGTGAATTTCCTCAAGTTGAAGAAAATTAAAATCCAATTCACGACAATTATATTAAAAGAACATATAACATTGTCTAGACAAAATTCAAAATTGACGTAAGATCACTTCTTACAAGGAACATCCCTCAGGTGACACCCTTCGATTTTGTTGAAATTTGGATATGTTATAAAGCACCGAAAAGTAAGCGATACGTATTTTTTTTATCCCCGGAAAAACGGTTCTAAGGGCTATAACGCACCCTCAAAAATGGGGATGTTTTTCGTTTTTCGTTGATAACGTTTTAAGGGTACGAGATATTAAAAAAATTCAAATTGCAACAATGTTTATTTTTTTGTGCACTATACATTGGAGATATATGTTCGTTTCACCCCTTAAAACCGTTTTTCCGACGATAAAAAAAAATACGTATCGCTTACTTTTCGGTGCTTTCTAACATACCCAAATTTCAACAAAATCGAAGGGTGTCACCTGAGGGAAGTTCCTTGTTAATAAAAAAAAAATTCTTGAAATAATTTGTCGATTTATCGAAAATTTGGGAACTTTTAAAACTTCCATAGCCGAATTATTTTGACGGTGTTCATATTTTCGGAGTTTTGGTCTTTCGTGTAAAATTATTTCGGAGTTTCGATCTTTCGGGGTAGTTTATTTTCGGAGTTTTGAGCGTTTTGATCATTCAGAGTTCGGAATTTCAACCCGGCCCCGTACGATAGAACATTTTATCGATCATTCGATTTTTCGGACATTTCTGCGTCAATTGAAACAAACATTTGTGCAACGCCAATATAGCGAATGCGCTGGACGCGAATTTTCGCGTCACCGGAGCCGCAGTTTTCGGCGCGAAGGATTTACATCTAGGCTATCAGGCGGGCTACGATACGGAAACAAAATCGATGACGCTAAACGACCTGGGTCTTTCTTATAGTTACGAAAATATCGGCATTCACTTGCGAGCAACTTCCATCCCTCACGAGGCCGGTGCATCGGTATTTTACAAAGGTCTTTTTTTACGATTTCTTTACTTTTATTAATTAATATTTTGGCCCACTTTAAATTCTTAATCTTAATTCTTAATTTAAGTTAATCTTCGTTACAAATGATTTTTTTTTCCGTTCAATTATCACTTGGAATTTTTTGCTTTGATTTTCAGTTAGTTTTTTTGGTGCCAATGTTTATAAAAAAAATCTTCAAACCATACCAATGTTTAATAATATTGTTTTTAATACGGAATAATATTAATTAGAATTTATATTGATGTTTACCATAAAATGAGGTAATCGACTGAGTTATTCAATGAATTGTTCGAAAAATTCCGTTTCTCACAAGGAACATCACTTTGGTGTCCTCCTCCGACTTTGTTGAAACTTTTTTATGTGGAAGAGTATCAAAAACTAAGAGACACGTATTTTTTTTAATCGGCGGAAAAACGGTTTTAAGGGGTGAAACGCACCCTCGAAAATAGGGGTGTTTTTCGTCTTTCGTCGATAACGTTATCGACTCATCTCCAATGTATAGTACACAAAAAAATAAGAATTATTGCAATTTGAAGTTTTTTAATATCTCGTACCGTTAAGACGTTATCGACGAAAAACATCCCCATTTTTGAGGGTGCGTTTCACCCCTTAAAACCGTTTTTCTGCCGATGAAAAAAAATACACGTTTCTTACAAGGAACATCCCTCAGATGACACCCTTCTATTATGTTGAAATTTGGATATGTTATAAAGCACCGAAAAGTAAGCGATACGTATTTTTTTTTATCGGCGGAAAAACGGTTTTAAGGGATGAAACGAACCCTCGAAAATAGGGGTGTTTTTCGTTTTTCGTCGATAACGTAATCGTTCTCATCTCCAATGTATAGTGCACGAAAAAATAAACATTGTTGCAATGTGAAATTTTTTAATATCTCGTACCGTTAAAATTTTATCGACGAAAAACATCCCCACTTTTGAGGGTGCGTTTCAGCTCTTAAAACCGTTTTTCCGCCGATCAAAAAAAAATTCGTTTCGCTTAATTTTCGGTGCTTTATAACATATCCAAATTTCAACAAAATTGAAGGGTGTCACCAATGTGATGTTCCTTGTCAGATTTAAAAAAGTATTTATCATTTGTTATTATTGAACATGATTTTTCTTTGGGTAATTGTCGCTTTATTTTTCAGCGATCCAGTGGTCGCGCTTTATTTTCGCGATTTATTTTTTAAACGTCCTTCATCAATCACGGCACTTTTTTCCGCATTATTTTCATAATATTGTACTGCAATAATTCCAAAGAGTTAAAATAACAAACGTTCAACGCAATCCGCCATTGAATGCCTTTCGTTAAATAAATGAATAAATTGTGACTTTTTCAAAATAATAAGTTGAAAAATGTGTTTCGAGATTAATCTCGCGGCAATTGTTTCCAAATATTTTTCAGCCTGCTTCATTTCCAAATACTTTTTTGGTAATGTAGCAGCGGAGTTAAAATTATAAATCGACGATGAATTGTCAAAATGCTACATTAATTGGAAAAAAAAATGTTTTTTATCACGAATTTATCATGGGCAGCTGCATTTACGAAAAAGTCCGAAATTAAATTCAGGAAATTGAAATCAAATTCTGAAATTTGATTTAAATTTTCCAAAAAAAAAATGTTCCCGAATTTTCCAAAGAAATTCAATTTTCTAAAAAAAATGTTTGGGAAAATTTTAAAATTTCAGAATTGAATTTGATTTAAATTCTAAAATTTAATTTCATTTACGAAAAAGTCAGAAATTAAATTCTGAAAACTGAAATTAAATTCTGAAAATTGAAATTAAATTCTGAAAATTGAAATTAAATTCTGAAAACTGAAATTAAATTCTGAAAACTGAAATTAAATTCTGAAAATTGAAATTAAATTCTGAAAATTGAAATTAAATTCTGAAAAACTGAAATCAAATTCTGAAAACTGAAATTAAATTCTGAAAAACTGAAATTAAATTCTGAAAATTGAAATTAAACTCTGAAAAACTGAAATTAAATTCTGAAAACTGAAATTAAATTCTGAAAAACTGTAATTAAATTCTGAAAACTGAAATTAGAGTCTAAAAATTTTAGGGTAGTTAAACATTTTTCAAAAATCCCTGACATTCAGTGACGGAAAATTGGGACACCGCGATAAACGGAATATTCGCGAGTCGCGACGATCATCAACATTGGACAATCGGCGTGGGCACGAGAATGAAGATCGACGAGAGTACGACGCTGAGGTTCAAGCTGAACAAAGATCGCCAAATGGGCGCGAGTTTGCAACAAAAGATTCACGATTTCATAAAGCTCACGCTCTCGTTTAATCTCGATTTGAACAATTTGCCGAGGGGTGATCACAAAGTTGGCCTCGCCATTGACATCAATGACTCGTGACGAGAATAAATTTAACGCGAAAAAAATATTGCCTATTGAGAAGAGACAATTTGTCGTTATTTTGTGCCTCATTCAAAAGTTCATCTGTCCCGAAAAAAAAAACAATGGCGAAATACTTTTCATTCAATCTCGATCGCTGTTGAAACTTTGGAATGGTCGATTCTCCGATAATTGGAAACGTAGGAAAAGAGGACAATGCGTTTCCCGGTGACGACGATTGGGAAAGAATTTTTTTCTTCTACTTGTGTGTGTAGAAAGAATCTTGCAAGAGAACAATAAATCCTAATATCTTTGCATGTGACTCAAATATTTATTTGTGCGTGTGTGTATATTTAAATTCGTGTATAAATATTTATTTAATATAATGTAGTCGTAGTATTTTATTCCTTGCATACCTTCTTTAAGGGACTATATCAGTGTGACACTTTCAAAAAATCGATTTTTTTTGTTGCCTTTTTCGACAGATTATACTTTTAAGAATACCCTGTGAAAATTTCAAAGCTGTACTTTATTCATTTTATCTTGCAAAAATCGATAGTTAAATCTTTAAACGCGTTTTTCTCGAAATGAGATTTTTCAAATTTGCTGACATGGTAACTCAAAGAGCAATTATCCGATTGACTTGAAATTTCAACTGAGTACTCTTGAATATATTTACTCTACAATGACGTAGGATATTTTTGATTGGATGAATACTGACGATTTGGCATTGAAAAAAACGACCATTTTATAGGCAAGAAAACAGACTTTTTTCCATAACTACGCCATTTTGTTAGATTTTGATATTTTTCGAAAATCCTACGTCATTATAGAGGAAATACCTTCCAGTTTAACGACATATTTTCCTTTTTCGGTTTCAGCTACTCAATCGGCCGGAATCATGTCAGCAGTGGAGGAACTTTTTTTTTGGCGCCTCCGAAGGCAGCGCATAAGTCGCTTGGATTTCAATATTTTTTTATGAAAAAATTATGTAATATAGGTCGAATATAGCCAAAAATATTCTTAATTTTCCGAAACATTTAATTGAGTACTTTTCTTCCAAAAAATTCCCGAAAATCACCCAAATTTTCAGCGTTCACACTGGTATAGCCCCTCGAGCGATTTAACTGGTTCACGTTAAGGAGTTACCCCCACTTGCGATTTTGAAAAAAACGATTTTTTTTATTGCATTTTTTTGAAGTAAAAGTATCTGAGAATATGTCCTGAAAATTTCAAGTCGATCCGAACAAAATTGACTGAGATATGAGCGTTGGAAGAGAAGAATCCGTTGTGTAAACGACCGGCTAGTCTGCCGTCTTCAATGCATTGTTCGATGAAAAGGGTCGTATACCTAGCATTCACAACGTTCATATAATAGACTGGAATTTATAAAAACGGGCCCGGAATAGATGGCTCTATGTAAGTTTACAAAAAAAAAAAAATTTTCTTCGTGTAAACTGAAATTGAAACTTTAAACGCGTTTTTCTCAAAATGGCATTTCTGAAGTCGGTGACCGAGATTACTCGAACACTAATGAACCGATCTTCTTGAAATTTTGCAGGCTTATTTAATACATAAAAATGTAGTCTTTAATCGTTCGATTCTTTTTTTCGAAAAAAAATGGCCGTTTTATAGCCAAAAAACGGCCGTTTTTTTTCGTTAAAATCGAACCATTAACTTTGACTGTCCGCCATTTTGTGAAAAATGAATATTTTTTAAAATCCTTCGGTTAAAGACTAGTTTATACTTATATTTGACTAAATCCATCCGCATTTTTTTTTTCAGATCCACTTCGCCGCAATGTTGGTCACCGCAAACCGTGTATATAAAAACATTATTTCCTTCACGGCCATTCGCCACTAAACAATGTAATATTTTTCAATAAAAAAATTACTGAAAGTTCTTCAAGATGTGTTCTTTACGATGGTATATTGATCGATTAAAAAAGTTTTGTAGTTATCTTAAAAAAAATCATGAAAAAGGTCTTTTTTTTGCGCTACAAGTGGGGGTAACGCCTTAATGTAGCTTTCTTCGGAATGCGCTATGTCGAGAAAAAAACAAGGACAGAATATTTCAGTAACAAGTAAATCGAAAAAATAAATAGAAAGCTACGTTTTAGTTGGTTCTATTGTACGTATCAAACCCAAACAAACCCAAACAAACAGGGCCAATGAATACTAATGCAGACAACCTTCACGTGGTGGATTCTGGATAACGCTAATGATCTGCGGCCAACTTCGTCAAATCAACGACAAAGTACGAAGAAACAATGTAAAACACACGGAAAATTCGATATACATCGAAAATCGGAAAGATATATTTTTTCTCTTCGAAGCGCTGTAAATCCAAAACCAAGGCTCAAAACGAAAAAAGTTATTCTCGTTTTTCGTATTTTTTACGGCCATATTTCATAATCCAAAGGTCAAATTGAGGCGCCAGAGATATCTTAACCCTTGCCAGTCACATCTCCAGATTGTGACTTTGGGGGTGTAATCAACCCCGCTCACTTTAGAGAGTGACAAATAATTGAAAAATTGAATTAAAAAATACTACAATGCATTTTCAACCCTTGTGTGTAAAACCATGCCGATTATTTTTAAATCGTGTAATTTTTAATATAAAAAAAAATCGAAAAAAAAACAATTCCGGAAGGTCGAAAAATGGCTGGCGTTGATTCAACCCCGATGACTGTCAATCGTTAATCTCCCCCCGGTTGCATTTTCAGTTGCGCTCCTATTTTCCGGTCAATTTCTAATCCTCGGCTATTTTCTCATTCTAATCCTCGGCTATATTCTCTCAGTTTTCCCATAAATTCCGCACACTCGCAAATATGTTTCAAATTTTCATTGTTGTTGCATGTCGTCTCGGAATACCTTTACAAAAATACGCAATTTTGATTTTTTTTCTCTGTAATTAGGTCGATAATCGACCCTGAAATTTTACAGAGACGATTATTAATATATTTAGTGAAGCTCAAAAAAAAAATGAATATCCCATGGATTGATGCCTGGCGATAGGATTACCTCAATTTTTCCGCCAATTATCTTGTCCTCCCAATACTTTTCCACGTGTGTACCTGTTTTTTTATTTATAGATTTCTTGCAGTATGTTGACGAATCGATTTTTCTCCAATCGTATTGAATTTTTCGTTCAATTTTAATTTTCATGCCTCTTTCTCTTTTTCCATCCAGCTCCCTCCACACGGAATGGAATTCGCATTGCTTCTTTTATTTCTTTTCCCTTTTTTATGGGTTACCATTTATAATTGCTCGTACCTCTTCCCTTAGGCATTTTTTGGCCACCTATCATCCCCCGTCTTCCATACTCCGACTTCCATTCGTCAAATATAGTTTGGGGCTATTTAACATAATTAATATTTATCTTAATATCCACTCAATCAAATATTGATTTAATATTAATTTTTGTTTCTCATATAGATAAGAAAATAAAATAAACTTTCACGTGGATCATCATATTTTTCTATATCGCCGATTATGGCTAGCAGCAAGTTTATCCGTTTATCATAACCCATCGATAAATTAAAATCAAGGCGTCAATTTATCGGAAGTGCGCGGAGGAAAAAAATGTATGCATTACGCGCGATACTCCGGCGTTTCTTTAGCCACGCGTAACGTCGATTAAATCTTGTGTTAAATAAATAGTAGTCCTTCGCAAACGGTCGGAACCACTGTTATCTTCGTTCTGCACTATGCGTTTGTTTTTTTTTTTTAATTCGAGTTGAGAGGCACGCGAAAAAAATAGAAAAGCGTCGGAAATAGCATAGTGTTTCCATTAGGAGGACTCTGGGCGTTTCAACGTCATTTTACGTAGCTTCTTTCTCATCTTGACTCTCTACTTTTGTGCTCGACAAGCGTAGCATCTTTTTCCTCTAACCTACTCTCTCTCTCTCTCTCTCTCTCTCTCTCTCTCTCTCTCCCTCTCTCTCTCTCTCTCTCTCTCTCTCTCTCTCTCTCTCTCTCTCTCTCTCTCTCTCTCTCTCTCTCTCTCTCTCTCTCCCCCTCTCTTTGTCATCTTATCGCCCTCTCTCACTGCGTCTTGGAAGCCTCAACATGAACATAGCCTCAGGTATAATTTTATCTGCCCATTTCCACCTTGCATTGCCCTACAGACATCACAGGAAACGAGAGGTACCGAAGCAAATGGACTACGCCAGAAGACTCGTAGCTTCAAAAGAAAACGTAAAGACGGCATAAAAAAAAGTAAGGAATTCAACGCGGAGATTGAAAGGCAGATATAAAACTAAACGTTTGCGTTCTGAAAAATGTGGAAGTGAAAAACATGCGTATTATTTTTCTAGTTCTCGATTGCAGAATAAATTTGAAAAAGATTTTTGAAATTTTTGGTCGTCCTATGGATAGCGTGCATGGTATATTATGGTGAAATTTATTTTACATTTACACGAGCTGCGAAATATTTACTATAAAATTGTTTATAGTAAATATTGACCACATTGTGTAGGAGTTAATAATTATGAGGCGCTGATGTACAGTGAAGGTCACCTCCATTCTTTGAAATGGAACGGTACATTTTTTTCAACCATCTTGCGGAGCACCTCAAGCCGCATAAAAAACATTAGGGGACCAAAGTGGTTCAAGGTCATTCAAGGTCAGTATCGATGATACAAATCTAAATACGTGACCTTGAATGACCTTGAACGACTTTGACCGACTAATGTTGTTCATGCGGCTTGAGGTGGTCCACAATATGGTTGAAAAAAGTGTACCATTCCATTTGAGGAGAGATATACACCTAGATGATCGAGGTCGATACGGTCGACGGTCTGCGATTCCGTCGACCGTAGAAGACCTACACTATGGGCCTGGTATCGATGATTCCAAGTGAGTTGACAAATTTCATGATCTATTCATTCCCAAATTTTTAAACGCGTTTTTCTCAAAACCACGTTTTTCAAATCGGTACCCAAAATTTCTCGAAAACCAATGGACCGATTGCCTTGAGGTTTTTTGTGGTTATTCTATACACCATTATCTAGTACTTGTCAGAGGATTTTTTTTTCCGTTACTTAGTTTTTGTTTTATCAGCAAAATAATAACTAATTTTTGGCCCAAAAATCACTATTTATGTTCAAACGTCCGCCATTTTGTCATAAATCGATATTTTCAAAATCGGCTATGACAAGTACTAGATTATAGTATCTAATTTAATAATCTTTTTAGTTTTTTTTAGATGATTTTTGAAGAAACGGCAGTGGGTACCGTATACGCAGTTTTTTTACGACGCTCCAAGGATCATACAATATCTTTCTATATTTTTGATATTTTTAAATAAAGAAAATTAAACATATTTTTGAATGTATATACTTTTAGATAATTAAAAGCCCAATCCGAAATTTCAAATAGTTTTCCTTGAATTAATTCACAAAAATGACCTTTTTTTCCGGCTCCTAGGTATATATCTCCCCTTAAGTAATATGCCATGTACGGCAATATCATTTTCGCGGGAGATTCATTCACGAAGTATTATTATTATCATTGAAATGAAAATATTATGGATAATCGTAAACGTCGTCTCGCGAATCCTCTGAGCTTGAAGAAACACGCGGGAATTTATCGTGCAATATAGGGATGATACAAGAGGCGAAAAAGATGAAAATCGGCACACGGAGGAGCATTTTCTTTTCTATTTCTTCTACTTTCCTTTGTTTATGGCTCTAGCTTTGGTGTTCTTTTTCCGAAATATCTTCGGAAATTTATATTTATTTATTTATCGTTTACGATATTTTTATATTCTAAGACAAGCTTTTGAGTTGGATTTAGTCGTATTGATGATAATTTTCTGTATCCTTTTAGTTGAGCTTGGTCTTAGTCTTGTCTCATTTGTCTGATTTGTCAGGAATCGACGAGGACCTCAGATCTTGGGCTTTTATTTTTTTTTAATTTATCCTGTTATTTATTTATCCTTCTCTCATGTCTTCTTCTTTCTCTAGATATTTATTTTATTTATTTATCTTTTTTGTCTAGTTTGTCAGTAATCGACGAGGATCTCAGATTTTGCCCTATTATGAGTATTCCAAAACAAAGTTTTAGCGTATCATTTTTTTGAAACGAAAAATTGAACCTCCCCGTTCTTCGAAAATCCCAATTCTCGACAATTAAATTGTTCCCTCCATTTCGACAAAGATTGAAAGTACTTTGAACAATATGAGCTCTGGTGTCCGGAAACTTGGGTATTTATATAAATAAATATTAAACCGGTGCGATGGTCTAGTGGTTAGCGTGCTCGCCACTAAACCAGTGGACCGGGAGGTCCCGGGTTCGAATCCCAGTACATTTCGTCGTCAAATTTTTTTCTTCGGCATTTCGCCGTGAAATAAGACTAGTTCCACGACTGGTGGGGGGGGGGGGCGAACTCGATGACCTGTATTGTATTGGTGTAGGTTTTCCGCAGTTTCCCTATACCCATGACAGAAATGTCATGATGAATATAATAAAGAGGGGGAAGTCGGCTGCGGCCGCAAGCAAGGGGGGACAAGGAGAAAGGTGGAGAAAAAAGGAGTAAACAGTAGAGGAAAGAAACGGTCACAATGAGGGGGAAAAATAGGTAACAAACGCGAACAGCGTGTACCTTCGGAAAAAAAACAAATAAAAAATATTTAAATGAATGTTCAAATAAATGAATACTCTTAATGAAATTTATATAAATTATTTCGTGATTAATATAAATTCTTATTTATTGATTTATCCTTTTCGTATTTCTTTGTTTATTTATAGGCTGCGGCTAGCCTAGCTACAACGCCCCAAACTATCAAACACAAACAAGCAAACCTCAACAAACAAATCCAAATGAACAGAACCGAACGTAAATAAACAAACTCAAACGAACAACCCAAACAAACAAACCTATACCAATAAACAACGCAAACAAACAAACTCATACAAACAAACCCAAACAAACAACCCAAGCAGACAAAAAACCAAACAAAATTATACAGGTTTTTTACGTTATTTATATAAATTACACGTAAGCTTTGAATTAAAATCAATCCCAACCCAAGCAAACAAACCCATACAAACAAACCCAAACAAACAACCCAAGCAAACAAAAAACCAAACAAAATTATACAGGTTTTTAACGTTATTTATATAAATTACACGTAAGCTTTGAATTAAAATCAATCCCAACCCAAGCAAACAAACCCATACAAACAAACCCAAACAAACAACCCAAGCAAAAAAAAAATAATACAGGTTTTTTACGTTATCTATATGAATAAAACGTAAGCTTAGAAGAAGAATCAATCGTTCGATATCATCCTCTTTATCACTTAATTTAATGGCCATTGTACAATCATTAATTTCTCGATATATCGTGCTTATCACGCGATTTTTGTGTACTTCTTTTCGTATGTTATAACTTACTCGGTGTCTCGGTACGGCCGGCATGCTGCTCGTTCTGCCTCTGTATTGTTTCATGTGCGAGCCACGGGAAACGGAAGCCGGTGCCGCCGGGCTGGTAGGGCTCGGGCCACATGGGCTGGTACCGGAGCTCAAATGTGACGTGGACGAAGTCGCGCCAGGATTCAGGACACTCGTTCTGGTCTCGCTCCTCGGTGACGGCGACAAGTGACCCCATGGACCTGCCTCGGTCTGCAGAAATCTAAAAATTCACATGATCTCACACTTTTATCGACCGAAGCATTCTCCGGTATCTACTCCCAGTAATAGAATTTGTTCCGGCAGTAGAGAAATCCAAGAAATCTTTTATCAAAACATCAATTTGAGATATAAATAGAAGATACATTTTTTACATTACAAATCCAATGTGGAATTTTTGGAATTTTTTTACATTACAAAGTCCGATGTAATGAGTAATGGAAATATTTTACATTACGAAAGTAATGGATTTTCTTTACATTACAAAATGTAATGTAATGAGCAATGGAATTTTTTTACATTACAAAATATAAGGTAATGAGTGATGGATTTTTTTTCACATTACTGATGCAATGCAATGTAAAAAATCTCCATTACTCATTACAATGTAATGAGGATTATTATTTGTTTGCCATTAGAGGCAGCGGTTTTTGCACTCGGTCGATTTGACCCGAGGGAAAACGAATAATAATCCATATTACCTTGTAATGAGTAATGGAGATTTTTTACATTACATTAGTAATGCGAACAAATTTCATTACTCACAACCATATTTTTTGTAATGTAAACAAATTCCATTCCTCATTACATGAAATATTGTAATGCAAAAAATTTTCATTACTCATTCCATTACACTTTGTAATGAGTAATGGAAATTTTATTTTAATTTTATTAATGTTATTAAATTTTAATTATAAATTTATAAATTTAATTAAATTTTATTTATTTTAATTACATTACAAAATATAATGTAATGAGTAATAGACATTTTCGACATTACAAAATATGATGTAATGAGTAATGGATTTTTTTTACATTACTGAATGTAATGCAATGGGTAATGAAATATTTTTTCATTACCCATTAAAATAGCAATGAATATTGCTGAATATTAATGCATTACGTTTTCATTACAAATTTCGCAATCCTGCAACTAGATATAACCCGGTAAGGAGGTTGGAGCGATTCAGTTGAGTCAAATGACGGATTATTCATTTTTTTTTTCAACGAACCTCAAAAAAATGCATACGAGGTACAGATTTATTCTGTATATGCTATTTTTAAAAATATATAATTAAAGGACAAGATTATGCATTTTAATATTTTTATTTCGTAAATTGGAAAAACTTTTGTGTTACTACCAACTTGAAAAAGTATGACATTAACGATGATTATTATTAAAAAAACTACGACAACGAATGTTTTATACAATTCACAATAAAATTTTGAGTAATTTATAATTATGCCTATTCATATTTACGTCACGAGATTATTGGCCCATGCTTTACGATAGGCAACATGAGGATTTTTTTTTCTAAATGTTTACAAAGGTTTAGTTTGCGTTAATCCGTTGTTAGAAAGAGTTTATCTTGGTGCTGAACAACAAAAAAAGTTACATAACTTTTAGTCTGAAAGTCTTGCCCATCTAACCGCACGTTAAATTACACACATTAAACTATTATTTATCTCTGGTGTTTGGTGGTGAAAAAATTTCAAAAAATTCGTAAAGACTCAGTATAGTCTAAACAATAACATGTATTTTTTTAATTGAATTTACGAGAGACTTTGTCCTTGAAAGAGCAGCGGGAGATGTTAGCGACTCAACATGAGCAGCTAGAAGAAGAGGAGGGATGCCTCTATGGACCAGGCATTGCCGATTAGCGGTAATTATAAACCCATTTGTGTAAACACATTACAAAACTTTAAACGCGTTTTTCTCGAAAACACGTTTTTAAAAATGGCTGACATTCTCCTGACCGCTGTAACTAACATATCGACCTGAAATTTGGAGAGCATACTCAGAAAATATGTCTTCACGGGATGACGGATCGTTTTTTCGATAGATACATTTTTGCATTTATTATTTATCTTTTTATGCGAAGAAAAAACGCGAAAATTCGATTTTTTTTAAATTGCCGCCATTTTCCGAAATTTGTACTAAACGAAAAACCCATCCGTCATTCCATGACCAAAGGGTCACAGATTGATAATATGCTTTGAATTTGTGTTTCAGATCAACAAAGAGGGGGCAGTGATGTCAGCCGTTTACCTCCCGCGATTTGAGGACCTGTTTTCGCGGAGCTGCAACGGCCGCCATTTTGGTTTTTTTTTCAAAGAAATTTTTTTTTAACGTTCTGTATATCATGAATAAAAGCAAGAAAAAAACCGCACCCAAAAAGCTTTACTCGTTTCCTTTAAAAAAAATAAAATGTAAACACCTGAAATATGGCACTCCAAGGACAAAGTCTCCCTTAACCTTGGATTGTGGCTGACGCTCCAACCTCCTTAAGGAAAGACCAGTTTTTATTGGTTAACGTACGCTTCGTTTGTCGTGAAAATTGTTTGTCGAAAACTTGACGAGTCATCAAAGTTATCTGATAAACTCGCAGTGTTCGTGTAATATGTATAGCGAGCAGCGTCTCGATGATACATGACATCAATTAGAAACTCCATCTCCGTTGCGACGTGGAAATTTATTGGTAAGCAGAAGTTTGCCACGTTTGCACATGACATAACGTAACTCGTACCTTGAATGTATATATCGTGTGTTTACCAAGTTTCGAAACAATACATATATAAATATATCTATATACATGAATTCATGTGGGCGCATGAATCTATTTAGAAGTAACGAAATGTTCATAATATTTATGAATTCTCGCACATTTTAAAAAATTATAAATTAATGAAAATAATATTTAAAAAAATAATTTATTCTTCAATACGAGGGCAATAAACACAATTAGGGGAAACTTTGTCCTTGGAGTGCCATATTTCAGGTGTTTACATTTTATTTTTTTTAAAGGAAACGAGTAAAGCTTTTTGAGTGCGGTTTTTTTCTTGCTTTTATTCATGATATACAGAACGTTAAAAAAATTTTTTTTGAAAAAAAAACCAAAATGGCGGCCGTTGCAGCTCCGCGAAAACAGGTCCTCAAATCGCGGGAGGTAAACGGCTGACATCACTGCCCCCTCTTTGTTGATCTAAAACACAAATTCAAAGCATATTATCAATCTGTGACCCTTTGGTCATGGAATGACGGATCGGTTTTTCGTTTAGTACAAATTTCGAAAAATGGCGGTAATTTAAAAAAAATCGAATTTTCGCGTTTTTTTTCGCATAAAAAGATAAATAATAAATGCAAAAATGTATCTATCGAAAAAACGATCCGTCATTCCGCGAAGACATATTTTCTGAGTATGCTCTCCAAATTTCAGGTCGATATGTTAATTACAGCGGTCAGGAGAATGTCAGCCATTTTTAAAAACGTGTTTTCGAGAAAAACGCGTTTAAAGTTTTGTAATGTGTTTACACAAATGTGTTTATAATTACCGCTAATCAGCGATGCCTGGTCCATAGAGGCATCCCTCCTCTTCTTCTAGCTGCTCATGTTGAGCCGCTAACATCTCCCGCTGCATTTCAAGGACAAAGTCTCCCTTAAGTAATTATTAAAAATTAGTCCAAGGTAAATTCCCTGCGGTACGTTTCCCGTGTACACGGATATCTCCATATACGTACGTGAGAAATGCAGACATCGGCAACGAACAGTTTTGAGAACAATGGCTACTCCTCAGGGAAATTTGCCAACAACGACGGAGGGAAAATCATCGGGACTGGAAACACGGAAGAAAACAATCTAGAGGTACAAGCTGTAAGCAAGGACAGGACATGGAAATGGTGAACATCTTTCTCCAAGCCAACTTTGTTGTACTTTTGTAATTTCCTGTTTCGAAGTTAAAGGAAAATAATAAGCATCGCGACGTCTCTCATGCGATTGAATTTTCGCCATAAATATGTTTTTCACTGTCTTCTTTAGTCATCGACAACTTTGAGAGGAAAAAATGTCTCTATTAGCCCTTTCGAGGGGGAATTCTTGAATTTCGTTAAATTTTCATCGATTTTGAAAAAAAGTGCTGATACGTTCATTAAGGGGCAAGACCAGTGTGACACTTTGAAAAAATCGATTTTTTTTGCCCTTTTCGACTGTTTATACTTTCAAGAATATCATTATCATTTATATCATTTATATCGATGTCATGTTATCTTGAAAAAATCGATAGTTGAATCTTTAAACGCGTTTTTCTCGAAATTAGATTTTTTCAAATTTGCTGACATTGTAACTCAAAGAGCCATTATTCGATTGACTTGAAATTTGAACTGACAAGGAACATCCCTCAGGTGACAGCCTTCGATTTTGTTGAAATTTGGATATGTTATAAAGCACCGAAAAGTAAGCGATACGTATTTTTTTTATCGGCGGAAAAATGGTTTTGAGGGGTGAACCGAACCCTCGAAAATAGGGGTGTTTTTCGTTTTTCGTCGATAACGTTATCGTTCTCATCTCCAATGTATAGTGCACAAAAAAATGAACATTGTTGCAGTTTGAAATTTTTTAATATCTCGTACCGTTAAAACGTTATCGACGAAAAACGAAAAACATCCCCATTTTTGAGGGTGCGTTTCAGCGCTTAAAAGCGTTTTTCCGCCGATAAAAAAAAATACGTATCGCTTACTTTTCGGTGCTTTATAACATATTCAAATTTCAACAAAATTGAAGGGTGTCACCTGAGGAATGTTCCTTGTAAGTACTCTTGAAAATATTTACTCTACAATGACGTAGGATATTTTTGATTCGATGAAAATTTCGATTTGGCATTGAAAAAAACGACCATTTTATAGGCCAGAAAACAGACTTTTTCGTAACTACGCCATTTTGTTAGATTTGATATTTTTCGGAAATCCTACGTCATTGTAGAGGAAATATCTTCCAGTTTAACGAAATTTTTCCTTTTTCGGTTTCAACAAACGGCCAGAATCATGTCAGCAGTGGAGGAACTTTTTTTGGCGCCTCAGAAGACAGTGCATAAGTCGCTTGGATCTCAATATTTTTCTACAAAAAAATTATATAATATAGGTCAAATATAGCCAAGTATATTTTTAATTTCCCAAAACATTTAATTGAGTACTTTTTTTCCAAAAAATTCCCGAAAATCACCCAAATTTTCAGCGGTCACATCTGCCCGCAAGCTTAAAAGTTAAAGCCCCTTAAAAGTTAAATGATATACTTCGAATTACACCCACGAATTATTAAAGTATAATGATATCACGAACAATACCGAAAAAAGTGCGAGAATAAATGTCCACGGTGTCTGACGTATATCGGGGCTGTACTACTTTGTCGTATGTTTCAGCCCTGAAGGAGGAGCTTGCGGGCCGACGGGTTTCTCGGGATACACTCGAACATTTATCAGAGGGATTGTATCCTCCTTGCGTATAAAATGGAAATAAATTTTATTCGCCGAAAGGATGAAAAAATCGCAAGCGAAATCGTATCTCGGCTGACCTATTTAGGGTTGTACTACTGTACGCTTCGTTTTGGCGATGCGTGGGTGAAATTCGGCGATTCGAAGCGTCGAGAAATTCTCCTTGACGTGAAATTCATTAAAAAAAGGACGTTTTCATCCCCGAGTATGCACAGTCGCGTTGAAATATTAATTCTAACCAGGGTTGCAAATAATGCATTACTTTTTGTAATGCATTAGCGTTTTCATTACTCATTACTTTACATTTTGTAATGAAAAAAATTGCATTACCCATTCCATTACATTCAGTAATGTAAAAAATTTCCATTACTCATTACATTACATGTTGTAATGCAAACAATTGTCATTACTCATTACATTGAATTTTGTAATGTGAACAATTTTCATTACTCATTGCATTGGAATTTGTAATGTAAAAATTTCCATTCCTCATTACATTACATTTTGTAATGTGAAATATTTTCATCACCCATTACAATGTAATAAGTAATGGATTTTTTTGTTACATTACAAAATGTAATGTAATGAGCAATGAAATTTGTTTACATTACACATTATAAGGTAATGAATAATGGAATTTTTTCACATTACTAATGCAATGCAATGCAAAAAATCTCCATTACTCATTACAACGTAATGAGGATTATTATTCGTTTCCCATTAGGGGCAGCGGTTTTTGCACTGGGTCGATCTGACCCAAAGGGAAACGAATAATAATCCATATTACCTTGTAATGAGTAATGAAGATTTTTTGACATTACATTAGTAATGTGAACAAATTACATTACTCACTACCTTATATTTTGTAATGTAAAAAAATTCCACAACCCGTTACATTAAATTTTGTAATGTAAAAAATGTCCATTACTCGTTACATTACACTTTGTAATGTAAAAAAATTCAATTACACATTACATTGCATTTTGTAATGAAAATGTTTCACATTACAAAGTGTAATGTAACGAGTAATGGAAATTTTTTACATTACAAATTCCAATGTAATAAGTAATGGAATTTTTTTACAATACAAAATCCAATGTAATGAGTAACGGAAATTGTTTACACTACAAAATACAATGGAATGAGTAATGGAATGTTTTTACATTACTGAATGTTACGTAATGGGTAATGGAATATTTTGTCATTACCCGTTAAAAAGTAATGATTAATGCATTACTTTTTCATTGCAAATTCCATGCTGTTAACGGGTTACGCCTAGTTGTAGCAGTCGAAAAAAGTTTATTTTTGGGATTTTTCAATAGAAAATCGCGATGACAAATTTCTACAAAAATAAGGTATTTGAAAAAGTTTCATTTAAAGGACAGTATGTAATTTTTTTGTTAAAAAATAATGAAATAATTATAATTCAATATTTTGCCCATTGAAATATATTTATATTTCAATGCCCTTCTAAACAAGGTTATCTAATATCAAAACATCAAACAGATTTCGTTTGTATATTAGCTTATGATTAATCGAAGAAATTGCCGAAAAATCAAATTTTGAAAAAGGTTGTCATTTTTTGTTCATCAGATCGGAAGTATACATGGGAAAAAAAATCCTCCGATCGAATACTATATTTTTACATCTAAAAAAAGCCCCAACAATTTCGGAAAAATCGGTGGAACAGATTTTGAGATATTTTCCTCACCGACTTTGAAAACGTACTTTCGATAAAAAAGCGTTCAAAGATTCGAACGACACTCTGAGCGTTTCGATATGCGTCAACGAAACAGCCAATAAATCTGTCAATTTTGATCCGGTCATCTTAAACATTTTCAGGAATTATGCGATGATGTATTGTCAAAATACATTAGTTAAAAAAAAAGTAATTTTTCGACTTTTACAACTATGCATAACCCCTTAATGTGTGCAAACATATTTCCGGTTTGGGTTTGCTCGATACAAGTGCAACTCTTTTTATACGTGAGTAATAACTATTGTATATGAGGCATTCCACGTCACTTCAGGCAGTAAAAAAAATCCACAAAAATTTTGAAAAATCGAGTTAATCTATTGAAAAATTTCACCGAGTGTCGACATTTTTTTTTCATTTCTGACGTTTTTTCTCGTTGATTACCATTTCTAAATATTTTTCCATTTAAATGCCTGTATTTTTGGCAGGATTTGACGTATTTACATTCGTAAAAAATGAAAATGTGCGTCTTTTGGTAGCCTTCCAGAAAAAAAATAGTTTAGATTTTAATGAGCAAGTCGAAGGTCCGTTTCAGGGCAAAATATGCAAAAATATTTTTTTTCTCAAGGAAAGACACTCGTCATTTTATTTCAAAGGGTTTCCCCAAATTGTGAATACGAAAAACGGATTTTTGGTATTTTTTATATTATGGGATTCCTAAACACCGTGAAGTAACAGCTATTTTTATTTTAACATTTTTTTGATTAATATTCGTTTGAAGAGTGTGGAGCAGTCGCTGTATATTTACCAGGTTTTTGCAATACATATGACATATATGTCATATGTATTGGGGCCTTAGAGTGCTCAACACTCTTCAATCGAATATTAATAGAAAAATTTAAAAAATAAAAATAGCTGTTATTTCACGGTGTTTAGGAATCCCATAATACAAAAAATACCAAAAATCCGTTTTTCGTATTCACAATTCGGGGAAATTTAAAAAAATAAAATAACGAGTGTCTTTCCTTGAGAAAAAAAATATTTTTGCATATTTTGCCCTGAAACGGACGTTCGATTTGCTCAATAAAATCTAAATTAATTTTTTTATGGAAGGCTAGAAAAAGACGCACATTTTCGTTTTTTACAAATGTAAATACGTCAAATCCTGCCAAAGATACATCCATTTGAATGGAAAAATATTTAAAAAATGGTAATCAACGAGAAAAAACGTCAGAAATTTTTAACAAACTTCGACACTCGGTGAATATTTTTCAATAAAGTAACTCGATTTTTCCAAATAATTTGTGGATTTTTTATATACTGGCTGAAGTGATGTGGAATGCCTCAAATACCTGGCGAACTTTGTGTTTAAAGTATTTGAAATTGAAAGGATTAAAAAAACGATGGTGTTTAAATTGAATTACTAAACGGAGACTTAATTTCTTCTGTTGGAAATGACGACTTTGTGGTCCTGAAAAAGCCTTTTTTTTATGTCAAGGGAGTGTACCCTTGAATCGCGAAAACGAATTATTGCAATATCAATATTATTTTATATGCCAAAGGGAATAAAATATTTCAAGTCAATTTCCACGTGATATCAAGAAAATGATCTTCAGCCATTCCAGCCTCGAATAAGGTAATTTCGTTGCTAAATATCTTTAAATTAACAATCCATTGACGGGCCTTCGTCCCGAATTAATAAAAAGTGTACTAGAGGTACAAAAGTGAGTAAATTTCGTGAAATTTTCATGAAAGTATTATCGAAGCTAGTTGAAGGTTATGAAACACGAAAGGGCCGAAAGGATAAAAACAGAAACGAGAACAAACGGAATTGAGACCTACAACGTTATCGAGGCGTATCACTCGTTCGTGTAACGCCGAGGTGGGGGACTCGTTTATCAAGACGATAAGAATTGACACATACATCAAAAACTTTTACCTTCGTCCTTTTTCTCCATCCTACAGCAAACATGGGCATAGCCTCGAGGCCGATTATTCGCCGAATGGAGTATCAAGGATTCCGACCGGACGAGACGACTGGAGAAATTGGTAAGAGGGAGAGGAAAAAATCGTCGAACGATAAAGCTAAGAGAATTTCTAATTAAGAGTGGGCGAACAAGCTGCTACGCACGTTTTCTTCCATTAAATATACCCAAGCATTTATTACTTCTTTCAATTCGGCATCTATTCCTTGCCCCATATTGCCAATGTTCGTACGGGAACTTTCATACGCGACGACCAAATAGGATTTTCACTTTTTTTCGAGCTTCACTAAATATATTAATAATCGTCTCTGTAAAATGTCAGGGTCGGTTATCGACCTAATTACAGGGAAAAAAATCAACATTGCGTATTTTTGTGAAGGAATTCCGAGACGACATGGAAACATCCAATTTCCGGTCGCTACAGAAGTGTATATAATAGTGGGAATCCGTCAGATTCTTAAGAATAATCAGATTTACATACTTAAGGCGTTACCCCCACTTGTAGCGCAAAAAGGCCTTTTTCATGAATTTTTTTAAAGAGAACTACAAAACTTTTTTAATCGATCAATATACCATCTTAAAGAACACATCTTGAAGAACTTTCAGTAATTTTTCTATTGAAAAATATTACATTGTTTAGTGGCAAATGGCCGTCAATGAAATAATGTTTTTATATACACGGTTTGCGGTGACCAACATTGCGGCGAAGTGGGTCATCTGAAGGAAAAAATGCGGATGGATTTAGTCAAATATAAGTATAAACTAGTCTTTAATCGAAGGATTTTAAAAAATATTCATTTTTCACAAAATGGCGGACAGTCAAAGTTAATGGTTCGATTTTAACGAAAAAAACGGCCGTTTTTTGGCGATAAAACGGCCATTTTTTTTTTCGAAAAAAAAAATCGAACGATTAAAGACTACATTTTTATGTATTAAATAAGCCTGCAAAATTTCAAGAAGATCGGTTCATTAGTGTTCGAGTAATCTTGGTCACCGACTTCAGAAATGCCATTTTGAGAAAAAACGCGTTTAAAGTTTCTCTTTCAACGCTCCTTCAACGCGGATTCTTCTCTTCCAACGCTCATATCTCAGTCAATTTTGTTCGGATCGACTTGAAATTTTCAGGACATATTCTCAGATACTTATACTTAGAAAAAATGCAATTAAAAAAAAATCGATTTTTTCAAAATCGCAAGTGGGGGTAACCCCTTAAGGCCTTAGGCTACTCTAGAGGCCGAAAAAAGGCTTTTTGGGGATTTGTTTTCAGAAAAACTACAAAATAAATCGAATTTACAAAAAGGGTGTTTATCATGCATATCAGTGACTGTATACAATAATTTTTTTGAAGCGATTCATTTCAAAATGGCGGCTGTGCAGCGTTTTTCTCAAAACTGCATTTTTCAAGTTGGCCGGCAACATAACTCAAATAATTTTCAACCGATTTACTTGAAATGTTGAATATATCTTGAAAAATACTTTGTCTATGGAAGTACGTAGGATTTTTTTAAATATTGCATAGTTCATTTGGTACTAACAATTATATGACGATTTTTTAGGCAAATTTTTGGGAAGTGAAAAATTTGCCTGAAAAATCGTTGCTGCCATTTGAAATTTTTTAATATCTCGTACCGTTAAAACGTTATCGACGAAAAACGAAAAACATCCCCATTTTTTAGGGTGCGTTTCAGCCCTTAAAACCGTTTTTCCGCCGATAAAAAAAATCCGTATCGCTTACTATTCGGTGCTTTATAACATATCCAAATTTCAACAAAATCGAAGGGTGTCACCTGAGGGATGTTCCTTGTGAGTTTTGTTTCCGGTCAGCTTAAAAAATGCAGTTTTGAGATGAACGCGGCACAGCCGCCATTTTGAACATAATTGCTTCAAAAAAATTATTGTATGCAGTCACTAATATGTATGATAAACACCCTTTTTTGTGATCTCGATTTATTTTGTAGTTTTTCTGAAAAAAAAAATCCCCAAAAAGCCTATTTTTTCGGCCTCTAGAGTGGCCTAACCCCTTAAGAATAATCAGATTTACATACTTAACACTTGTAGTAATCCAATGCTCTCAGAAAAAATTACGCTTATTGACCTAAATTTTATGTAACATCAAGTTTAATTTGAACTTCCGGTATTGGATTTATTACCACTCGCTACGATAAAAAAACGTGACAGCAACGCAACAGCTGACTGTAGTCCTAACCTCATCTAACTCACTCGAATTTCCACTCATATTTCATGTTTTAACCGACATATTTCGCCGACACAAATTTTCCACCCTTTTTACCGGTCGTGGCCCGAATACAATGCTTTATATTTCCCGCACCTGACATTGTTTTGAGAGATCGACGTTGAAAAGCATGGAGGTTAAACTTACCTGGTTGAGTTAAAAGAGACGGAGATAGAAACAACGTTGCCAAATATCAAACCTAGAAATACTGCGCGAATCGTTGGAATAACTATTTTTCGATTTGTCTAGTTAAATGTGAACATTCATTAAACAGGACACATGGAAAATTTACACTGTCGTCGAATATCCATAAGTGAATATCCATAAGTACGAATATCTATAAGTATGAATATCCATAAGTCGAATATCCATGAGTGCCAATATCCATAAGTGAATATCCATAAGTCGAATATCCATAAGTGGATATCCATAAGTGAATATCCATAATTCGGATATCCATAAGTCGAATATCCATAAGTACGAATATCCATAAGTGAGTAGAGAGTAGAAATGAGTGCCAGAAATGGCGAGAGGTAGCGGGTCACTCATTTAACTTTGTTTGGGTTCCCTCTATACTCACTTATGGATATTCACTTATGGATATTGGCACTTATGGATATTTGACTTATGGATATTTGACTTATGGATATTCGACTTGTGGATATTCGATTTATGGATATTCGACTTATGGATATTCACTTATGGATATTGGCACTTATGGATTTTCGACTTATGGATATTCGTACTTATGGATATTTGATTTATGGATATTCACTTATGGATATTGGCACTTATGGATTTTTGACTTATGGGCATTCGCCTTATGGATATTCTACCCCAATCGAAAATTTTCGTTATTACAAATTATTTTTTTGCATATGTCAAAAATATACAAGTCTCAAGTATGATCAGTTGTATGACTAGTGGCGAAGCGATAGGATTACCTCAATGGGTCTGCATAAGTTCGAAACTTGAAAGATAAGACTTTTTATTGCATAGTTTTACAATCTCGGGTTATAAACTTTAATTTACAGCAATATTTTGTAGAATTTCCAAAAATTGAGATTTTTCGAAGCTGCGCTGCGATTTCTTTTCTATTGCTCCTAGGTGTATATCTCCCCTTAAGTCAGCCGGTTCAGCAGTTAGTACGGATTGCGAAGACTTTTTCGTGGATTTGATTAACGGCGCAATTAAGCGCAATTTCACCTTAACGTTATACACGAGTCAGTGGTAGTGCAGAACTTCGCCGTCTGTTTCGATTCCTACGTGGAGCCCAACGAGAGTTTCGAGTCGCTGTAAACTCCTTTCGGTTTCCGATCGATCGTCCAATGCATCCTTGTTAAGGATGTACGTCAATTACTGGTGAATTACTGCACTACTAAACGCTTGTTTCTCGAATAATCTACTCGAATTCTAACTAAGGTGTATTCAGCGGCGAACGAGCTTAAGGGGTTGAATACAGTCAAAATTTTCGAAAAATCGTAATTTACATATATTTAAGGGGTAAGGCAGTAGTAGAATTTTCAAAAAATTAATTTAAAATTAATTTCAAAAAAAGTAGTTTTCAAAAAATCAATTTTTTTCTCGCTAAAACGGTGCTTTATCATCATAAGAATAAGTTAATTCTCAAGTATATTTTTTAGTAATTAATCAAAGATTTTTTCTCGCCGTTAAATATTTTCCATTTTATAAACAATTTAAGGCCTAAATTTTTGTCAAAAATCGATTATTTTTGTCAAAAATTATTATGTTGCTTATTCCTTCCATCAATTACAAGATAATCCATTATATTAACGAAATATTTTTGGTTTTTTCATTTTCGATGATCCAGTCCAGAGATATCGTGAGATCTCCCTGACATAAGCTATAGCAGGTTTCAAAAGAATTATTTTTACAAATAATAAATATTAAAATATAGTTAAAAGTTACCATAAGATGTGTACACATTTTTACGTTAATAGATTTAAAGGTCTTCTCAAGAAAAATTCTCGAAAATCGATCTTTTTGGGCCTCCTAACTGTATACAACCCCTTAAGAAACAATCTCACACTACTGTTGAAAATACAGTTAGGAATACAACATAGAAGTACTTCGTATTGTTAAAAAAAAAAATTGGTATTAATTCTCTGTTCGCTAAGATATGCGGTGTACAAATAAATTCTTGGCCTGAGAATAAAAACAGCTGTACTGAATATTCGAATAGCAAAACTTTTCCTCCAAGTCTGGGGTCACATAATACCTACCTAGTAGACTACTTTTCCGGACCAACAAATTTACATAACCTCAAAATACACTACTCCGAAAAATTAAAGGAACAGAACAATTTTTCAATTTTGTTAGTGCTTTTTGAAGCGCTGTATCTGCGTGAAAGATGGTCGTATCGACACGAAAAAAAATCATTTTGCAGTTTTAAGGTTATAGTTTCGAGATTTTTCGGCAAAAAAAATCTATGAGCTACGGTTATCGCGCAATAATAAAAAATAGCGCGAGAAAAAAATTCCATTTTTTTTTCAAGGGATGTCGGCATATTTGTTTTCAATTAAGGGGTTACCCCCACTTTCGATTTTGAAAAAAACGATTTTTTTTTAATTGCATTTTTTTTAAGTATAAGTATCTGAGAATATGTCCTGAAAATTTCAAGTCGATCTGAACAAAATTGACTGAGATATGAGCGTTGAAAGAGAAGAATCCGCGTTGAAAGAGCGTTGAAAGAGAAACTTTAAACGCGTTTTTCTCAAAATGGCATTTCTGAAGTCGGTGACCAAGATTACTCGAACACTAATGAACCGATCTTCTTGAAATTTTGCAGGCTTATTTAATAGATAAAAATGTAGTCTTTAATCGTTCGATTTTTTTTTCGAAAAAAAATGGCCGTTTAATAGCCAAAAAACGGCCGTTTTTTTCGTTAAAATCGAACCATTGACTTTGACTGTCCGCCATTTTGTGAAAAATGAATATTTTTTAAAATCCTTCGATTAAAGACTAGTTTATACTTATATTTGACTAAATCCATCCGCATTTTTTTTTCAGATGATCCACTTCGCCGCAATGTTGGTCACCGCAAACCGTGTATATAAAAACATTATTTCATTGACGGCCATTTGCCACTAAACAATGTAATATTTTTCAATAAAAAAATTACTGAAAGTTCTTCAAGATGTGTTCTTTAAGATGGTATATTGATCGATTAAAAAAGTTTTGTAGTTTTCTTTAAAAAAATTCATGAAAAAGGCCTTTTTTTGCGCTACAAGTGGGGGT
Organism: Ophion ellenae; assembly: GCA_963210295.1. Lineage (NCBI taxonomy): Eukaryota > Metazoa > Arthropoda > Insecta > Hymenoptera > Ichneumonidae > Ophion > Ophion ellenae. The sequence goes on along the minus strand of OY723397.1, from coordinate 21,707,261 downwards.
AACGCCTTAGGTCGAAGTAAATCTAAATTTTTAGAATTGAATTCCTCGGGATCAATTCGCATTGAATAAAAGTATTTGTTAATTCACAGATGGGGACGATTTTTCGGAAAGTCTTTTATTTTAAGGAGACTTTTCATAGGAGTTTGTGAATTATACCGAAACGAAAATGGGATACGTTTTTAAAAGACTTCTTTGTCGAATTTTTCGATCAAGTTGGAGCTGAATAAAAAAAGAGGGAATACCTGTGTAAATCGGGTGTGGGCCTCGCCACGGCTATACTGGAGCTTCTTCTTCTCGATGGTTTCGGGGATTTCGGTCCCTCGAGTGAGCTTTGATTTTGTTGATAGCCCCCGTAAGAGGTACGATTTAATCGGACTTCTATCTCGCTGCTACGTCTCTGAAAAGTTCTCTTGGCCCATCTTTTATTCTTCACATCGTTGTTGAGCGGCTCGTGCTTTCTAAAATCACAAAAGAATTATTTGACTCCGATAATAACGCACGTTTGATTATGCGTTCTTTGCACGTGTTTATTTCCCCATGTCGATCAACTTATTCGCGTTGGAATAAATCTTAGAATTGTGAAATAGAATACATAATTTTACACTACCGCTCGGAAGTTATTACTCATATTAAGGGGTTATACACAGTTGAAATTTTCGAAAAATCGATTTTTTTTTATTTTTTATTCGTAATGTACGTATATTTAAGCACACACACACAGAAAATTTCTTGTCAATCCGGCGAATATTCTCGAAGTTACACGCACATTTGTAATGACGTGTCGGAGCGTTCGAAAGTGCTTTTGAAACTTTGAACGCGTTTATCTCGAAACTGCATTCTTTAAGTTGGCCGTAAACATAACTCAGACAATTTTCAACCGATTCACTTGAAATGTGGAATATATCTGGAAAAATACATTGTCTATGGAAGTACGTCGGATTTTTTTTTATACTGCATAGTTAGTTTGTTATTAACAATTATCTGACGATTTTTTAGGCAAATTTTTCACTTTCCACTTTAGAAGTGCGCCATTTGGCGAAAAATTAATATATCGAAAAAATCCTACATACTTCTATAGCAGTTGTTATATATAATCGAAAAAAATTCATTGGCTCATAATAATTAAAAAATTACAGGAGTTGTTTGTCCAGCCCCGAAAAACGACGACGTCATCGCAAAAACGCTGCACAGCCGCCATTTTGAAATTAATCGGTTCAAAAAAATTATTGTATACAGTCACTGATATGTATGATAAACACCCTTTTTTGTAATCTCGATTTATTTTGTAGTTTTTCTGAAAAAAAATCGTGAAAAAAGCCTTAAAGTCAGTGAGGAAGATTTCTCGAAAACGGCTGATCAGTCTCAAACTTTAACACAATCTTTTCATGTATATTTTCAGTAATTAATCGAAGGTTTTTTCTCACCGATAGATATTTTCCATTTTATAAACAATTTAAGGGGCCACTCCAGTTTGATAATTTAAAAAAATCGAAAGCAGGCAAGATTTGAAGAAATCGCCGATGATGAGCAATCAGAAGGGATTTTGTACGGTGCAAGAATTTCCGATTGCGTTTAGGTAAGAGTTTTTCATAGTACAAACTTCGAGCACGTTTTTTTCGAAACAACGTTTTGAAAATCTACCTCCATCGTACCTCTAAAACTAATAAACCGATTCTCTTGAAATTTGAACCACATATTGTAAAAAGATTCGCAAGATGACCCTCGATGTTTAAAAAATTTTGATTTTTACTTTTTTTTTTGCGAAAAACTGCGAAAAAAACGCGTCCTTTAAAACTTTTTTCGTTTTTCATCTGCCATTTTTTTTTATAAAACTTTATATCCGAGGGTCATTTTGTAGCTGGTGTTATACTGAATCTAATGGACTTTGATTTTTTTGTTTCAGACAAGCCGTTGCCGAGTTGTGATGGACCTACCTAGCCCACCTATTTTTGAGACGTTACGTTAAACTATAGTTTTTGTACTTAAAAATGAATAAAAATTAGTTAAATTTTTTTTTAAATATATTTCAAGATTTTATTCATCAAGCCCAACAACTTTTATATTCTTATTTTTTATAAAACCCTTCAAAAAAGGCGAAAATAGCCTTTTTTCGTGGCTCCAAAGTGGACTGGCCCCTTAAGGCCTACATTTTTGTCAAAAATCGATTTCTTTTCTCGAAGTCGTCGTTTGTAAAAAATTATTATTTTCCTTACTCCTTCGATCAATTACAAGATAATCCATAATATTAACGAAATATTTGTGGTTTTTTAATTTTAGCATCTTTTAAGATAATTATTTTTGAAAATAAAAAATGTTAAAATACAGGTAAAAGTTACCATAATATGTGTACAAATTTTTACGTTAATAGATTTAAAGGTCTTCTCAAGAAAAATTCTTGAAAAATCGGTCTTTTTGGGCCTCCGACTGTATATAACCCCTTAAGGGTCCTTAATGTATTCCACGTGCCATCTTATTTGATGACTGGAGGGCGAACTAATTATTCGTCCTCGTTTGTCTCTGTGAGGAGCTGTATTACATTCACAATTTTCTTTTACATTACGACCCCTATTAATTTCCACCCCTAAGCCCATCCACCTCCATTCCCCATCGCCTCGCTCACTTTGGCCCCTTTGCCGATGAGAATTGCCCAATTAATAATTCGTCACGATCGTCTCGGCCAATCAAATTCGGCGTGTTGAGCCCGCAAGCGTTTTTTGGAATGAGAAAAGCCCAATGGTTTTTCGCCGCACCCCTTTTATTTTCCACCGCGATTTCAACGGACGTGACATTTTTTTTCGCCGTTATAAATTTTAACGACAAAAGGAACATCAATGTCTCGAGAATACGGAAGTTTGATTTTTTGTACGTTCTCATCATGCTCCAAACTGGATCATGGCCTGGTAACTCGAGTTCTTTCTTTTTCCCATGATAGACTTTGTGCCAGGTATACGAAGCTGATGGCAAAGTTCTAACCCACTTTGCAATTCTTCACTCGTGGTGCTTGTTCTTATTACGTGTCCTCGTCGTACAGAATTATTCAACATATTTTTAGCGGCATTCTGTTTGTCGCTTTTTTTTTCTTTTACGCGAGCTCGCAAAACTTACGAAAGAAATTGCCGAAGTTTTTGAAGAAATGATTTCTCATTAAACGTTTATGGTCTCGCAGAAAAGTCTTTCTGAGTCTTCGAAAAATGAACGGTTGATGATGATGTAACAGTGCAATTTTTTTTATGTAGCAAAGGAATCTAAAGTTTTAGGCAATTGAAAAAAGCTCCCATTCTTAGATCGCTGGAGTTCGCACAATTTTGTGGAGCATTTTCGTCGCTTTTGTTCGTGACAACTGATGAAAAAAGTCGAAATTGCGTTTGGTTATTTAACGAATGATGTTCACGTGAAGTTTCTCTTCATCTGCGCGAATTGGCCATAATTCTTAATAATCGAGAGCACAGTATTATTTTAAGGGGTAATATACAGTTAAAATTTTCGAAAAATCGATTTTTTATTTTATTTTCGTAATGTACATGGGGGGGCACGTCACTTCCGCCAGTAAAAAAAATCCACAAATAATTTTGAAAAATCGAGTTACTTTATTGAGAAATATTCACCGAGTGTCGAAATTTTTTAAAAATTACTGACGTTTTTTCTCGTTGATTACCATTTTTTTACATTCAAATGGCTGTATCTTTGGCAGGATTTGACGTATTTACATTCGTAAAAAACGAAAATGTGAGTCTTTTTATAGCCTTCGAGGAAAAAATTAATTTAGATTTCATTGAGCAAGTCGAACGTCCGTTTCAGGGCAAAATATGCAAAAATATTTTTTTTCTCACGGAAAGACACTCGTTATTTTATTTTTTTAAATTTCCCCGAATTCTGAATACGAAAAACGGATTTTTGGTATTTTTTATATTATGGGATTCCTAAACATCGTGAAGTAACAGCTATTTTTATTTTAATTTTTTTTTTTATTAATATTCGATTGAAGAGTGTGGGGCAATGCATGGCTCCGATACATATGACATATATGTCATATGTATTTCAAAAACCTGGTAAACATACAGCGAGTGATCCACACTCTTCAATCGAATATTAATTTAAAAAATTAAAATAGCTGTTACTTCACGGTGTTTAGGAATCCCATAATATAATAAATACCAAAAATCCGTTTTTCGTATTCACAATTCGGGGAAATTGAAAAAAATAAAATAACGAGTGTCTTTCCTTCAGAAAAAAAATATTTTTCCATATTTTGCCCTGAAACGGACGTTCGACTTGCTCAATAAAATCGAAATTAATTTCTTTCTGAAAGGCTAGAAAAAGACGCACATTTTCGTTTTTCACGAATGTAAATACGTCAAATCCTGCCAAAGATACAGCCATTTGAATAGAAAAATATTAAAAAATGGTAATCGACGAGAAAAAACGTCAGAAATTTTAAAAAAATTTCGACACTCGGTGAATTTTTTTCAATAAAGGAACTCGGCTTTTCAAAATTATTTGTGGATTTTTTTTACTGGCTGAAGTGACGTGGAATGCCTCACATATATTTAAGTACACACACAGAACATTTCTTGTCAATCCGGCAAATCTTCTCGACGTCACATGCATATTTGTAATTGTTTTTTTTTACTATATGTAAAGTACTTTTGAAACTATAAACGCGTTTTTTTCAAAACTGTGTTTTTAAAGTCGGTGAACAAGATTTCTCGGAAACGGCTGAACCGATCAGTCTCAAATTTTAACACAATCTTTTCAAATATATTTTTTAGTAATTAATCGAAGGTTTTTTCTCACCGATGAATATTTTCCATTTTATAAACAATTTAAGGCCCAATTTTTTGTCAAAAACGATTTTTTCTTTTGAGAAGCCGCCATTTTGTCGAAAATTAATATTTTCCTTATTCCTTCGATCAATTACAAGATAATCCATTATTTTAACGAAATATTTTTGGTTTTTTCATTTTCGATGATGCAGTCCAGAGATAGCGTGCTCACCGCAAGACGCCGTTTTTTAGAGGTGCTCCCGGAGATAAGCTATAGTAGCTTTCAGAATAATTATTTTTGCAAATAAAAAATGTTAAAATACAGTTAAAAGTTACCATAACATGTGTACAAATTTTTACGTTAATAGATTGAAAGGTCTTTTCAAGAAAAATTCCTGAAAAATCGATCTTCTTGGGCCTCCTGACTGTACATAACCCCTTAAAGGAAGTAAACTTTCCGAAGAATTTCTCAAGTTTTCTTCGTATAATATTTATTTTTCGCCTAATTTGGCCTATTTTCCGCCTATTTGCTAGCAAAGTATCAGGGAGCTTACTATATTAAATATTATTGAGCTTTTTCCATTATGCTGTGTGCAAAATGAAGCAATATGTATTAGGGTGGTTAAAAAAAACGGCTGGTACTTTTCTTCAAATTTCTCGAGTCGGTAGTTGCAGTAAGGAGAAATAAAACGCCTGTTAAAATATGAGCCCTTAATATTAATATTTAGAGGTTCCTCATCGTGGTTTTCTATTTCCAACGCTATTAGCATGGAGAAAACTTTGCCTGTTACTTTTGAATTTTATAACTCCCCAACGGGTACACGTACAGCAATGCCCAAAAGATATTTTCGTAGGGAATTCGAACGTTCTATAAAATTCGTTTTATGATAAATCTACTGTATAAAAAAGTTCTGTAAAAAAGTATTATCATCGTTTCTGTAAAACAGTTCTATAAAACGTTCTATAAAACAGTTCTATAAAACGTTTTTTAAAAAAGTTCTATAAAACGTTCTATAAAAAAGTATTATCATCGTTCCATGATAAGGCTACTCTATCAAAAGTTATTCGAGGTCAAAGTTGAACTTGTCGTAACTTTTCAAGATTTTTTCGCTTTTCCGGCGTAACTATCAGTCTCATGACAAATTGTCATTTGACCTTTTTTGTGGATCATTTTATTTTCTATAGTATCAGCTCACTTTGGTCTAATCACAAAAGTTATAAGGAAAGTTTGGAATTTTTTAGAAATCTAGAGATAATAATCGACGTTGCAGGACAAGGTATTACGTTAATTCGAAAGTCGACGTTTTCCACGTTTTGCCAAAAAAAAATCTCAAATGGATATAAATGTTGTCATAACTTTTATATTTAACATAAAAAATTTTTGTTTTAGAAAAAATTATAATTAAAACGAAAAAAAAATACTCATGTGTTTTAGAATTTTCATTAACAGGAAACATTAAAAAGTAACTTTATGAAAATTGGCGTATATTTATTTATATTTTGATTAATAGAAGAATACAATAATTGTTTAACGAGGAACGAGAAACAACTGCCATGTATTCTACAAGTAATAAAAGAACATCGTTGACGTTTTACACATTTTGCGAAAAAATATCTTAAATGAATATTAATTTTGTCATTTCTATTATATTCAACATAAAAAATGTATTGTTTTAGAAAAAATTATAATTAAAACGAAAAAATAAAAATACTCATGTGTTTTAGAATTTTTATTAACAGCAAACACTAAAAAGTAACGTTGTGAAAATTGGCGTATTTTTATTTATATTTCGGTTAAAATAGAAGAATACAATAATTATTTAACGAGGAACGAGAAACAACTGCTATATATTCTACAAGTAGTAAAAGAACATCGTTGACGTTTTCCAGATTTTGCCAAAAAAAAATTTTAATGAATATCACATGTTGTCATAATTTTTACATTTAACATAAAAAATGTATTGTTTTAGAAAAAATTATAATTAAAACGAAAAAAAATACTCATTTGTTTTAGAATTTTCATTAACAGTAAACATTAAAAAGTAACTTTATGAAAATTGGCGTATTTTTAATTATATTTTGGTTAATAGAAGAATACAATAAGTGTTTAACGAGGAACTAGAAGCAACTGCTATATATTCTACAAGTAGTAAAAGAACATCGTTGACGTTTTCCAGATTTTGCCAAAAAAAATTTTTAATGAATATCACATTTTGTCATAATTTTTACATTTGACATAAAAATGTATTGTTTTAGAAAAAAATATAATTAAAACGAAAAAAAAAATACTCATGTGTTTTAGAATTTTCATTAACAGTAAACATTAAAAAGTAACTTCATGAAATTTGGTGTCTTTTTCACGGACGTAGCATTTATCACAGCATATTATAAAACGATTATATTTTTAAAAGATTTAATGTCATTATTTTCTTATTGGATAAAGACGTCTTATGAATAACGTTTTCACCTACTGCAACTTCAATAGTGGAATTGAAAAAAATAGTGGATTTCCAAAATAACCCTATTGCAAAGGGTGTACTATGTTCCTAAAAAAAATGTCCTAAAAAAATGTTCCCGACAAAAGTTGTACGTTGTGAAGGGGGCCATCAAATGCGACCAATTTTTTTTATTTCGGTGGAAGGTCACCTTCTCTTTTTTAAATGGAATGGTACATTTTTTCAAGGTCACTCAAGGTCACCTATTTAGATTTGTATAATCGATACTGACCTTCAATGACCTTGAACGACTTTGACCCCTTAATGTTTTTTATGCGGCTTGAGGTGCTCCACAAGATGGTTGAAAATAAATGTACCATTCCATTTAAAAAAGTGGAGGTGACCTTCACTGTGCGTCAGCGCCTTAAGCGGAACAAAAAAAAATGGTCGCATTTGATGGCCCCCTTCACACCCTACAACTTTTGTCTGGAACATTTTTTTGTGACGTCGATAATTGCCGAGTTATTTCGGGTGGCAGATATAGGAGGGACACCCTGTATATACGCATACCTACATAACTATATCTATACATCTTTGATCTCGATTTTAGTGTCCTCGAGTGTGTTCATTGTGCACCGAACAAGTAAGGGCTGGTTGGATTTACCGCAAAACCAAAGACGATAGAACAAGAGAGAGAGAGGGAGAGCCATTAACCCTCAGCCCTGAGCAAATTGGCCCTCTCGTATTGCATGGGTCACGAGGTCGTGCCTTCGAATGACACGAATTTAGAGCTCGATTCACGTGAAAATCCTCGCTCTTGGCAATTACGTAGCTGCGCCGTGTGTTCTCCTCGTTACGAGGGTACAAGAGTTTGCGAATAAGAGAAGAAATAACTACGTGGACCATATTTCTTTTCTCTCCGTTTACGTCATTCACGATTTTTTAATCCTTTTTTTATTACACTTGAACAATTGATTATAAGTGAATTTTCAACTTGGTCCGTTCAAACACGTTTTTACGCGGACATATCTACTTAAGGAGCTGGAGTCGGTCAAGTTGAGTCAAATGATGGCTTATGATTTTTTTTTCCAATAAACCTTAAAAACTGCCTATAAGGTTATTTCTATAGATGTATACTGCAGATGCTAATTTTTCATAAAATGTATAATCAAAGGACAAAATGATGTATTTTTAAGGTTTTATTACGTGAAAAATAAAAACCCTCGCGTTACTATCAACTCGAAAAAGTATGACATTATTGATGATTTTTATGATAAAAACTGGGTCAGCGAACGTTTTATATCATTCAGAATAAAATTTTGGGTAATTTATAATGATGCCGATTTATATTTTTACTCCACGGGATCGTTTATTATTACCATTAATAAATAAATTAAATGTTTAGCTGAGATTCGTAATCTTTTATCAAACCTTGATGGTTCAATATAGGATATATACGGTTTTTTTAGTTGGAAATTATCTTGGTGCTCAATAGCCAAAAAATTACATCCATCAAACTATTTTTTATCTCTAAGGTTTCGTGATGAAAAAAAATCAAAAAATGTTTAAAGACCCAGTATAGTCTACACCACAAAACATATATGTATATATATATATATATATATTTTTTTTTATCTTGGCTTGTGAGAAACGCTCCCACCCCCTTAATTCCGAGCTGTCGAAAAAATTGCCAACAGCAAGAAAACTCTCATCGTGACAATTACGACGTGCTCTTGCCCCAAAAAGGATCATTATAGATATACGAATGTATACGCACGTATGCATTTGAAGAGACAGAATCAATCAGAGTGATTGATATAGATGGAATCATTTCCGGGCAACCCCCTGAGCCTTGACGACTCGATTGCACTTCTCGTATTTTTTGTTTGTATCCGAATATCGCAAAAAGGAACAAAAAATCATTACAACTAATTTGTAAGCTTAAAAAAATTGATAAATATTTGCTTATTTGATGTTGCCTTTCCATGAATGGATTGTAAATCGATAGATATCGTTTTTAAAGTACATACTATTGTGATTTATTCTTATTATAATTATACATATTATTGTGACATATTTGTCATCAAATCGTCCGGATAGAATGTGTTGAATTGTTAAACAAACTATCCGGACGAATTATTTTCCACGTGTTCGTCCGAATAAAATCGTTATAATTTCGTTTGGTTTGGGTTGGTTGGGTTTGTGTGTTTATGTTTGTTTGTTTGTTTGCGTTTGTTTGTTTGTTTGTCTGCGTTTGTTCGTTTGTTTGCGTTTGTGTGTTTGGGGTTGTTTGTTTGTTTGTCTGCGATTGTTTGTTAGTTTGTCTGCGTTTGTTTGTTTGTTTGCGTTTGTGTGTTTATGTTTGTTTGTTTGCGTTTGTGTGTTTATGTTTGTTTGTTTGTGTTTGTTTGTCTGCGTTTGTTCGTTTGTTTGCGTTTGCGTGTTTGGGGTTGTTTGTTTATTTGTCTGCGTTTGTTTCTTTGTCTGCGATTGTTTGTTTGTTTGTCTGCGTTTGTTTGTTTGTCTGCGATTGTTTGTTTGTTTGTCTGCGGTTGTTTGTTTATTTGTCTGCGTTTGTTTCTTTGTCTGCGATTGTTTGTTTGTTTGTCTGCGTTTGTTTCTTTGTCTGCGATTGTTTGTTTGTTTGTCTGCGATTGTTTGTTTGTTTGTCTGCGTTTGTTTCTTTGTCTGCGATTGTTTGTTTGTTTGTCTGCGTTTGTTTCTTTGTCTGCGATTGTTTGTTTGTTTGTCTGCGTTTGTTTCTTTGTCTGTGATTGTTTGTTTGTTTGTCTGCGTTTCTTTATTTGTTTGTTTGTTTGTTTGTTTGTCTGCGTTTGTTTCTTTGTCTGTGATTGTTTGTTTGTTTGTCTGCGTTTCTTTATTTGTTTGTTTGTTTGTTTGTTTGTCTGCGTTTGTTTGTTTGGGTGTGTGTGTTTGGATTTATTTGTTTAGGTTCGTCCGTATGGGTTTGTTTGTTTGGGGCGTTGTACAGTGTGAACTGCGTGAACTGAGCCGCTATCCGGGCGAATAACATGCGCTTATTCGTCCGATAACCGAAAGCTTGGAAACATGTGACTAGCAGAAGAATTTTCGTAGCCGCGAATTTCCAGAGAAAATGTAAGAATGTCAATAATCGATTGTAACTTATTTTTTATTAAACGCCACGGTAATTGACCGCTAACTCGCCTATATTGGGCTCTGCCTATGCTTCCAAAAAATACGGCCCTCCGCGAAAGGAATGGCTTGAATCGGTCAATCGTTATCCAAAATAATCGTAATCATCAAAACGGATTAGCATTGAGTATTATTGATGAAATCGAATATTCAATACACTAAAAAGGATGTTTTCATCGAAAGTAATTAATACTCATTATAAAACGATATAACGAAGCATCGATAACAAATGTTTCAAATAAATCAAAAGGAAATGCATTACGTCATTTCGAACTCGTTAGATAATGGGGCTACGTATTTAATGCGATTTGCATGGATAAGGGTCTTCTACTGTTTACTGTTAAAAATGGAACGTGGTGCAAATTAAATCAGCCCGAGCGAATAAAAAAAATACCTCGGGCATCAGGACTTTAAATTCAAGTAGTGAGATGAAAAAATTGATTTCTTCAGCTTCATTGATCTGAATATATTAATTTTTTCATCTTACTAATTGAATTCGAAGTGCTGATGTTTATTCATATTATTTTTTTCTTCTCACTCAATTAATCTGAATAGACATCGGAACTTTGCATTCAAGTAGTGAGATGAAAAAATTAATTTGAATAGATTCATTTATTATTCTGTATAGATTCATTTTTTTTCATCTCACGCATCTCTATTCTTCCATGAATCTATTCAGATTATTTTTTTCATCTTACTACCTGAGTTCTGATGTCCGAAGGATTCCTCGTTTTATTGATTTTCGTTTAATAATCGTTTTTTTAATTCTCGTTCGTGTAACTTTTTGGATAAAATGAATAACTTATTTGAACACACTTCGATGGTCGGTAATGAATATTAGAAGTGTGATGAAGTGTGTTCAAATAAGTTGTCAATTTTATAAAAGAAAGATACACGAACGAGAACTAATGAAACGATAATTCAAATAAAAATGTAAACGAAGCTTCAAAGATTTTGATTGAGAAAAAAATTACCTTGGGATTAATTTGTCCTCGAGCATGCTCGGCAGGTCGTCGGCGTCCTCGGTAAGGGCGGTAAAAAAGTCTTGAAACTTGTCGGGAAAATTGCTGGGTGGGCATGTGCTGGTCGAGGCTTTGAGAGCATCCGAATGACGATGTTGATTACTGCGATAATTACGATTTTGAGATTCCGTCGAGGCGCCGACTGGTAACGGCGTATCCGTGGAATTTTGATTTCGATGATACCTCGTCGCAGCTGAGGTCGCCATCAGGCCTGATTTTCCGGATCCACGAGAATCCTGTCGGATCTCTCATGAATGTGCTCGTTCAAGCTTCAAAAGTCTGGCATTTCCATTCTCAAGACTCACGGCACTTGCTCGTCATCGTCATCAGCTTCGAGCTCTATTCTCCACCCTTTTCCGGCTCACTTCCGCTCAATTTTCGAGTCCCCCCAATTTTGGCACTGCTGCCATGTACGTCGAAGTCTCTTGTCGAAAATCACAAAGACGATCGTTGCCTATTTTTCCCCTACAGTTCGCCTTCCCATACACGGATCATTCCATGTAGATAGCGGCGATTTTCTTCCCCGCGTGTTTTTCACGCCTAAAATGCACTCTCCGTTTCGCCTGTGGGCACCGTTTTTTCGAAAAAAGATTTTTTCAAAAATCTTCCAGTTCGATCGAGAAATTAAAAACTCATTACGAGATGACAGAAGTAATAAAATTGTGAATTTATCGAACACGATCGATCGAAATCATTCGTTAAGGGGTTACCCCGACTTGCGATTTTGAAAAAATCGATCTTTTTTTATTGCATTTTTTTGAAGCATAAGTATCTGAGAATATGTCCTGAAAATTTCAAGTCGATCCGAACAAAATTGACTGAGATATGAGCGTTGAAAGAGAAGAATCCGCGTTGAAAGAGCGTTGAAAGAGAAACTTTAAACGCGTTTTTTCTCAAAATGGCATTTCTGGAGTCGGTGACCAAGATTACTCGAACACTAATGAACCGATCTTCTTGAAATGTTGCAGGCTTATTTAATACATGAAAATGTAGTCTTTAATCGTTCGATTTTTTTTTTCGAAAAAAAATGGCCGTTTTATAGCCAAAAAACGGGCGTTTTTTTTCGTTAAAATCGAACCATTAACTTTGACTGTCCGCCATTTTGTGAAAAATGAATATTTTTTAAAATCCTTCGATCAAAGACTAGTTTATACTTATATTTGACTAAATCCATCCGCATTTTTTTTTTCAGATGATCCACTTCACCGCAATGTTGGCCACCGCAAACCGTGTATATAAAAACATTATTTCATTGACGGCCATTTGCCACTGAACAATGTAATATTTTTCAATAAAAAAATTACTGAAAGTTCTTCAAGATGTGTTCTTTAAGATGGTATATTGATCGATTAAAAAAGTTTTGTTGTTTCCTTTAAAAAAAATCATGAAAAAGGCCTTTTTGCGCTACAAGTGGGGGTAACGCCTTAAACAATAGTTTTTGTACTTAAAAATGAATAAAAATGAATTAAATTTAAAAAAATGTATTTCAAGACTTTATTTATCAAGCCCAACAACTGTTATATTTATATCTTTTCTAAAACTTTTATATTCATATATTTTATAAAATCATCAAAAAAATCGCAAAAATAGCGTTTTTCGTCAAAATCAATTTTCCCAAAAATTTCGCACACTCTCAATTAGAAATACGAGCAACACTTTTGCATCATTTTTTAAAACGAAAATTGCCAAAACTCGCAAAATCGACTTGTTCCAAATTACGACCAAAAACTCGGCACCAAAATTCGTCAAATTTTCACAACATTCGAATTTACTCTACGATTTCTATATTTTAATTTTATTCGAGTATTTTTATAATTGCTTCGGAGAGTGTACGTGCCGTCGAGCCGTGCTGAAAGGGGCTGATACATCGAGAGGGTTACGAAACTTTTTAAACAATCACTCCTGTACGAACGAGCACTTTGATGTCTTTTACGTGTCATAACACTGGAATATTTACAACTGATATGCAGTTATCGATGTCATTTTTCATGAATATCAGATACTCGATGTACTTTGATCTATTTAAGCCTCTTACACGTGTTTGAGTGTGGGTGCGGGAATAAATGTGGGGCCGTTCTTGCCAAACCCATCAGCGCAAATATACACGCCTGAGGCTATTGACCCAATAATTCGCCAGTTCCGAAACTTTGTGGCTCGAGTTACAGCAATTAACTCCAAAGGTAACAATAATAATAACAGAAATAATAACAATAATAATAACAATAATAACGATAATGATATATATTCTACACTCAATTCAAACAATAACAATAATAACAACAATAACAACGGAAATAATAATGACCATAAAAACAGAAATTAAAATGACAATAATAATAAAAACGGAAATGAAAATAAAATATCGAAAATAGTATTTCAATCAGATAAAATAATCAATTTTCAATCAATTCTTTTTCCACTAATCGTCTAGTTGTAAAAAATGAAATAATCATATGTCGAGTAACCAAAAATAAGTAAATCTGTACATTTTTCATCCACTCAAGACTCGTAGTGACTTAATGGGGTTAGGCTACTGTGAAAACGACGAAGACTCGTTCGAAGCTTGAGGCAACTCAAATTGAAGAGGAAGGTTCAACGTATAGTGCAGGCATTACAGATTGAAGATAAACTTACGATTACAACAAGAGAATTGCTATTTTAATTTTATACGCGTTTTTCTCGTATCTATTTTCTTTTTAAACGGTGTACACGATTTTTCAACATCTATTCAACGAATTGACTTGAAAGGCCATAGCCGGGTAAGTAGAGAAAAATTGCCCCCGCATTTTTCCCAGCGAAATTTGGAGTATATTTTGAGGTATAAAAAAAAATCTGAAAATTTCATCCCCGTCAACGCAATGGTTTTGGAAAAATGATTTTTTTTTTAATATAAAAAAATGCCGGAAACGGTTCAGTGGATCGATTTGATTTTTTTTGGTACTTGTTACGATTAAACGCGTGACGAAATAAAATTATAGAACATTTTGCGAAAGATTAAGGTTAAAAAAAGAATGTTCCTTGTTTTATTTTTTTTACTATAATCCACTTGGGGTACAATAACGAAATTTTTTTCATATAATCTTTGGGTACCTTATTAGATTATATAATTTTTTCGAAATGATCGGTTTGGTACGCCACAGTGAAAAAAAAAGAAACAGACTTTATTGATATATTTTCGTTATATATCTATATAACTAAAATATATCAATAAAGTGTGTTTTTTTTTAGTGTAAAAAATAGTGTGAATAATAAGTGTACAAAGGCATTTGGTACACTTATTCAGTGCAGTAGTAATATTCTTGCTTAGTCTTGACAGACGTTTTTTTTCTCAACATTGTTTGTCATTAGTTATTAGCAATAATGATATCATTTCCCCTCGAAAAATCTAATTAAAAAATTCAATTTTTTTTACGATTGAAAGACGTTAACAAAGAGCTCGCTCAAGTCCTAGCCACTATTATCCATTTTGAGAAAACTCATTTTTTTTTCTTCCAATCAACCGGGTGACCAAAATCAAGTACACCGTTGAGCCCCTCACATTCAAAAATCCTTCACGAAATTTCTTAAAACTTCTTCAATTATTAATATTTTAATGCAATTTGGTACACGACTTTGTTAATGTACATACAAAAAAATCTCCAAACGATTTTCCAATCATCTTATTCTTTCAAAATTAATTTTTTTTCATAACCCTAATTTTCGGGTCGTTACAGTAGCCTAGCACCTTAAAAACTGTTGCACAATCCAGAGCAGAAAGGCAATATATAACTCGATCACGATTCAGACTCGTCAGCACCTCGCGTGACATTTTGAATTTCACAGTCCATTTAATTTGAAATATGAACAGTATATATCTCTGTATAAAGAGTGGATACGTATGTAAATTGAATCGTCTACATATATATATATATATATATATTAGACCGGCCCAACCAACAATATATTTTTTTTTAATTGAAATTTTTGTTCACAATGTTGTTCAGAATGACAAAAAATGAGTGCTGACGAATATCAACTTTTAGAGGTCTCCCATCGCGATTTACTATTTCCCATTCATTTAACATGGTAAAAGTTTTGTTTGCCGCTCCTCAGCTTTATAACTCGCCTACGGGTAAACACACGGAAATGCCCGAAACATTGTTTTATAGAAAATTTAACGCCCTACAAAAAAGGTCCTTAGTCTTCATACGATAAATTCACTCGTTCGAATTTTATTCAACGTCAAAGTTGAATCCATGATAATTTTCATGATTTTGTGAGATTTTTGGACTTTTAAAACGAAATTATTGATTTTTTTTGTTTCTTTTTCTGATTCATCTTAAAAAGTATTGTATCCTTTTAAAATTATTCCCCAGATAGTTTCTCAAATTCCTAATAGATTTAAATTTATTGTCATTTAAAAGTACATTAGTACAAAAATCTATTCTTAAACCGAATTCAACTCCCATAGCATGATAAATAAATACCTAGGGAATAATTTTAGAAGGATATAATACTCTTCAAGGTAAATCAGAAAAAAACAGCAACAAAAAATCAATAATTTTGTCACAAGAGTCCAAAAATCTCACGAAATCATGAAATTTATGATCAATTCAACTTTAATGTTGAATAAAATTTGAACGAGTGAATTTATCGTATGAAGGCCAAGGACCTTTTTTGTAGAGCGTTAAATTTTCTATAAACATTATTTTCGGGCATTTCCGTGTGTTCTCCCTTAGGCGAGTTATCAAGCTCGGAAGCGGCGAATAAAACTTTACCATGTTAAATGAATGAAAAATAAAAAATCGCAATGCGGGACCTCTAAATATTAATATAAAGGGCTGAAATGTGGTCAGCGCTCATTTTTTTTTCATTCTCAACAACATATTCAACAAAAATTTCAATTTTTTTGGGCCAGTCTACTATATGTATATACACGGCATTTTAATTATCCGCGAATGTCGATCCACTTGAATAGAATATAAATCAACCCCCACCACTCGGTCTCCACGTCCCGTGGATTTTCTTGAAGGGAAGTGCCTGACGAGGGTTCCACCACTCGACATATACCATTGAACAATCGACGAATTTGCAATTCAATGACACCCAACCTCTCGCGCGCACTTCCAGCGCGATGTTTCACAGAAGAATATACCGATAAAGGGTGCCTCGCGAAAAGCTCAAGTTCCATCAAATGAAAGATTGGATCGCGTAATAAAAAAAAACGAGGCTTGCGATACGGATTTCCGTTTTTTTTTTCAAACACTATCGTTTCGTTTAAATGTTTATTTAACACTCGTGATGGCAATGTTTCTCGCGCGTCGTGTAAACAGGGCTGGAGAAAACCTGTCTAGGGTTGCGCGGTGGCTGGAGCCCCGTGGAAAACTGAGGGCATGTTGTTCCGTGAGGAGCGTCGAGTTCGCCGGATTTTCCCTCCCCTCCAATCATCCCTCTATCCCTATTCGTTCGTCGCTTTCGCTTTCTATCCTCTGTATCGTTGTCTGCATACTCCTAATAGCCGTCGGGGTTGCGCAAGCGTCGCTCACATAGATGTATCAACCCTCCCCCCCCCCCCTCCCATGGCTGCGATCCTCCATTGCCAATACGCGTAGCATCGGAGAGAAAAGCTTCTGTCTGCTATCCCCCTGGCTGGCTATATGGTGTATACACTAGTTGTTCGGTGACTAGATGAGATAGCGGAATCTGCTGGTTGGACTGAGGTTGCTCTCGTGGTGGTGTGCCGTTTGTTTTGTGCGAAAGGGTATGCGTAGCAGGGGAACAGTTTCGCGTCGAGCTGGAAGTAAAAATTGGTCACCATGAACTCATGTGTAAATGTAGGGTCAGAGTGAGATCAGTGGCTGTTTTTTTCATAGGTCTATCGCTGCCTAACCGTTGACTCAATCTCTAAGGAACCTGGCCAAAAGTGAGGTTTGTTCAATGGAGATACTAGGTGTGCAACTGAGTTCCCGGGTTTCACACATGGATGACGCTAGCGACACATGTAGTCGGCATACAGGTCTGAAATTGGGTGTCTTTATAGCTTGGACATCTGTTAAGAATACCCAGTCGTAATATAAACAAACATCGCAACGCAACGACCTTTTTTCTAGCCTCGAGAATGTCAAAGTTTGTGCCGAATAAACAGCATTTGCGGGAAGCATTGCTTTTCTGCTTCAACCTAAAAAAACAGCAGCTGAAGCACGTCGGTTACTTGGGGAGACCTACGGCGAACGTATACCATCAAAAACAACGTGTGAAGCTTGGTTCAAGCGGTTCAGAAGTGGCGATTTTGAGACTGGGTACAAGGAGCGCTCGGGAAGACCGCAAACATTTGCGGACGCCGATCTGCAAGCGTTATTGGATGAAGATGACACTCAAACGGAAGATCAACTTGCCGAGGCATTAAATGTCACTCGGCAATGTATTTCGAAACGTTTGCACGCCATGGGAAAAATTCATAAGGAAAGTGGGTGCCGCATGAGTTGACTGAGAGACAAATGGAAAATCGAAGAGCCACTTGCGAAATGTTGCTTTTGCGGCAGAACAGAAAGAGTTTCCCGCATCGAATTGTTACTGGCGATGAGAAATGGACATATTTCGAGAATCCCAAACGCAGAAAATCGTGGCTTTCACTTGGCGAAGCGTCAACATCGACGGCACGGCCAAATCGCTTCGGAAAAAAGACAATGCTCTGCGTTTGGTGGGACCAGAAAGGAATCGTGTACTATGAGCTGCTGAAACCGGGCGAAACTGTCAATGGGCATCGCTACCGACAACAACTAATCAATTTGAACCACGCATTGCTCGAAAAACGGCCAGAATGGGACACGAAAGCGGAACGTGTGATATTGCAGCACGACAACGCTCCGTGCCGTCGCAGTTCCATCGTCCAGGACACCATAAAAATACTGAATACGAATACGTTGGGCTACATGGGTCACGTTCCTACTGGGTTGTAGGAAAAAGCGCGTATTTATTCGCTACCTAGGGAAGCGAAGCTAGTGAGGAGGACATTCCCAATCAGGGCACGTGGACAAATTCCATTAGGGGTTGGAAGCAAAGGTCTCATTGGGTTCAAGAAGAAAAACTTTCGTTTAGGTAGACGGACAAAACGCCTATTGCAGTTTTCTAGCAAATTCCTTTTGGGGGACAACCCCGCCTCGTTGCGTTCCGGAACAAAGCCACCACAAGGTCTCAATGTTCAAGCACAAAGGCAATGCCGTTACAGAGTCACGGGGTGACAGGCATAGCAGTTCCAGAACCATTGACGTGTACAGTTAAAGGTTTCTCTGAGTTTTGTGCTCAAAGTTCCACCTACAGCATAGCAGCAAGTTTCCACTGGGGTGTGAGGGTTGAGCCTCCACTGGGTAAAGTCTCCATTTCAACCAAATTATTGGGTGTACAAATAAGTTTTCGGCCTGAGAAAACATCAGCTGTATTGAATATTTGAACGAAAAATGTTACCTACAGGTCTGGTGCCATACAATACCAACCTGGTAGACTACTTTTCCGAATCAACAGCTCAACATAACCTCAAAATATACATCGTGAGCTCAGTGTGAGCAAAATGAGTTGCAATAGTGAGCGACACTCGGAAAAAATACTTCCGAGCCTAAAATGATGATGTGTCAGGCATTGGGGAAAGATGCCGTATCCATCAGTGCCGTAAAAAAGTGGTTTTAAGGGTTCCGGCGTGGAAATTTTGACCGCGAGGATGCCGAGAAAGCAGGACGACCAAGAAAATTTGAAGACGAGGATTTGAAGCAGTTGCTGGACGAAGATTCTTGCCAAACGTGATTAGAGCTTGCTACTACATTAGGGGTTATCCAACAAGATATTTCCAGTCGTTTGAAAAAGCCCGGCGAGGTTCAAAACGGCCTCACACAGGCGAAGGACCTAGGCTGGTCATATTGCTGCATGACAATGCAAGACCACACAGCAAAAAGGACCAAAGACGACTTAGACTCTTTGGGCTGACAAGTTTTGCCACACCCGGCATATTCCCCAGACTTGGTGACATCGGACTTTCACTCACTACCCTGGCATATGTTTCTCAACATCTGGGCCCTAATTCACAATGACAACTGAACGAATCCGTGCTTTGAAACCGTGCCGATTTGTATGTAGATGATGATCGAGGCCATCTCATAGATGATGACCTTGATTAAGGGGGTGGTCATCGATGATGACCAACCTCTTAATTAAAAACCTATAATTAAGGGGTTGGGTTTGGGTTTGAGTTAGGAAATCATTCGGTTTATCAACTGAGCGCATATCACGTCAATCAAAAGATAATAAATATTTTGAGTGACAAACAAGTCAGTCAATAGAGCATGCTAATTTCATAGGCTAGATTTAAATAAGTCAATTCCAGGTAAGTCGTTTGGTGATTAATAGTGGAGGTTTTATTAGGAACACGACAGTACTTGCTGAGCAATTGAAGGGGTTATATGCAGTCAGGAGCCCCAAAAAGATCGATATTTCGAGAATTTTTCTTCAGAAGACCTTTCAATCTATTAACGTAAAAATGTGTACACATATTATGGTAACTTTTAACTGTATTTTAAGATTTTTTGTTTGTAAAAATAATTGTTTGAAAGCTGCTATAGCTGATCTCCGGGAGCATCTCTAAAAAACGCGTCTTGCGGTGAGCACGATATCTCTGGACTGGATCATCTAAAATGAAAAAACCAAAAATATTTCGTTAATATAATGTATTATCGTGTAATTGATTGAAGGAATAAGCAAAATGATAATTTTTGACAAAATGGCGGCTTCACACCAAAAAATCGATTTTTGACAAAAATTTAGGGTTTAAATTATTTATAAAATGGAAAATATTTATCGGTAAGAAAAAACCTTCGATTAAAGTTTCAAAAGCACTTTTGAACGCTCTGACACGTAATTACAAATGTGCGTGTAACTTCGAGAATATTCGCCGGATTGACAAGAAATTTTCCGTGTGTGTACTTAAATATATGTACATTACGAAAAATAAATTTAAAAATCGATTTTTCGAAAATTTTAACTGTATATAACCCCTTAATGAACCGTGATAGTTGTACCTACGTATCTGAGTACATTAATCTTGCGAAATTAAATAAATGAGCACCCGCAAATTATAAAAAACCATTACAACCAAATCGTGTATTGGGCAAAACTTTAAGGGGGCCACTCTACAGGCCGAAAAAATAGGCTTATTGGGGATTTTTTTTTTCAGAAAAACTACAAAATACATCGAGTTTACAGAAAAGGGTGTTTATCATACATATCAGTGACTGTATAAAATAATTTTTTTGAAGCGATTCATTTCAAAACGGTGGCTGTGCAGCGTTTATCTCAAAACTGCATTTTTTAAGTTGGCCAGAAACATAACTCAGACAATTTTCAACCATTTCTTTTGAAATGTTGAATATATCTTGAAAAATACATTGTCTATGAAAGTACGTAGGGTTTTTTTTATATTGCATAGTTCATTTGTTATTAACAATTATCTGACGATTATTAGGAAAATTTTGGGAAAGTGAAAAATTAAAAAGATTTGCTTTCACTGATATGTATGATAAACACCCCCTTTTTTGTAATCTCGATTTATTTAGTAGTTTTTCTGAAAAAAAAATCCCCAAAAAGCCAATTTTTCGGCCTCTAGAGTGGCCTAAGGCCTTAATATTCACACTATACCGGTTGTCCCTAAATATTCATTATTCGGTGACAACAGCAAAGCTGCTATACCAGGATAGGCTGCAGAAGAGCGGAGGGGCCGCGAAAATGTTGTACCTACGACATTCGGTTCCGACATAATTCAAGTCGATTAGAGTTTTATAAAAAAATTAGTTAATAAGTACTTCATATCGACTTTCCTCGTCTTTGCCCCCACCCCCCTGAAGCAAGTCCTGTCTACGGCTTTGTGCAGACTTATCTATATATATGTGCGTGTGTTTGTACGTGTTCGCATGCGTACGCTTGTCCATTCGATCGCGTGCTTTTACGCGTCCGTGCGTATATTTACCGCACATCGAGCGCACGATAAAGGACCATGAAAATAAAATTAACTGCTGCATGTAAAAGTTGCGAAGTGGAAGAGCAGAGCTTTTCAACGAGTTTCTTGACTAGAACGGAAGTGAACATTGTTCCAAGGGAGAAGGCTTGGAGCAATGCTTTAATAATTCTCCCCGTGAGAAATCACTTTTTTTTAAATGCTGTCACTTATTACGTTAAGGGGAGATATACACCTAGGAGCCGAAAAAAGGTCATTTTTGTGAATTTTTTCAAGGAAAACTATTTGAAATTTCGAATTGGGGTTTTAATTATCTAAAAGTATATACATTCAAAAATATGTTTAATTTTCTTTATTCAAAAATATCAAAAATATACAAGGATATTGTGTGATCCTTGGAGCGTCGTAAAAAAATCTGCGTATACGGTACCCACTGGCGTTTCTTCGAAAATCATCTGAAAAAAAAAACCAAAAAGATTATTAAATTAGATACTATAATCTAGTACTTGTCATAGCCGATTTTGAAAATATCGATTTATGACAAAATGGCGGACGTTTTAACATAAATAGTGACTTTTGGGCCAAAAATTAGTTATTGTTTTGCCTATAAAACAAAAACTAAGTAACGGAGAAAAAAAATCCTATGACAAGTACTAGATAATGGTGTGTGGAATAACCACAAAAAACCTCAAGGCAATCGGTTCATTGGTTTTCGAGAAATTTTGGGTACCGATTTGAAAAACGTGGTTTTGAGAAAGACGCGTTTGATAATTTGGGAATGAATGAATCATGAATTTTGTCAACTTACATGGAATCATCGATACCAGGCCCATAGTGTAGGTCTTCTACGGTCGACGGAATATTCATAGCTTCTAAATCGATTTCTTCGACCATCTAGGTGTAAATCTCCCCTTAATGAGGGAGAATATCGAGTGAGGCTGCAACGAAGGATATCCGTACGTTGAGGATCTTTTTCCGAGATCGTACACGGGGTGCACGTACTCTTCCGTAACAACAACGAAGACAGCAACGTTAATAATCATGATAATAATATGAATAACAATAATTTTAAAAACTTGCACATTGCTTTATCATTTATTTCTCCTTTATTGTGCTTAGAAACCATTCTCCATTGATAAATAGGATTTTTTAAATTGGATCGCTGATGGAGCAAGGGTTGCGAGGGAAATAAACAAAGAAGCAATGGGCCATTCTTTGACTTGTACAATTGTTATCTCCGAAACTGCATACGTTGTCGAAGAGTGCTTATCCATACTTTTTATGGATAGCTGGTTGATAGAATGACCATTCCGTATATTGGCCTTTATTCTTAATATCTTCAAGTATCTTTTTCAAAAATTTTCACACAGTTTGTTTGGGTTTGTTTGGGATAGCTACGGGGCGTCCAATAGGAAGTTGCTGAAACTAATCGACTGTCATTTTAAAACACGCGCACAGAATCAGAAAAGCCAAATTGCTTTAAATAGAGGAAACTCTGCAGTTTTAAACGCACATAAATAAAACCCAGTCAAATATTTTTTATGTCAATTTATTACATCTTATAAAAATAACGAAAAAGTACATTGATTAATGATAGATATTTTCGAAGTGCGAACCGTTGGATTGTGCACAAAAATCAATTCTCTTTTGAAAACTGTGAAAAACTGTGTCCAACATATTGTTCGTAATGCCGCGAACCACTTTCTGGATGGCCGCGATCAGTTCTTCTACTGTGCTGGGGTTTTTAGCGTAACAATGATCTTTAATGTAACCCCACAAGAAAAAATCACAAGGGTTCAGGTCCGGTGAGTACGGAGGCCATTCTAGTCCGCCTTGAGCAAATTTAGGGTACCCCAGACCGATTACTCGAGTCCCATATACGCGATGAATAGCTTCAAACACCTCATGAGTCCGGTGCGGCGTCGCTCCATCTTGCATGAAGTAAACATTTTTAACCAGTCCCCTCTTTTTTGCATAAGGGAAGAATTTCGTTTCCAAAAGCTGTTTGTAACTCTCTCCTGTTACCGTAGATTCCAAGAGTTGCAAATAAATTCCTTTTACTGAAATCGCTGCCCATGCCGTTACTTTCTGTGGATGAAGGGACTTCGCTAGCGATATGTTGGGATTTTCCGTTCCCCAAAACCGGTAATTTTGCTTGTTTACGTACCCATTCATCCAAAAATGTGCTTCATCGGAATAAATAATCAATTTCTCATTAAGTTCTTCGGCTTCAAACATTCCCGTAATAGTGTTACAAAATTCGATGCGTTTCGTCATGGCATGTTCAGTTAACAATTGATGAGTGCTTATTTTTATACGGATGAAACTTTTGAAAAAATTTCAAAATGTTGTGTAACGACGATTTGGTTATTTTTAATGCTTGAGCAGCTTTCCGAATCGAATCATTTGGATTTTGTTTGAAATAATTCTCAACTTCGTTGATCTTCTCTGGTGTAGTCACCGTAACCAGATGGACCTGGCAACTCGTGTCTACGGTCCTGGAGTGTACCATACTTCACGAAGTTATCGATTATCCTACAAAAATTAACGTAAAATTACTTCAATGCAGTTTAATTGAATTGAAACACAATTTGTGTGATAGATGAATATGAATAAATATTCAATTCTTACCTTTTCAGAGTGTTTTCGCTGGCAACTCTATGAGTTCCAAACTTAGTACGAAACCCTCTATACGCATTACTATAAATTTTTCCCCTCGAGAAGAAGCACTCAATAAGATATACTTTTTCTTCCGTGGTGAGCTCACTCATTTTGACGCGCGCGTACTTGCTTCAACCACGGCTGGAATAAAACTGCGGGGCCTCAGGTATGCGCCTTAGAAAAAGGGACCCCTATTGAATTCATGGAGGCAAGAGACATTTATTTAGTTTTAGCAACTTCCTATTGGACACCCTGTATTATAGGATAGTAAGTGAACAATGTAGTGCCGGGATAATTACTGTTACTGAAAAAGTTACAGCGTGAGATGATTTTTGTCTGTCAATTCTCGAGTCTATAGAGTTCAATTTTGCGGAAATGAGGATATTTTCCTGGGTGAATGGATATGGCAGGAGGGCCGAGGTGACTTCGAAACAGCATTCAGGCCCTCGTGTATGCATGTGTCATTCCGCATACGTTAGTCATAGGCGTTGAATCAGCGACACCACATTCAATTTGCCGATAGGCCGTGCCTCGTGTATCTCGACGTCGTTGCATCCCCGCGCCTCACGCCAAGCGCCGACAAACTGATATAATTCGGTTGCGATCGATGAGCCAACATGGGGGGGCACCACCTAAATGCAATTGAATTATCGCGGTGGTGTTCGGAACGAGAACGATGCATCGCGATCACTCGCAAGGCGGTGTGAAATTCTCCATAGTGCCATACCCGCTCACGATATAGGAAAGTTCACAACAAAAAATGAAATCCATTAAGGGGAGGGTGCGGTTTCAGCGTGAAAAAAAACACTTTTTTGCGATTTTTTTTCATCTGTATGGATAGAGTGAATTTATTGAAACCTTTTGTACATTGTTAAGTGTCATTTCAAGAACATTCCGTGAAATTTGTACGCGATTTGTACGAATTTGATAGTTGAAACCTCTACCCTCCCCTTAAACGAGTTCGGAATTTTTCTCAAAAAGGGTAGTACCGAATCAGTCGGAATTTTCACGGTCGACGTTTGATTATCAGATGAAGTATCTGCTAAAGAATCGGTGATATGAAGAAAAAAATTGATATTTATTTATCATAGGAGACCGTCATTGAAAAAGGCTAGAACATACTAAAGGTATCTCCCTCCTTAATAACTTGATGTCTAACGATAGGTCATAAAAGAATCCATCACTATCTCCCCCTCGATATTCCATGAGAACAATTGGGTCAATTAAGCCCCGTTATCGGTGGTTTCTTTATTACTTATCTTCAAGGGGTGACGTACACTGGGTCAAACAACATATTGGACTTATGGTCGAGAATTAGTTTTTGTGTATACAATTTTAGTTTTTTCTCTAATAATTTTACACATCAACTAGAAAAGTAGCATAACTTGACGTTACGGTAATCCTATCACTTCACACTAGTCATACCACTGATCATACTTGAGACGTGTACAATTTATATTTTGGACACAAGCAAAAATAAATAATTTGTGACAACTAAAATTTTCCATGTGTAAACTGTTCAATGGATGTTCACATTAATTAGAAAAATGAAAAAATTGTTATTCCAACGATTCGCGCAGTATTTCTAGGTTTGATAATTGGCAACGTTGGTTTTATCTCCGTCTCTTTTGACTCAACCAGGCGAGTTTAACCTTCATGCTTCTCAACGTCGATCTGTCAAAACAATGTCAGGTGCGGGACATGTAAGAGGCATACCACGTCACTTCAGCCAGTAACAAAAAATCCACAAACAATTTTGAAAAATCGAGTTACTTTATTGAAAAATATTCACCGAGTGTAGACATTTTTTTGAAAATTCTGACGTTCTTTTCTCGTTGATTACCATTTTTTAAACATTTTTCCATTCAAATGACTGTATCTTTGGCAGAATTTGACGTATTTACATTCGTAAAAAACGAAAATGTGCGTCTTTTTCTAGCGTTTCAGAAAAAAATTAATTTAGATTTTATTGAGCAAGTCGAACGTCCGTTTCAGAGCACAATGTGCAAAAATATTTTTTTTCCCAAGGAACGACACTCGTTATTTTATTTTTTTAAAGTTCCCCGAATGGTGAATACGAAAAACGGATTTTTGGTATTTTTTATATTATGGGATTCCTAAACACCGCGAAGTAACAGCTATTTTTATTTTTTTCATTTTTTATTAATATTCGATTGAAGAGTGTGGAGCACTTCAAGGCTCCAATACATATGACATATATGTCATATGTATTTCAAAAACCTGGTAAACATACAGCGAGTGCTCCACACTCTTCAATCGAATATTAATTTAAATAAATTAAAAAATAGGTGTTACTTCACGGTGTTGAGGAATCCCATAATATAAAAAATACCAAAAATCCGTTTTTCGTATTCACAATTCGGGAAAACCCTTTGAAATAAAATGAGGAGTGTCTTTCCTTGAAAAAAAAATATTTTTGCATATTTTGCCCCGGAACGGATCTTCGACTTGCTCATTAAAGTCTAAACTATTTTTTTTCTGGAAGGCTACCAAAAGACGCACATTTTCATTTTTTACAAATGTAAATACGTCAAATCCTGCCAAAGATACAGCCATTTGAATGGAAAAATATTAAAAAATGGTAATCAACGAGAAAAAACGTGAGAAATTTTCAAAAAATGTCGACACTCGGTGAATATTTTTCAATAAAGTAACTCGATTTTTCAAAATGATTTGTGGATTTTTTTTACTTATGAAATATGTCGGTTGAAATATGTCGGTTAAAAATGAAATATGTGTGATTCGGTTTTTGTATGTCGTCTTGGAATTCCTTCACGAAAATACGCAATTTTAATATTTTTTATCTCTGTAATTAGGTCGACAACCGACTGTGAAATTTTACAGTAACGATAATTAATATATTTTTAATGAAGCTAAAACAAAATGAAAATCCTATTGAAGTCTGGCGATAGGATTACCTCAAGCGGAGCGCAGTAGTAACGTTGAAAAAGAGCTTAACGTAATTTATGAATTACGTTAAGCTCTTTTTAACCAGACGGAAGCGAAGGGAAAATTTCACATTATTGTGACCTCACTTCTTGTCCGGTTAATTTGGGTTCATAATGTTGAATTTTCCCTTCGCCTCCTTTTTTACTGCTGTTTCTGACTCTTCTCATAGGTCTATTTTCCCTCGAGAGCTTTTCACATCGCGCCGTTACGTTTTCTTTTCTTTTTTTTTTTAACTCGTGCGCTCTTGAAAGTCCACGGTCACGCGAAGCGTCACTAATCACCTTTTAATCCCTCTTTATCCCTACGTAAGCCACTATGGAAGCTCTCCCTATACGTCTACCCAGCCTCTCGGAGCTTTACCCTCACTTCCGGTTTTTTCCTCGAGCTCGACTCTCATGTGTGGATGTTGCCGTGCGCCTGTGCGCCGCCGCGAGAAAACCCGTCGAGAGAAGCATTTGGGAAGGAAAGTGGACAAATGATACCTGAGATAAAATTAGACGAAAAAAAAGGATGGACCGAGACTGCTCGAGAAAGGAGCTGGAACTTTGTGAGTTTTCCAGGCCACTGAACTTCATAATACGAATGAATGTCTATGGAGAAGATATGGGCGAGACAAATTTTTGTGCAGTTTCTTATAGCCTTGTGAAGAAGGGATGTTAAGAAAGTGACACGGTGAGAAATTTCAACGCCGTGCTGTTTTCGCCGTAATGCTTTAAGGGGTTAGGCCACTCTAGAGGCCGAAAAAATAGGCTTTTTGAGGATTTTTTTTTCACAGAAAAACTACAAAATAAATCGAGATTACAAAAAAGGGTGTTTATCACACATATCAGTGACGGTTTACAATGATTTTTTTGAAGCGATCAAGGGAGACTTTGTCCTTAAAGTGCCATATTTCAGGTGTTTACATTTTATTTTTTTTAAAGGAAACGAGTGAAGCTTTTTGAGTGCGGTTTTTTTTCTTGCTTTTATTTGTGATATACAGAACGTTAAAAAAATTTTGTTTGAAAAAAAAAACCAAAATGGCGGCCGTTGCAGCTCCGCGAAAACAGGTCCTCAAATCGCGGGAGGTAAACGGCTGACATCACTGCCCCCTCTTTGTTGATCTGAAACACAAATTCAAAGCATATTATCAATCTGTGACCATTTGGTCATGGAATGACGCATGGGTTTTTCGTTTAGTACAAATTTCGGAAAATGGCGGCAATTAAAAAAAAAATCGAATTTTCGCGTTTTTTTTTCGTATAAAAAGATAAATAATAAATGCAAAAATGTATCTATCGAAAAAACGATCCGTCATTCCGTGAAGACATATTTTCTGAGTATGCTCTCCAAATTTCAGGTCGATTACAGCGGTCAGGAGAATGTCAGCCATTTTTAAAAACGTGTTTTCGAGAATTACAGCGGTCAGGAGAATGTCAGCCATTTTTAAAAACGTGTTTTCGAGAAAAAACGCGTTTAAGGGGGGATTGTCTTTTTTTTCGCAAAATTTGCCGCTTTTTGGGAATTTTTTTGTGAAGAAAGTATACAACGGAAAACTTGTGAAACTTGGCATATAGTTTTATTGATCTGTTTACTACATACAAAATTTTTTTTAAACAATTTCATCAAAAAATCCGCCTCCCACCCCCCTCGACGCGCGATGGTCCTTTTTTGATGGTGTGCACGATTTCTCAAAAACTATTCAACCGATTGCCTTCAAATTTGGACAGAATGCTCAGCTGACATCCTTTTATCGTTTGATGAAGCAAAAAAGCAATACGTTTAATAGTTTTTGATTTATAACAAAAAATCGATCAATTTTTTTCGAAAAATCGATACTCCAAGTTCAAAACGTCACCAAATCGTCAATTTTTTTTTTTCCCTTCATCGAACGATAGCTATATGTGTCTAAAGTAAAATGCTTTTTGGGTTTTTGTTGCAGGATGAACGTGAAGGCTGTAATCGTGCACACCATCAAAAAAGGACCATCGCGCGTCGAGGGGGGTGGGAGGCGGATTTTTTGATGAAATTGTTTAAATTTTTTTTTGTATGTAGTAAACAGATCAATAAAACTATATGCCAAGTTTCACAAGTTTTCCGTTGTATACTTTCTTCACAAAAAAATTCCCAAAAAGCGGTAAATTTTGCGAAAAAAAGACAATCCCCCCTTAACGTTTTGTAATGTGTTTACACAAATGTGTTTATAATTACCGCTAATCGGCAATGCCTGGTCCATAGAGGCATCCCTCCTCTTCTTAAAGCTGCTCATGTTGAGCCGCTAACATCTCCCGCTGCATTACAAGGACAAAGTCTCCCTTAACAATTAATAACTCGGAAAGTGTACGGTAAATCTCGTGGAAACTCCGCTTATGCATGGACGAAGGTCTCGACAATGCTATAAAAAAAAATCGGGCTTTTATCTTGAACTCGCTCCAATCACCGTACCTCCTTAAACTCGCCTGGTTGAGTAAAAAAAACGGAGATAGAACCAATGTTGGCAAATATCAAACCTAGAAATACTGCGCGAATCGTTGGAATAACTATTTTTTCATTTTTCTAATTAAATGTGAACATTCATTAAACAGTTTACACATGGAAAATTTTAGTTATGAAAAATTATTTTTTGTTTTGCATATGTTAAAAGTATAAATTGTACAAGTCTCAAGTATGATCAGTGGTATGACTAGAGTGAAGGGATAGGATTACCTTCAGCATCATCTATCACAGTACCACCCCTGTCAATGTCCTTGAAAACATTTTTGAGAGATACTTTTCCACTGCTTGCGTGATTTATCTTTAAGATCCTCGGGACGAATTTTTTTTTCCCTCCCGTTATATCCATCCCTCTTTCTCTCGCTCTGTCCAACGATTTCTTCCGCGTGCGTGCTTCCACTTCCAATCGAATCTTTGAGCCGTCTACACGAGTCACTGCGCCTAATTGTTCATTGCAAAGTGCAAGGTGTTGGCTATAAATAACAAATTGACAAATCGTTTCGCAATAGTCCATCGTTTTTTTTTTCGATACCTCCAAATATCATTGATTGCCTGGGCTAAATTGTAGCAATTGTTTCGTTCATTAATCGATCGGATATAATTATTCAATCAAATTCGCGTTTCAAGATTAAGGCAGTAGTCTGCTTTACAGGCTTCAAAAAATCGATTTGAAGAAGAGGAAGGATTATTTTATGGCCCGGGGATAGCTGATTAACATCTAATCAGTGTAAGTATCCAAAAACTTATATTTTTTTGGACCGAAAACTTTAAAGCCCGTTTTCTCGAGTTTTCACTTTCACAAGTTTTAGAAAACGGTGCCGCCGATAGCAAAAACAATATATGTCCGATCGAAAAAAATCAAAGTGATCTAGCTTCAGTATTAAATTATCTTCTATTTGAACTAAAAAAGTTGGACAAAAGTACTATTTAAATTACTTGTTTTGCAACTTAAAGTGAATTTTTTTATTTCAAAAAAGTGATTTTTTTTTCAAACTTCGAAAAAAATTGGAATTTCATCATTTCTTCGGTATTTTTTTAGTTCATATAGAAAAGGAACTTATAAAAACTAAAAAAAAAATTGCTTCGACTGTTTCAGATGCATCGCACGACCTCCATCACCGGCACCGATTTACAAGTGCAGACTCCAGGCGCCCCAGAAAAATCGTTACAACTTTGAAAAATTTCAATATTCTTTAATAATAAAAATTGTTTTTTAAAGCTTGAATATAATACACTATCGTCTCAAAATTTCGTTTACCGCAATCATTTCCTTCCCTTTCAAAAAAATTGCTGAAAAAACGCTTTTTTCGGCTTCTAAAGCAGACTACTGCCTTAAGGGAATGAAAAATTCCAGAGAATTCAATTTACTTTCGGAATTTACGGTCGAACGGTCCGGAATATAATGATTATTATTTCTTTCTAAAGAATCGATAAGTGATCATTCACATCGTTCCGGAGTTATGCATTTTTCAATTAAACTTTTAACAGGTGTGCCATATTCGTGCAAACAATGCGGTGCGATAAGGTGGACTCGAGTTGTCAGCCAGCCTTATGTCGAACATATGTCTCCGAGATCACTTTTACCGCGTAATTTACAAATCCCGGAGCCTTTGTTCAAATACGTTAAGGGGTTAGGCCACAGTAACGGGTTTAAAATCATGTGCGAATTTAACTTTTTTTTTCGTATGAAAAAGTGATTCACTCACAAAATTAATTGCACATCTATTCAGTATGAACATCAAGCTGTTAGAAAATATATATAAGGTAAATGCTTGACTTTGCAAATTTATATAGCTCAACTAGGAAAGTGAGCAAAAGTTATTTAAAGTCGTTCTTAATCAGATTTTTATTACGAAGAAGAAGGTCGTTGTGAAATTCCCGTGCCTGGTACAGTTTTCGAGAAAATATTTCGTAAAGGTTATAAGATGCTATTGTACGAGTCATCGTCATGCCACCATGACAGTTGGTCTGGTAATCGCCATGGCAACGTCCCACTAATCGTCACATGCGTTCAAACTGCTCTGAGGCCTTAGACACCTTTGAAAAAAGAAATGTTTTTTTGTTAAATTGATTTCAATTATGTATAAACATGTCGAAAATAATATGCAAAAGTTATTTTAGGTAGACATTTTTTTTAAGACATGTAAAAAAATGGTTTTAAAACTTTAAACGCGTTTTTTATGAAGAAATGTTTTCAAAATCGGGCGGACTCGTAGGTCCTGCATTTTTTTACCGATTCACTTCAAATTTCAACTATAACTTCTTAGATACTTTTTCTAGCGAAGTACACACGATTTTTACTATCGTTTGACAATTGCGATTTTTGGAAACGAACAAAAACCGTTGTTTCAGTCGAAAATGCGACTTTCTTAAAAATCGGGCTAGATGTACAAAAATAAATATTTTACATTAATCGTGTGTACTTTGGTAGCAAAACTCATGTAGATTAGTGCACATGTGCGACTGGAACGAGTCCGCTCGTTGGAGGTATTTACAGATATGTGAAACAAACCCTCTAAACCTCGTTTTGATTGCTTTATAAGTATTTTTTTTTAATCCTAAAAAGCCTTGTTTTCCGACCATCCAAAGGTATATAAGGCCTTAACTAATTATGCAATAGGTTCGTAGGACTTTGTTGACTCCATTATGTCTGCATATAGAACGGCAGAATAATTTTTACGCACTCTGTCACAAACTTTATGATTTATATAAAAACATTTGATAAAGAGTTTGAAACATAAATTTCTCTTCCATGGAACTTTATTAATTTCAAAAATAAAACAAATGATTGCCTATTACGTCAGAATTATAATTTTTATTCATTTGTCGTCATTATAAATAACTATTTTTTCATGAAATAAATTTTAATATTATTTCGATCAAGTGCTGTTCACCTGTGTTCAAGTACCCAATACAAATTCTTCCACGGCGGCGAATTTGTGCGGTCAATAGTTTTCCCAGAATTTCATTTTGAATTTTCAACCCTTGAGAGGGGTTGGAAAAAGCAAAATTCAAGGGTGGTCCACAGGAACGAAAATATAGAAAAAATTATTCCCTACATTTCGTACATTTAAACCATCCCCGAAAAATCGATTGTTTTTGAGTTATTCAATAAACAATTTTTTTGTATACTTCAACAATTCTTTTGGGGGTGTAGATATTATTGGAGAGAGATGATCAAATACTCGATCGACGCGTCTTTTCAAGGGCTACAACGTTCCCATTTCAACAAAAAGCGTACGATTTTTTTCTAAAGAGTTATCGAATTAAAACTGACTTTTCAAAATTTCACCCCACTTTTTCACCCCCAAAATGAACTTCCACGACTTCGCCGCTGTGGACAAAACTAAAGCCCGGATTTTTCTGCACATTTTGTCTCACGGCGCCGACTTCGTAGGGGTTGAAGTTTGGCATTAATCCACCCCCATCCCCTTTCATCCCCTAAAAAACCCCTACACCCCGATTTTTAGGTCCCCCGATTTAGGCAAACTTTTTCGGCGACGGCACGACTGTACTGTCTGCCACCCTCAAATTTCGAATCCATACAGCATTCCACTTTTTACTGTCAATTCAACAAGGTCCAGTCTTCTTTTCAATCTACTGAATTCACACTCGATTTTATATGTTCACGTGCATACATGTACAAAAAGCTTGATACCAATATTTAGTACCGTGGTGCAGCGAAACAAACTTGCAATTGCAATTTATAAACGAAGACTTCGAAATATTTACCTCGTTGAATCCACAATCCTCAAAAAGAAAAAAAAAACGTCGCTCGAAAACTCGTTTGCGGTTTTAATGAGGCAGCAAACGTAACAACGTTAACGAGAAAAGTTTCACCGCACAATGAACCTGGTTTTTTTCTTTACACGCTCTAAGGGGTTACCCTCACTTGCGATTTTGAAAAAATCGATTTTTTTTATTGCATTTTTTTGAAGTATAAGTATCTGCGAATATGTCCTGAAAATTTCAAGTCGATCCGAACAAAATTGACTGAGATATGAGCGTTGAAAGAGAATAATCCGCGTTGAAAGAGCGTTGAAAGAGAAACTTTAAACGCGTTTTTCTCAAAATGGCATTTCTGAAGTCGGTGACCAAGATTACTCGAACACTAATGAACCGATCTTCTTGAAATTTTGCAGGCTTATTTAATACATAAAAATGTAGTCTTTGATCGTTCGATTTTTTTTTTCGAAAAAAAAAATGGCCGTTTTATAGCCAAAAAACGGCCGTTTTTTTCGTTAAAATCGAACCATTAACTTTGACTGTCCGCCATTTTGTGAAAAATGAATATTTTTCAAAATCCTTCGATTAAAGACTAGTTTATACTTATATTTGACTAAATCCATCCGCATTTTTTTTTCTCAGATGATCCACTTCGCCGCAATGTTGGTCACCGCAAACCGTGTATATAAAAACATTATTTCATTGACGGCCATTTGCCACTAAACAATGTAATATTTTTCAATAAAAAAATTACTGAAAGTTCTTCAAGATGTGTTCTTTAAGATGGTATATTGATCGATTAATAAAAGTTTTGTAGTTTTCTTTAAAAAAATTCATGAAAAAGGCCTTTTTTTGCGCTACAAGTGGGGGTAACGCTTTAATATTTGTGTAAATGACAGCCTTCGTTGATTACGCGCAACG
The DNA here is from genome assembly GCA_963210295.1 of Ophion ellenae. Lineage (NCBI taxonomy): Eukaryota > Metazoa > Arthropoda > Insecta > Hymenoptera > Ichneumonidae > Ophion > Ophion ellenae. The sequence continues at coordinate 21,673,141 of OY723397.1, read as the reverse complement.
AAATTTTTCCAACTCGCTGCACTTATCAAACTCTCGTGCTATTGGATAAAGTTGATAAAAAAAGAAGTTGCACCGTTTCACGCTATCGAGGGAACAAACGGTCCGTAAGAATGTTTCAACCTCGTAGGAAAGTTGAATTCCGTTGGGTACGTGAAATTTTTACCGGAAGCACTGTGAATACCGACGTGCACTTTTTCATTTGTTTTTCAATGAAAACGAAGGGGTGGAGAACGTTGGGCAAGGGAGAATGTTGAAACGTGCCTGAGAGCGATTCAGAGGAAGAGACACAGAGAGCGAAAAAGAGTCAAAAGGCAGAGTGTATTTTTTTTTGTGACAGTAGTCAAACTCTTGAGTGGTCAGACCGCAATGGTCGATCCTCTGGCGGCTACAATGGACCGTATACGCAATGGTAATTCTACGCTACTCTGTGGTGAATCCGTGAGCAGATGATGGCATAATCGGCCTCCGTATTCACGTACCTGTGCTATGGGGCGTTCTGACTGAAATCGAGCAAAAAGCCTCAATTTAGTTGGATCTTGATTGTCATTAGAATCAAATTGATGGGTAAAATCCTTTTGAATACCTCATTTGTATGAAATATACTTGGCGTTGCCTACTCATTTCATTCGACGACGAACGTCGACTTACGCTCGTCGAATTTACTAATCGAAAATCAAAATAGTAAAAACATATCGGATGCCATGAGTGTTTCGCTGCAAATTTCATGCACTGCCGAAAAAAAAATATTTAATTCGAATGGGATCAATTTAAGGTGTTGAATTTTTCAGTTGAAATTTCGATTTCGAAATTTCAGTTGAAATTTTCAGTTGAAATTTCAGTTGAAATTTCAGTTGAAATTTCGAAAATTTCAATTTCAGTTGAAATTTTCGAAAAATCGATTTTTGATTTATTGCATTCTCGTAATGTACATGTATTTAAGTACACACACAGAAAATGTCCGAAAAAGAAATATTTATGGTTATTTCATTTTAGATGATCCAGTCCAGAGATATCGCGCTCACCGCAAGACGCCTTTTTTTCGAGGTGCTCCCGGAGATCAGCTATGGCAGCTTTCAAAAGAATTATTTTTACAAATAAAAAATGTTAAAGTACAGTTAAAAGTTACCATAATATGTGTACAAATTTTCATGATGATAGATTAAAAGGTCTTCTCAAGAAAAATTCTTGAAAAATCGATCTTTTCGCGCCTCCTGACTGTATATAACCCCTTATATGAAATAGGTTTTTTCCTTGTCTCACGGCCTACTACGATCAAATTTATTTCAAAGATATTTTTTTATTTGTTTCAGCTACTGTTTTTAAATATTAAATATATTCAAATTGTATAAATGAAAATAAGATTCTAATAAATCTTTGTTTGCTCACAATGTAGACTGTAAATCTAAGTGCATCTAATATGCATAAAATATTTCATAAATTCAAAATGAAATGAAACACTTAATTGAGAGTTTTGCCGAATAACATGGTAGAGATTTTTCAAACATAACCTATATATGAGGCATTCCACGTCACTTCAGCCAGTAAAAAAAATCCACAAATAATTTTGAAAAATCGAGTTACTTTATTGAAAAATATTCAACGACGACATTTTTTGAAAATTTCTGACGTTTTTTCTCGTTGATTACCATTTTTTAATATTTTTCCATTCAAATGGCTGTTCCTTTGGCAGGATTTGACGTATTTACATTCGTAAAAAACAAAAATGTGCGGCTTTTTATAGCCTTTCAGGAAAAAATTAATTTGGATTTTATTGAGCAAGTCGAACGTCCGTTTCAGGGTAAAATATGCAAAAATATTTTTTTCTTCAAGGAAAGACACTCGTTATTTCATTTTAAAGAATTTCTCCGAATTGTAAATACGAAAAACAGATTTTTGGTATTTTTTATATTATGGGATTTCTAAAAAAGTAACAGCTATTTTTATTTTTTTTATTTTCTTTATGAATATTTGATTAAAGAGTGTAGAGCACTCGCTGTATTTTTACCAGGTTCTTGAAATACATATGACATATATGTCATATCTATTGGAGTTTTGGAGTGCTCCACACTCTTCAATCGAATATTAATAAGAAAATAAGAAAAATAAAAATAGCTGTTACTTCACGGTGTTTAGGAATCCCATAATATAAAAATTACGAAAAATCCGTTTTTCGTATTCACAATTCGGGGAAATTAAAAAAATAAAATAACAAGTGTCTTTCCTTGAAAAAAAAAAATATTTTTTCATATTTTGCCCTGATACGGACGTTCGACTTGCTCAATAAAATCTAAATTAATTTTTTTCCGGAAGGCTAGAAAAAGACGCACATTTTCGTTTTTTACGAATGTAAATACGTCAAATCCTGCCAAACATCCATTTGAATGGAAAAATGTTAAAAAATGGCAAACAACGAGAAAAAACGTCAGAATTTTTTAAAAATTTTCGACACTCGGTGAATATTTTTCAATAAAGTGACTCGATTTTTCAAACTTATTTGTGACTTTTTTTTTACTGGCTGAAGTGACGTGGAATGCCTTATATATATGTATAAAATTCCTCTCTCTACACCCTCTCTACCCCCACGCCCCTTTGATATGCATGTTGCAATAAAGTCAGACCATTAGTTCAATCAAAATAGAAAAATGGTAGACTCTACCAAAATTGTATTTAATTTAATTTAAAAAAATAACTAGATCCATTTAGTGAATTCAACTAAATTGTTTTTTCAACAGATGAAACCGAATCACAGATTTATTAGGACGTAATAAAATATTTAGTTATTGGACGATATTACGTACATTTGAATTTGAATAAACAAATATATTTGAAATAAATAATTCCAATAATGGAATGCAATAGGAAAAATTTGGACTTACGAAAATTCTAGTTAATTCAATTTTTTTTTATCAAATAGACGCGGTCATTTAATATCAATCGAATTTTTCTGTCAGAGTGGAAAAAGAAAAATGTTCGTATGGAGGGCACAATCGTGGCAAAAAGATTACGAATGGCGTAGCAATACAGCGGCGAGATTATTCAAACGTTTTTTGGCCCCTCAGTTCAAACAATCATCGAGGTAGAACGAAAGTACGGACGCGAGAGAATGAATCAACAGATTGAGGGGAATATAGAAACAGAGGGCAGGGTGGAGAGCCCTCGCGAACGAACCAGTCACGAACTAGAGACTAGTTGGCTTCGATAAGCCAAAATAGAAAAGTGGATCGAGGGAAAGAGTTAATAAAAAATAAAAAATAAACGATTTATCTTTCTGTTTAAAACATTATCGATCACTCGCGAGGTCACGGTTGTCCTTAGTATATTCGCGCTGTATTACTCACCCATCTGATGAAAGAAAAAAATCGTACGTATGAGCCACTTCGTGCTGACTCGGTGTACTTTTTTCCCCCTTAAGGTAGTACCTCCACAGAAGAGTTGAATTAAGAAATGCTTGAAATTTGACATGTACGTTATTTAATACATTATCCAAACATCTGTGCAATTTGAATTAGTTTGACCACCCCAAACCTGAGATATTTACACTTAAGGGGGGATTGTCTTTTTTTTCGCAAAATTTACCGCTTTTTGGGATTTTTTTTGTGAAGAAAGTATACAACGGAAAACTTGTGAAACTTGGCATATAGTTGTATTGATCTGTTTACTACATACTAAAAATTTTTTAAACAATTTCATCAAAAAATCCGCCTCCCACCCCCCTCGACGCGCGATGGTCCGTTTTTGATGGTGTGCACGATTTCTCAAAAACTATTCAACCGATTGCCTTCAAATTTGGACAGAATGCTCAGCTGACATCCTTTTATCGTTTGATGAAGCAAAAAAGCAATACGTTTAATAGTTTTTTATTTATAACAAGAAATCGATCAATTTTTTTCGAAAAATCGATACTTCAAGTTCAAAACGTCACCAAATCGTCAATTTTTTTGCCCCTTCATCGAACGATAGCTATATGTGTCTAAAGTAAAATGCTTTTTGGGTTTTTGTTGCAGGATGAACGTTAAGGCTGTAATCGTGCACACCATCAAAAAAGGACCATCGCGCGTCGAGGGGGGTGGGAGGCGAATTTTTTGATGAAATTGTTTAAAAAAAATTTTATATGTAGTAAACAGATCAATAAAACTATATGCCAAGTTTCACAAGTTTTCCGTTGTATACTTTCTTCACAAAAAAATTCCCAAAAAGCGGTAAATTTTGCGAACAAAAAGACAATCCCCCCTTAAATTTTTTTGAGGTCTAAAAAATGGTAATTTTCCGATTGCGGTCAAAGGAATTGGGGTAAAAAGATTGAGGCAAGGCGTAAAAAAGCATGGAAGAAAAGTCGGAAACAATTCCCGTGTTACTGAACATGTTAATTTTCGCGGTGATATCAAACGTGCTTGTTGTCGTAAGAATTCTGAAACATGCTACTTTTCGTAAGCAGCGTCGATATAATGTCAAAATATATTGGTTTTAAAAAGAAGTTTTTTTTTTAATGTGAAGACGAATGCACATTTAAAAAAATTAAGGTGTCTTCTCAATTGAGACGCTAAAAACGCCTATTTTCATGAATTCTTCGATCGGTTTATATTATAGCTATTGAAATAAAAGTTGTAACTCTTAATCAATACACTTTCGAAATACATACAAAAATTTCATTTTATTTATTTATTTCAGTCACTATTTATAAACGAAAATGGGGTTTAAGAAAAAGTCCTAAAAAAATTGTTGGTCTGCGCTGTTGATGAAATCTCTGAGATGGATCATCCGAAACAAAAAAATCAAACGGTTTCAGATTCAGTATGTTGATGGCTATGGCGCATATTATACGATTTTTGATATACGCAAAAATAACAAAATGGCGGACATTTTTCGAAAAAACAAAAAAACGGGTTTTTTCACCCTCTTTGGGAACAATAAAAAATAGTGAATATCAAAATTAAAATAAAATCCTTGATATGTGCTATAGCTATGGTTGTAAAGGATGTGTGGTTAAAATTTCATAAGTATCGGTTCAGTAGTTGCGAAGATTTTATCAACGAGCCCTTGAAAAACGTTGTTTCGAGAAAAACGCGTTTAAAGTTTTTAACGATCAGATGAACGTGTTCAGGTAGTAAACCAAAGGTCACACAAAAATACAGTTAGACTTCTCCGATCTTAATAAAATTTTAGTATGATACTTTTGGATATGTATACTTCGAAAAATGTAATTTAAAAAATCGGTTTTTTGGAAATTGTAAAGTGAGAAGTTGCCTTAAGGGGATATACAGTCAAAATTTTCGAAAAATTGATAAAAAAAACGAACTATAATTGACCGATTCTCAATTTAAAAAAAAACGATAATTTCCATAATTGCAGTAACTATCGTACGTAATAATATTTTTGTTCTAAACTTAGTCTTTTTTAAGGGGTTATATACAGTTGAAATTTTCGAAAAATCGATTTAAAAAAAAATTATTTTCGTAATGTACATATATTTAAGTACACACACAGAAAATGTCTTGTCAATCCGGCGAATATTCTCGAAGTTTTGAAACTTCAAACGCGATTTTCTCAAAACTGTGTTTTTAAAGTCGGTGAGCAAGATTTCTCGAAAACGGCTGAACCGATCAGTCTCAAATTTTAACACAATCTTTTCAAGTAATTTTTTTAGCAATCAATCGAAGGTTTTTTCTCACCGATAAATATTTCCATTTTATAAACAATTTAAGGCCTAAATTTTTGTCAAAAACCGATTTTTTTTTTTGAGAAGCCGCCATTTTGTTAAAAATTATTATTTTGCTTATTCCTTCGATCAAATACAAGATAATCCATTGTATTAACGAAATATTTATGGTTTTTTCATTTTCGATGATCCAGTCCAGAGATATCGTGTATACAACCCCTTAATTCATATTCGACCATAGTACAAATATTTTCGAAAGTAAACCTTGAGCGTGAGCAGAACTAGGGCAGACTCAAAAAAAGGAAGCCACAGGACGAATTGCTTTGTATTTTGTGGGGAAAAAAATTAGTCTCGCATATGCGCTTTCACACTGTTCTTTCTTGTCCTTCTCGTCCGAAGTTTGTTCTCTCAGGAATATTCAAGATTTCCGCTTTTTAATAACGAGTGAAATTGTTCCGGCGACGAGAAATTTCCTCGTCGCATTATTATCGGAAAAAAGACCGCAATCTTGGGACTCCGGGGGAAAAACAAAAAAGCCTTGGCCTTTGTGTTATCGTGCAGGCTTGGCCCGCGAGGCATCGAGTTTCATAATTAGTAGGAAAAACGTGAAACTTCCGGGTGAAAAAAAAAGAGGTCGCGATGTTTAAGCGAGTCGGGTGAAGAGCTTTTTCTTCGCAAGCGCAGAACGACGAAAAAAAGCTCGCGAGTGGGTTTTTGTCACGCGAGAACACGATGAATCCACGATCGAGGGTACGGAAGAGATCGATCGACGAGGAAACTATTGCACTTACAAACACCAGGTACGCGATAAGTTTGGCGCACGCGAGCAACGATTATTCACCCGAGAAAATGCTTTATTCATTCGTTTGTGTTTATTTTTGTCAATGAAGCAATCATCGCGGTGTAAAATTTTTGAAAAAACGATTTTTTTCCCCTTAATCCAATAGTATATAGACGGTTATAAACATGGAACTGGCATCGCCGATTGATCGCGAGTAGACAATTTACATGAAAATTCCGAACTGGAAAATTTTAACGCGTTTTTCTCGAAAACACGTTTTTAAAAATGGCTGACATTCTCCTGACCGCTGTAATTAACATGTCGACCTGAAATTTGGAGAGCATACTCAGAAAAGTCGTCTTCACGGTATGACGGATCGTTTTTTCGATAGATACATTTTTGCATTTATTATTTATCTCTTTATGCGAAAAAAAACGCGAAAATTCGATTTTTTTTAAATTGCCGCCATTTTCCGAAATTTGTACTAAACGAAAAAGCCATCCGTCATTCCATGACCAAAGGGTCACAGATTGATAATATGCTTTGAATTTGTGTTTCAGATCAACAAAGAGGGGGCAGTGATGTCAGCCGTTTACCTCCCGCGATTTGAGGACCTGTTTTCGCGGAGCTGCAACGGCCGCCATTTTGGTTTTTTTTTTCAAAAAAAATTTTTTTTAACGTTCTGTATATCATGAATAAAAGCAAAAAAAAACCGCACTGAAAAAGCTTTACTCGTTTCCTTAAAAAAAAAATAAAATGCAAACACCTGAAATACGGCACTCCAAGGACAAAGTCTCCCTTAAAAAACCTCCATAGCAAGATAGGGGCTTTCGTACTGTTAAATTTAAAGCGTAAAAAAATATCTAAAAAAAAAAGCCAAAAAAGTTATTTTCTGTTCTTCATGAGTACTTTGACTTGACATTGAGGGGTCACACCAGTGTGACACTTTCAAAAAATCGATTTTTTTTGTTGCCTTTTTCGACAGTTTATACTTTCACGAACATCATTAGCATTTATATCATTTATATCAATATCATTTTATCTTGCAAAAATCGATAGTTAAATCTTTAAACGCGTTTTTCTCGAACTGAGATTTTTCAAATTTGCTGATATTGTAACTCAAAGAGCAATTATGCGATTGACATGAAATTTGAACTGAGCACTCTTGAATATATTAACTCTACAATGACGTAGGATATTTTTGATTGGATGAAAATTGACGATTTGGCATTGAAAAAAACGACCATTTTATAGGCAAGAATACAGACTTTTTTCATAACAACGCCATTTTGTTAGATTTTGATATTTTTCGAAAATCCTACGTAATTGTACAGGAAATACCTTCCAGTTTAACGACATTTTTTCCGTTTTCTTTTTTGGCGCCTCCGAAGGCAATGCATAAGTCACTTGGATCTCAATATCTTTCTATGAAAAAATTACGTAATATAGGTCAAATATAGCCAAATGTATTCTTAATTTTCCAAAACATTTAATTGAGTACTTTTCTTCCAAAAAATTCTCGAAAATCACCCAAATTTTCCGAGTTCACACTCGTATAGCCCCTTAAAAAATCAGACTGATTAGCGTATTTTAACCATCGAAAAAAAAAATCTCGAAAATCAGCTATTTTTCGACCATTTACACTGTGATGATTCCTTAAGGGGAGGGCAGGGGTTTGCACGTTGGAAAAATCGATTTTTTTGTCTTTTCGTATAATCAAAGATTTCAAGAATATAATCCCAAAATTTCAAGTCAATCCGAGCAAAACTCTCGAAGTTATTGACTATTTCTACAACTACTTTCTACATATAAAGTACCTCTCCCCAAACAAACTTTTATCGAGTGAAACAGTATTTTTCTTTATTTTCCTTTCGTAAATAAAAAATTAGTCCACTTCAAGCGGAGGGGGTTTCAGCGTGAAGAAAAAGCACTTTTTCGCGAATTTTTTTCATCTATATGGATAGAGTAAATTTATTGAAACCTTTTGTACATTGTTAAGTGTCATTTCAAGAACATTCCGTGAAATTTGTACGCGAAAATATCCACAAACAAGCAGGTGCCGCGTTTTTCTCGAAACCACTTTTTCAAAGTCCGTGTTCACTGCCATTTGAAAACTACATGACCGATTTATTTCAAACTTGGTACACACTTTCTACATATAAAATACCTCTACCCTCCCCTTAATTATAGCGTTAGTTATTAACAAATGATTGTTCTTTTTTGCAGTCGAAAATTGAGTTTTTACTTTAAATGCTTGGCAATTACACAAATTTTCATATTTTCAAAATCCCCAACGTATTTCTCTAGCTATACTAATTGAATTTTTATTATTTTCTTCCAAATTCAAATTTGCGTCAGTAGCACTGCGTGCCGCAGAGCGTCTCAAATTCAACATGGCTCACGAGAGAGAAGAGCTCCAGCGTCACCATTTGGAATAATTTTTTAATATAATTTTCTTTTGTTCACTCGAAGACATGACTAATAATGTCCGTGAATATTATTATCCCCTCACTTGCCCTTCCACCAAAAAAAAAATCGCATAATTTTAGACGTTTACAGTGGTGTAAGTCCTTAATAAAGAGTAAAAATAGCAACGAAGAAAAATCGTAATTCGTCGCAACCTTAAACGTCGACTTTTCCCAATGCACAAAATTAAGAATCTATAAAAATATAAAAATAGTATTCATTTAAAGAAAAAAATCAAATTATTTAATATAAATATAACGTGAAGTTGTTCACTAGACAATACGTCTGATCTAATCATTACGCGGCGTATTATCAACGTGAAAATAGCAGACGTGGGGAATGCTCGGCAATTCTTTCACCATATATCAAACCCCTCAGTTCCGTACCGTACTGCCTGCTGAGTCTGCAGTTTCGCGATCCCCTCAAGGACCTCGTTACCGGTGTACGTGACGTAGCGAGGAAGAACAAGCTGAAGAACATTGTTGGAGCGACTATCGAACTTCGACTGCCTCCGATTCGAATGAGGCCATCGATTTTTTTCGAACAAACTCATTTATATGATTTTTTTTCCGCAGAGAACCGTCATCAAAAGAATATTATCAATGACGATTGAAAAAGGTGAGAATTAATTATTGTTTACCTCAAATACCATATCTCAATTATCTTATCTTTAATCTTACCTTATCTTTGTCTTATCTTTAATCTTATCTTTATCTTATCTTGATCTTATCTTTATCTTATCTTTATCTTATCTTATCATCTTTGATTTTTTCTTAATTATCTTTAATTTTCAAAAGGTCTTAATGGACCTTTTTTGCATAATTGTTGGGGTCTTTTTTATATTGTCTATATATATGTATATATATATATAGACAATATAAAAAAGACCCCAATAATTATGTAATGAATAAAGTGATAAGTAATTATCTCAATACAATGCAATTACAACATAACTGGTGTTATGTAATAATTAAAAATAAGATAAAGATAAGATAATTGAGATGTGGTATTTGAGGTAAACAATAATTCTCACCTTTTTTCAATCGTCTTTGATAATATTCTTTTGATGACGGTTCTCGGCAGAAAAAAATCACACACACATATATATATATATATATATATATATATATATATATATATATATATAATGTGCATAGATAAATATTTAAAAATGCATAAACTAAAAAAGATTGCGAGAGATTATTGCCGGGCAAAAATTCAAAAAAGTTCCTGAACGATTTTTTATGCCATTTCGCCAATCATTGACGTAAACCAATTTAATAAACGGCATTTTTAAAGGGAGGAATTCATATTCATGCCGTTTTTTTTAAATTTATTTTACTATTTTCTTACGATTGTCTATTTTCGAATAGACTATTCTTTCGAATGGAATGTGTAAAAATGTCCTTTTTCGAAAATGGGTATTTTTTGCCGTTTTTTGTTCCTTTTTTGGTGGACCCCGTTTACAGACATTTTTTTAGTGGATTTCTTTGACCGTAATCATAAAGGGGGAAGCTCAAGCTTGAATTTTGTTTATTTTTTTACAGCATTGTACGATTTTTTTCCAAAGATATTTTGATTTAACAATAAAGACAATTTTTAAAATAACGTGTAACGCGAAAACGACAAGGATTCGAGGAAAACCTCAAGATAGTAAAAAGTTTAATCGGTTTTCGTTGAGCTCTCGCGAATTTTTTTAGATTTTATTTTCGCAATCTTTCTTTCGCCTTTTTTCGGTAAAAAATCGGATGATTTAATTACCGTAACTCGTGAACTAAGGGGTTTTGGTAAAATTTCGAGAGAAGAAAAAATTGTATTTTTCTTTTTTCAACGTAATAGAATCGGTTGAAATCAATCGATTGACGTGATCAAAAAACTAAAATTTTAACGGGGAAAAAGATTTTAACGATAAAAAATGTGTAAGAATTCTATTGCGTAGAAAATTGAAAAATACTTTTTTTTCCTTTTTTTTGAAATTTTACCACAAACCCCTTCGTTTTCGAGTTACGGTAATTAAATCAGCTGATTTTTTACCGAGAATAGTTGAAAAAAAATGTCGACAAAAAAAACTGAAAAAATCCTCGCGAACTCAACGAAAACTGATTCAACTTTTTACTACCTTGAGGTTTTCTTTGAATCCTTGTCGTTTTCTCGTTACACGTTAATTTTCAAATTGTCACTTTAAAAAAAAATCAAAATATCTTTTCAAAAAATCGTACGAAGCTTAACAAAAAACAAAATTGAACCTTCAGCTTCCCCCTTTATGATTCCGGTAAAAGAAATGCATAAAAAAATGTTTGTCTGCAAACGGGGTCCATCAGAGCAAGAACAAAAAAGGCGAAAAATTGTCGTTTTTGAAAAGAGTACTAGACGCCAAAAAAATAGTAAAAATTCAAAAAAAAAAAAATATCACAGACCTCGATTGTTTAATTTTACTCATATTGCTACTTATATATACAGCCGGCCAAAAGTTTTCGGACACTTCAGATAATTGCAAAATTATGTGAGAATATAATTCGATATACAGAGCTATGTAGTATCTTCGTAAAATAATGAATGAAATTAATTACATTATTCTAACATTATTTGGCAATTATCCAGTGATCGAAAGTTTCGCAATTATCAGAAGTGTCCGAAAACTTTTGGCCGGTAGTGAAAATGTGACAATAATCAACTATAATGATGCTATCATAAATCCAACGTATTTTTTCAATATAATTTTGTTGAATGTTGCTTTCTGCAATTTATAACAAAGATTGCTTGTGTTTTTTAGTCACGCAATATTCGAGTATTTAAATAAAAAGACAATTTATAATATTTTTTATACAGTTTTCCCAACGTAGTCCTGCCTCCAATTGTCCTCTTTCTCTCTTTGCGGTCTCTTCGAAAGGGAATTTATCTCGGAGTATGGACATCGGGTCGATCAATAATGACACAGCCAACAAACGACTCGCTCGTGAATACGCTCTCGTTCTAGCTTTTTTTTTTGCCGATGGTCTTTCGACGAAAGAATGCTGTGGCGAAAGATGCTTCAATTTTTTCCGCTGCATTGAATCCGTAGAATCGATGGAAAAGGTGGTCAAGAACGCCGAGAACAAAAGTAAAGAGAAACCCGACGAAGCGTACGACGACGCGCTGTACTCGTGAAAAGAATCGATTTATATTATCGCAACAATGGGAAACACTCAAGTAGCTTATCGTTCATTGAAAACGAATGATACGTTTATTGTTACCATTGGCATAAAGAGATCATTCAAGGGGAGGGTAGGGGTTTCAGCGTGAAAAAAAAACGACGTTTTTGCGAATTTTTTTCATCCATATGGATAGAGTAAATTTATCGAAACCTTTTGTAGATTGTTAAGTGTCATTTCAAGAACATTCCGTGAAATTTGTACGCAATAATTCGCATAAAAAGATAAATAATAAATGCAAAAATGTATCTATCGAAAAAACGATCCGTCATTCCGCGAAGACGCATTTTCTGAGTATGCTCTCCAAATTTCAGGTCGATATGTCAATTACAGCGGTCAGGAGAATGTCAGCCATTTTTAAAAACGTGTTTTCGAGAAAAACGCGTTTAAAGTTTCGTAATGTGTTTACACAAATGCGTTTATAATTACCGCTAATCGGCAATGCCTGGTCCATTGAGGCATCCCTCCTCTTCTCCTAGCTGCTCATGTTGAGCCGCTAACATCTCCCGCTGCAGTTCAAGAACGAAGTCTCCCATAATGACTTCAAAAAATTCACAAAGTTTGTTTAAACGTTAATAAGAATGATATGCAATTTATAAATTATTTTATGTCAATGGTTTGTCAAAAAAAAATCCCCAAAAAAGCATTAAAAAACCTTCACACTAGACGACGGCCTCAACTTCAATGACCCGTTTTCAGCTGTCAGGTGATTTTTTTCTACGCTTTCGATACATATACCTGTCTGTTAAAAAAACTTTATTTTCCACCAACCGTCTCCCACGAAAAAACATCGGAATTTGACCATTTTTTCGTGCCTCTCGATAAACGTAGGCCCCTCAACATTCGAGTGTTCAAAGTAAAATAAAAAATACTCCGACCGGACAAAACTCGTCTTTGCCCTGTAACCCAAAAAAAAATCGCGTATGGAAGTATAGGATTCGGCAGTTCGTTAGGTACACGCGTAACCATCACATCGAAAAAAAACTTTCCTGCCCCTCGAAGCAGCCACGAGAGTATCCGCGAAGAATCGACAATCGATGCGTTTGTACTAATTTTTATTCGACAAATAAGAATTATCCATTATTACAAATAATTGTAAACTGTATATCCTTATGGTACACGTAACGGTTTTTTGTTTTGTTTAGCGAGCATGTGTGCCTGTGTGTGTGTGTGTCTGTTATATTATCCGGCTTCCTGAATTATAATAATAATAAAAATAATAATAATATGTTTCGTGTACTCATACGTAATGCACACCCACAAGGGCTTCTCTCCTTTCCTCGCGGTGTTCTTTCTCCTTATCTGGCTAAAAACAAAACCAAATCCCTTCTTCGCGCCTTATCGGCCGTCGGTTTCCTTTTTTTTTTTTTTTTCGTTACAATCGCCCACCTGCCGTAATCTCACTCCTATACACATATGACGTGAATAATTCATTCATACTTGAGGAGTTTTTCATTCCCTGTGTGTTTCTTGGTTGTTGGTTATTCATTATCGATAAGAGCTTTAAAAAAATTAATGAAATGCATTCGAGTCGGTTTCTCGGACGCAGCGTACGAATGACTATATATATATATATATATATATATATATATATATATATATATATATATATATATATATATATATATATATATATATATATTCTTCGTTCTTATTTATAATGTTGCTCATTCCTGTTTTTTTTTCCTCGCCATTTCCACTCACTTAATCGATTCATTATTATTATGTTTGCTTGTTGTGGTTCCTTTTTTTTGATTGGTACGGCTTACGACCGAGATTTAACACTCGTGACTTTAATTCTACTGCGGAGCAAACGTGATACGAGAAAATGCTCTCTCTCTCTCTCTCTCTCTCTCTCTCTCTCTCTCTCTCTCTTTCATCCCCTTCGTTATTCTTCGCATCTCTCATTCTACTTTAGAGTATGTTATACCTAAAGGCGGCATTCACAAACGCGTGTGTCTCGTCGTCGACGAGTTCAACGGGGGAAGCAAAAGAACGATAAAAAGACAGACAAAAAGAAAAATCGGAAATGCCCTTTGTTGAGAATCCTGAGGATTGAGCGGAGGTAAAATGTGGCGGCTCGGGAATGAGTTTGAAGGGATTTGGCGGCGCTAAAGAGGCCACGCAGAGGGGGAAGGGTGCTTGGAAATATTGATTTCTAAAATCTTTTTTTTCATCTCGATTATTTATTCATCATTCAAAGGTGAAGAGAAACGCCGACTGCGGGCAGAGCGCGAGGATAAAATTCTTTCGTGGCGTGTATCGCGATATCGCGCGATGTAAGGGGAAAAAAAATGGAAAACGGAATCAGCGAGAATTTCACGGTACGAAGGATTTGGCAAATAAACAAAAAGTAAAAAAGAAAGGAAAAGGAGCTCTTCCTCGCGGTAATGTGAAAATTTCATTCGCGATCCTTCCTCCCCCGTGCGCCTCGATCTCTGTCTCTCCAAGTATTCTCTCTCGCTCTTTCATCCCTTAATCTTAATCGTGTTAATATTATCATTATTATTCTTACGAACGAATGCTTAAGCGTTTCACCGCGATTGGGGGGGGAGGGGCGGGTCCGTTAGTCTACAGTAATAAAGGTATGAAGGGAAAAAAGATGATTCGTTTTTTTTTCTTCTTTTTTTTTCGTATGTACGTTCGTGTGTGTGTGTGTTCGTTTTCTTATGTACAGCTCTGTCTCGGAGCGAGCTCGGTAAATGGTTCCAGAGTGGCCGAACATCGTGAAAAATCGTTTCTTTTTTCGTTTTCGATCTTTTTTTTTCTTCTTCCTCTTCCTCGGTCCTCTTCCTGCTTGCTCCGTTCTCGTTTTCCATACGATACAAAAAAAAAACAAAAAAAAAAAACAAAAAAAAACACCAACATGATCTCCGCGTTTTTTGTGCGGCAAGTAACGAAGCAAAGGGGGCAAACGAAAACTTAGGCCACCGACAATGATCGCGGTTCTCCGCCCCCATTCTCTCATCTTCTTCTCCCGGTTGAGAGACGAAACGCGGACTCTTTGGGCATCGGAAAAAAGAAAAAAGGAAACAAAACTCACGTGGAAAAATAGTGAATATCGTTCGCCATTTTGAAACCATTTCGTTTTTTTCGTGTCCGCGCCATGACGGTGCGAGAACAAAACAAAAAAATTGACGTAAAAAAAAGTGGATAATAAACTACGGCTGTTCGGCCGAGAAAAAAAAGCCATCTTAAAATATATTTCCGCACTTCTGTGCCCTCTCTCCCTCTGAGTTTGATTCGCCAATGGCCGAAATCTACGCAAACGTTGGTTGAAAAAAAAAAAACATGTTCCATCTTCGAAGCCGGGTGATCGCGTCTCTCGTCTGTCGGACGCTTAATGTTTTCCATCGCTCGCGCTTTTTTTCCCCTTTCTCTCATTATCGCGCATATACCAAGACGAATGATTCTTTTTCCTTTATTGGGTCTTTTTTGTTTTCTTTCATCTGCACGGGATATGTGTATCGCGTCCTCGTACACCATTATTCGTCGGCGGTTTTTCATCTGCGGTCGCCAAACATCCGGCGCAATTAGGATTAACGATTACGAGGGGGGTGGGGCGGGGGATATATGTATAGAAAAACCGTTACTGTCGCATCTTTGGCTCCCCCGGCTTTACGTGTGTTCGTGTTTTCGTGTGTGTTGGTGTGTGTGTGTGTGCAAGTGCGTGTCGTCGTGTTCCCATTGATCGCTGTTTTCTTCCCCTCTCCATCGACGGGTGAACTAATAATGATCGGCGTTGTCTTGAACGCTGAAACACAGAGAACGAGTGACAATTAGGCTAGCAATGCACGAAGAACGCTCGATGAAGAGCAAACGCGACGAGTGATTTGCATTTATCGAACGTACGATCGATTACGAACATTGTTGTTGCTTTGACACAATATTGCTGTAAGCGGTGACATGAGAATGTCAATGATAATGTATATGCCGATGAATTATTCATAATGGTAATAACGATTTTCATTGACGACTTAGGTATTGTACACGACGCAGAAGTTTGCATCCGCGGAATGCAACGATATTCTGGTTTCCTTATTTATTTCTTTACTTTTATCGTTCACCGGAGCCTTTTTGTCGCGAGCGGAGGCAAATTTGAAACGACAGTATGTAGGGATGTTAAGGCAACTGGCCACCGTGTAATTTTCTTTTTTTCGTTTTATTTTTTTTATTTTTTTAATAAACCCTGAACTGTTGAGAACAATTTAACGGAGACTTTGTCCTTGAAATCGGCGGGAGATGTTAGCGGCTCAACATGAGCAGCTAGAAGAAGAGGAGGGATGCGTCTATGGACCAGGCATTGCCGATTAGCGGTAATTATAAACACATTTGTGTAAACACGTTGCAAAACTTCAAACGCGTTTTTTTCTCGAAAACACGTTTTTTAAAATGGCTGACATTCTCCTGACCGCTGTAATTAACATATCTACCTGAAATTTGGAGAGCATACTCGGGAAATGTGTCTTCACGGAATGACGGATCGTTTTTTCGATAGATACATTTTTGCATTTATCATTTATCTTTTTATGCGAAAGAAAACGCGAAAATTCGATTTTCTTTTTTAATTGCCGCCATTTTCCGAAATTTGTACTGAACGAAAAAGCCATCCGTCATTCCATGACCAAAGGGTCACAGATTGATAATGTGCTTTGAATTTGTGTTTCAGATCAACAAAGAGGGGGCAGTGATGTCAGCCGTTTACCTCCCGCGATTTGAGGACCTGTTTTCGCGGAGCTGCAACGGCCGCCATTTTGGTTTTTGTTTTCAAAAAAAAATTTTTTTAACGTTCTGTATATCACGAATAAAAGCAAGAAAAAAACCGCACTCAAAAAGCTTTACTCGTTTCCTTTGAAAAAAATAAAATGTAAACACCCTGCGTTATCTCGAAACTGCATTTCTTTAACTAGCAAACATCATAAACTATCGGTCCGATTGCTTTCAAATTTTTACACAATACATTCAGATACATTATCTCAAATGTCACGTAGGATTTTCGCGATAACTCGATTAGTTTTTGTTTTATTATTGTTTTTGCTCGAAATATTTCGGTGAAAAATACAAATTTTTTTCTTCGGCTCGCCATAATTTTTTCAATGGTCGAAACAAAAAAAAAACGCTACGCTACATTGTAGCGACACTACTCACGAATACGGCGCCATTTTTTGATATTTTGAACGGAAATTTATTAACGTTATTCTTGAAGCCCTTTCTGACGTTGTGTCAAAAAATAAAAATATTCCGGCCCCTACTTTCGAGGTTATGTATACATATTTATACACACAATTACAATGTTTTCCTGTACTGTCGGTAAATACTAAAGATAATAACGCTATTATAGATTTATATTTCGCTCCATCTACGAAGGCACAAATTGCCATTCGCTCATCTTTTTTTTCGTATCAGATACACAGTCTTGTGACATTGGTATTCGCAACTTCAAGTGGTGAGGCTACTGTGAGAATGACGACCGACCGCACGTCACTCAATGCCTCTCGGATCAAACAGGAATGTCCAACATATGGCGGAGGAGTCGTAGATTGTAGGTAATATTATGATTGCAACGTTAGAACTGCTGGCAAAGCATTGAACGCGTTTTTCTCGAAACGGTGTACACGATATGTCGATATCTGAGGAAATAATTAACTTGAAATTTCGTACACTTATTCAGTGCAATAGTAGTTTAGTCTTGACGCACGGTTTTCCTCTCAACATTTTTTTTTTAATTCGTTATTAACAATGTCATTTTTCCTTGAAGAAACGACGAAAAAAAATCATTTTTCAAAAACGAAACACGATAAAAAAAAGCTCGGTCGAGCCGATGTTATCGATTTTAAGAAAAAAAAAAACTCTTTTTTTTTCAACTTCGTTTTTACAAAATACTCATTATCGATGTTTATTACCGAAGAATTTGAAAACCACCGCCGAATGGAATTTTTTTTTCTGTTCCAGATCAACCGGTGGGCAAAATCAAGTACACCGTTGAGTCCCTCACGTTCGAAAAAGTCCACCACGAGATTCTTCATAACTTCTTTAATTACTTTAAAATCAAAATTTAATCATTTAACTCCTCGCTCCAAAACACATTTTTTTAAAATATCCTTGATTTTTGGTTCGTCACAGTAGCCTGACCCCTTAAGGCGAGATGACAAACTGACAATTTTCGAGGCCATTATGCCCGTCAGACGCGCACGCATTTTGCGCAAACTACTAGCAATCACAGACGCAATAGTTTCAGCAATTATTCCCAGTTATTTTTGCATGGAATACGATCCTTTTTTCATTACATCCTAAGGGGGAGTATACCTGTGTACATTTTTTTGCTTTTTTTTTCATACGCTTAAAAGGTCCCTTGACTATCCAAAAATGTTGAATTATTGTATGGTCCAGCCGATTAAAGATAAACACGAAATTTCCATGATTTTACAGTCCTTAAAACTTTAAGGGGATATACCAGTGTGACACTTAAAAAAAATCGATTTTTCGTTGCCTTTTTCGACAGTTCATACGTTCAAGAATATCATTATCATTTATATCATTTTATCTTGCAAATGTCGATGGTTAAATTTGTAAACGCGTTTTTCTCGAAATGAGATTTTTCAAATTTGCCGACACTGCAACTCAAAGAGCAATTATCCGAATGACTTGAAATTTGAACGGAGTACTCTTGAATATATTTACTCTACAATGACGTAGGATATTTTCGATTGGATGAAAATTGACGATTTGGCATTGAAAAAAACGACCATTTTAGGCAAGAAAACAGACGTTTTTTTTTCATAACTACGCCATTTTGTTAGATTTTGATATTTTTCGAAAATCCAACGTCATTGTGCAGGAAATACCTTCCAGTATAACGACATTTTTTCCTTATTCGGTTTCAGCTGCTCAATCGGCCGGAATCATGTCAGCAGTGGAGGAACTTTTTTTTTGGCGCCTCCGAAGGCAGCGCATAAGTCGCTTGGATCTCAATATTTTTCTACGAAAAAATTATGTAATATAGGTCAAATATAGCCAAATATATTCTTAATTTTCCGAAACATTTAATTGAGTACTTTTCTTTCAAAAAAATTCCGAAAATCACCCAAATTTTTCTACATTTGGACAACATTTTCTAGTCCAGTACGTAGGATTTTGTCGATAAGTTGAAATTAAAAAATTTTATCATCAATATTCGACCGTTTTTTTTACAAATTTTTTTTCTTCGTGTTAACGCTATTTTATATCTACACTCAAAATATTCTTCGTTTTTTTTATCTAGCTTGAAAATTATGACCAGTGCGAATACGCCCGTAGAGGACTATGAAAAAAGGGAGTTTTCTTTCATCGACTCCGGCGCCATTTTGTTTCAAAATAATAAAAAAAAATCTTGTGCTAACATGTATAAAAAACCGAATTTAAAAATATTGTTTTGTTTTTGTTAAACAAAATGTCAAAAATGACCCTCAATTTTGCCCTCACGAAGGTACCGCCTTAACGTGGCGCGTGAATGAGCAATTTTTTCACTCAAAACGACGTTTTTGGTAAAAGTTCCGAAAACGTGGATTTCTCAACTGCACAAAATCGAGTGTCATTTCGCTTCGAGAACGGAAAATTTCTAGGTTAGGAAATGAAAACGGAAAAGTGGACGAAGAACGTCGTTGGGTGATTACAATCGCTTAGTCTAGAACTTGTCGAAAAAAAAAAAAATACGTATTGCATTGTGTAAATGGATGAAGCGTGGTTTCGGCAGCGGCAGCAGCAGCAAAATAGAACCGGCCGATGACGTGTGTTAGTTCCAGGAAAAGCAGATAGATGGCGGTTGGCAACGACGAAATTAAGCACCTTTGTAGGATGATTAGTGATTCTTTGTTACATATTAAGTAGAACAACAAAATCACTAGTCTTCCATACAACGGGACTCCGAGGTCTTTTTTCCCTCCCTTCTCTCGCGCTCTTTCTCCCGTCGTACAGCGTTGAGATTGGTTAAACGATGAATTGCTCTTGTCTTTTTAGTTCGCGTTTTTTTTTTCTCCACTTGTTCACTTCGGTCATATTCCCACGGCGACTTTCCTCCACCCTCGTGGTCGGGACAAGCGGGTTAGAATGCTCGGTGGCGCGGTTGGCTCGTTGTTAAGGCTCGGGGATCGTTAATTACAATGTTTGCGATGATTACGATTCGACTATTAATTGCCCATCGAGTACACGACGGCGTCAACAATCGTCGATTCTCGTTAGTAGTAATGACATTTTTATACTTATTTTCAGCGATGAAGATTTGTTATTTACATCCATAATAATAATAATAATGCCAATAACAAAAATAATAAAACGGATAATGTTGAGAACGATTATCATTATTATTTGTGATAAATAAAACCTAATATTAATGATTATCGTTATTACAATGCTAGTTCATCAGCCATACTCCCCATATCGATTACATGTTTTCGAAATTTGAGTTTCGGAAAACAATTATCCTCATTTTCGTCTCAAGCGCTGCGAATGAGCGCTTGACTCGAAAAGAAATCCAAATTTTGTTGCTCATTGAAACACGATAACACAAAATATTCTCGGACAAATGTTCGTTCTTTTTTTTTTTCAATTGACCGGGTTGCCAAAATGTACACCGTTGAGTTCATCACGTTCAAAGGTCCGTGAATTCAATCACGTGATTGTTTATAACTTCTTTAAGGGAGACTTTGTCCTTGAAATCGGCGGGAGACGTTAGCGGCTCAACATGAGCAGCTAGAAGAAGAGGAGTAATTATAAACACATTTGTGTAAACACGTTACAAAACTTCAAACGCGTTTTTTTCTCGAAAACACGTTTTCAAAAATGACCTGAAATATGTCTTCACGGAATGACGGATCGTTTTTTTCGATATATACATTTTTCCATTTATTATTTATCTTTTTATGCGAAAAAAAAACGCGAAAATTCGATTTTCTTTTTTAATTGCCGCCATTTTCCGAAATTTGTACTAAACGAAAAACCCATCCGTCATTCCATGACCAAAGGGTCACAGATTGATAATATGCTTTGAATTTGTGTTTCAGATCAATAAAGAGGGGGCAGTGATGTCAGCCGTTTACCTCCCGCGATTTGAGGACCTGTTTTCGCGGAGCTGCAACGGCCGCCATTTTGTTTTTTTTCGAATTTTTTTTTTAACGTTCTGTATATCATGAATAAAAGCAAGAAAAAAACCGCACTCAAAAAGCAGTACTCGTTTCCTTTAAAAAAAAAATGTAAACACCTGAAACATGGCACTCCAAGGACAAAGTCTCCGTTAATGATTTGTATTTCAAAATGAGATTTGGCACACCACTTTGTCAATGTACGTACGAGTAAATGTCTGAATTATTTTTCAATCATCTCACTTATTTTGTCGGAATTCTTTTTTTATATAATCCTTTCCGATACTCACAGTAGCTTAACCCCTTAACCACAAATTTTCGAAAATATGAACGAAATGACGACGATGAACGGAAGATGATTATGAAATAAGCGCAGTTATTTTGGCATCGTCAGTGTTTAGTTACAATCTTAGATCGCAGACGGCGATTGTGACGATGCGATAATGGTAAACGGGCGATTGTTATTCCGAGATCGTTTTCCGTTCTTTTCTTCTTTCCGGGTCGTCTTTTTTCACTGTACGCGTGTGCTTTTCATTTTCCGAGGCCGGTACGGTCTTAGGGACGCGAAGACTTTTTTTTTTCACGTACGATCATAATTTCAACATGCCAATTTTGATAACCTTTGTTATTTTTATTTACAAACACAAATGTTTTTATCTCAAATCATAATCCTTTTTTTCATTCGCAATGATACTACGATTGCAGAAATATAAATGTTATTTTCATAAAAGTGCATCTGATTTTTTTTTTCTTTCGAAATAGTAGGGCTTATGTTTTTTTTTTGTAGTCGATAATACTTATATCGTATGGATTTTCCATTGTTCATTTTGAGACAGCTACCTTTCTGTATTCTTCTCTTCTTCAAGTGAAGATAAAACTTCAATCGATACTGATATAAATGCGGACACGGGAGAGGCAGGGGGGAGCAGAATAGAACGAGTCACGATGAATTACCTTTGTTGCAGCAGGTACTGAGCCATTTGTATTTGATTCGGTATACCGGTAATCGTGATAATGCGATCGTTGCTACCGGGCAGTGCCTCGTCTATTGTTATTCCGGCTCCGCTGTCCGATCTGATCTTTCGAATTCTCGCGCCACCCTTGCCGATTATTGCCCCGGCGTACTGCAGCAAGAGAAGGAAGAAAAAAACGTTTCATCGGTGAAGGTCGCGGAAGCGAAGGTTGGGAGTGGAAAAAAAAATCTACAGATATTACACAAAGTGCAACTATGTCATGGCATTGAAAATGTAATCAGACATTTCGGGTAATAAAAAACAGGTACATGTGAATATCCATCTATCCATCCATCCATCCATCTATCCATCCATCCATCCATCCATCCATCCACCCATCCATCCATCCACCCATCCATCCATCCACCAATCCATCCATCAATCCATCCATCAATCCATCCACCCACCAATCCATTCATCCATCCATCCATCCAGCCAATCCATCCATCCATCCATCCATCCATCCATCCGTCCATCCATCCATCCATCCATCCACCGATCCATCCACCCACCCAATCCATCCACCCACCCAATCCATCCATCCATCCACCCATCCATCCATCCACCCATCCATCCATCCACCCATCCATCCATCCACCCATCCATCCATCCACCCATCCATCCATCTACCCATCCATCTATCCACCCATCCATCCATCCACCCATCCATCCATCCACCCATCCATCCATCCACCAATCCATCCATCAATCCATCCACCCACCAATCCATCCATCCACCAATCCATTCATCCATCCATCCATCCAGCCAATCCATCCATCCATCCATCCATCCATCCGTCCATCCATCCATCCACCCATCCATCCATCCATCCAACCCACCGACCCACCCATCCATCCATCCATCCATCCATCCATCCAACCCACCGACCCACCCATCCATCCATCCATCCATCCATCCATCCATCCATCCATCCATCCATCCATCCATCCATCCATCCATCCATCCATTCATCCATTCATCCATTCATCCATCCACCAATCCATCCATCTATCCATGCACACACCCACCCATGCACACACCCACCCATCCATCTATCCACCAATCCATTCATCCATCCATCCACCCATCCATCCATCCATCCATCCATCCATTCATCCACCAATCCATCCATCCATCCATTCATCCATCCAACCATCCATCCACCCATCCATCCATCCACCAATCCATCCATCAATCCACCCACCCACCCACCCATCCATCCACCCATCCATCCATCCATCCATCCATCCATCCATCCATCCATCCACCCATCCATCCATCCATCCATCCATCCATCCATCCATCCATCCATCCATCCATCCATCCATCCATCCATCCATCCATCCATCCATCCATCCATCCATCCATCCATCCATCCATCCATCCATCCATCCATCCATCCATCCATCCATCCATCCATCCATCCATCCATCCATCCATCCATCCATCCATCCATCCATCCATCCATCCATCCACCCATCCATCCATCCATCCATCCATCCATCCATCCATCCATTCATCCATCCACCAATCCACCCATCCATCCATCCATCCTTCCCTCTCTCCCACGCCAATCATAGGCATTTAGCATGTCGCAGTTCCCTCCACTCTACTACAACACAGTGGCAGTAGAGTGGGGGTTAGTTTCGTGTGACATCTTGCTAACTCAGATTCCTATACCCAGCCAACCTCACAAACATGTACATTTTTAAAAGCACTTTCAATACTAAAATTGACGCAATATTACGAAGGGAATTAGGAAAATATAAAATAGTTTTGCATCAACCTCTTTGGGAATGGTAACTTGAGTGCTGGTCATGTTTCCGCCGCCCATGTTACCCTGGTTCCCCTGGTTGTTGCCACCGAGAGGTGGTCCGCCCATTGCCGAGTTTCCACCGCCGAGGCCGTTTGGCGCGTTTCCCTGCATTCCCCAGCCGTTATCTGGTACGAACATGTAACGGACGAATTATTATGGGCGATAGTATCATCATAGGTCTGAGGAGAAATTGCAACGTGTCTGCGGGAAATTAACGAGAGCTAGGGAAATATATTTCTCACTAGGCTAGAATGTTTGGCTCCAATAGAGCCGCAAAAAAGATCCAATATCGGAGGAGTTAGAAACCAATAGTTGGAAAAATGAATTATCGCATAGATAAATGAAGTGCAAATAAATGCTTGAATGTAAATGAAAAATATTCCAATGGCTAGAGCTAGAGAATAATCTCTACTTAGGACTAATATTATTTTTATTCATGCTCATTACACAAGCCAACGACAAAAAAAGGCCTTGGTGCCACCACAATTCAGATGATTTTTTTGTCAAGTGTCTACTGGTGAGACCTATGCCAACGTATATTTCAAGCTACTGCACAAGGTTTCCAAATGAATTATCATTCAATAGTGAGTGTCGTTGGTACTTCTTTTGAGACATTTTTTTTTCTCAATTTTGACAAATTATCTGCTGTCATCGATTGATTTAGTTTTATGTCGACGGCAGCAAAGCGAAAACGAGCTTGTTCGAACTATCCTAATATATTTTGTCATTTACACAGAGAGTATATTATTCAAAGATTTCGGATTTCTTGAAAAGTGCTTTTATTTTCTTTCTTCGGGATAGAAATAAAGTATCTAAAGATATTCGCAGAAAATCTTGGCTCCTTCGGTGAAGAGCAAGGAGAACGATTCCACCAAGCCATAAAAATCATGGAAGATATGTATCAGGGAAAATGGGCCACGCACACATGATTACGTTTGTAGTTTGATGCATGACTGCCCTTACAAGACTCACTGAAGAAAATCACAAAAAAGAAGCTCACTCGACGTAAAAATATTTGACAAAACTGAAAATGTTTCAATAATATTAGATTTTATGGAGAAAATGGTATATTTCCGTCTTTTTATGTAGAACGCAATATTAAGGTAATCCTATCGCTTCACACTGGTCATAGCACTGACCATACTTGAGACTTGTAAAATTTGTATTTTTAACATATGCAAAGAACAAAAATTTGTAATCATTTTTTTTTAAGAAGAGATTTCTCCGCCATTCTTGAGACTCAGGGTATGTTTTATTACTACTTTTGGCTGTTACATGGAATTTTTATATGCTGATGAAGTGCGCATCGTTGAAACGCAACCGAAAGCTCTTGTTTACATTTTATTTTCCATATTTTTATTGATATAGAAAATCTTTTTTTTTTTAAGATTGACATTGCAGATCGCTAAATAAATATCTCGAAAAATGGTTGGAGGATTTTTGTAAGCAGTCTGCCAAAATAAATGAAGGGAATTCACAAATATTAATTTTCGTTGCGTTCCAACGATAGAAACTTCAACCACATATTTTGATTTATTTTTTATTAATCTTTAATAATGTCGAAGGTATGGCAAGGTCTTCTTCAAGGTTCTTTAAAAAAAATTTCTTTTTGTTTTTGTCCATTTTTGGCATCAAGTTTTTCCAATTCGTTTCCTTTGCAGTTTCTACGATCCAAAATATATTTCAAGTACCAACGTTCGCTTTTTCCAAATGACTTTTTTCATTTTTAGTCGGCCATGTTGGATCCGCCATTTTGCAATTTTACGTTTCGAGTACAGATTCGTAATCAGGGACCTCAAAAACCCCCGAGTACCAACGTTCGCTCTCGTCAAGAGATTTTTTGCATTTTTCGTCCGCCATATTGGATCCGCCATCTTGAATTTCTAAATTTTAAGTGCAGATTCGTAATCAGGGACCTCGAGAACCCCCGAGTACCAAAGTTCGCTCTCGTCGAGTGATTTTTTGCATTTTTGGTCCGCCATATTGGATCCGCCATCTTGAATTTCTAAATTTTAAGTGCAGATTCGTAATCAGGGACCTCGAGAACCCCCGAGTACCAACGTTAGCTCTCGTCGAGTGATTTTTTGCATTTTTGGTCCGCCATATTGGATCCGCCATCGTGAATTTCGAAATTTTAAGTGCAGATTCGTAATCAGGGACCTCGAGAACCCCCGAGTACCAACGTTCGCCCTCGTCGAGTGATTTTTTGCATTTTTGATCCGCCATATTGGATCCGCCATTTTGAATTTCTAAATTTGGAGTGCAGATTCGTAATCAGCGACCCCAAAAACCCCCGAGTACCAAATTTCAAGTTGATAGTAAGAAAAAAACTAGTCTACCAGAAATGTCCACTTCACTCTTGAATCCTTTACCAGTGAAGGGGTTAATAGTTGGACAAACGGGAAAACAAATGTTAAAAAACTGGTGAAAATGACGAACCATTGTAATTTCCGCCGCCGTAGGGTGGTGGCCCACCGCGATTGCCGGTGTAGCCTCCCCCGCCTCGTCCGCCGTCGAAATTTCCACCGCCGCCGCCACCACCGCCGCCGCCGCCGCCACCGCCTCCGCCGCCGCCGGTGCCGCCGTTACCGCCGCGCGCGTTACCACCGCTGTATCCGCGATCGGGAGGTCCTGACATGCTGCCACCACCGCCGCGTGGGCCGCCCCTGGGGGGCGGTGGAAACGCTCTGTTCATGTCGGGTGGCCCGCCGCCACGTGCGTCACGTCGGGGCGCCATTCCTCCGCCGCCGCCACCGCCGCCGCCGCTACCACCGCCGCCGGCGCCGCCACCGCCACCTCCGCCGCCCGCGTTACCTCCGCGCCCGCCCGGGCCGCCGAAGCCGCCGGGCTTTCCTTGGCCCCCCTCACCGGTACCGTAGCCGCCGTACTCGTCCGCGTAGTAGTCGTCGTAATTGTGCGGATCGTAAGGATTGTTGACCCCCTTCAGGGACGACTGCGAAACGATCGATCGATATTCAAAAGTGGTGCCATTTTCTTTGCTTTTTTTTACTTTCTCGTAAAGAACACTTTTTGCAGTCGAGGTACTTTTTTTCGAGATTTCAAGACGATTTTTGTTTTCTAGTACAGTCGTCGCTGAAAAACGCCGTAATCGGAAAAATATAGGAGGCCAGTTTTTTGACAGGGACTCTGTATATCCAAGTTTGCCTAAAAATCGGGGTGCAGGGTTTTTTTAGTGGATGAAGGCGGATTGGGCAAAATGTAGAGAAAAATCCGGGCATTAATTTCGTCCATGGCGCCGAAGTCGTGGGAGTTCATTTTGGGGGTGAACAAGTGGGGTGACATTATGAAATATCAGTTTTAATTCAATAACTCTTCAGGAAAAATTCGTACACTTTTTGTTTAATGGGGAAAGTTATAGCCCTTGAAAAGACGCATCGATCGAGTGATCATCACTCTGCGATTTGATCATCACTCTGCGATTTGATCATCACTCTGCGATAACATCTTCACCCTCAAAACAATTGTTGAAATACAGAAAAAAATTGATTCTTGAATAACTCAAAAACCATCGATTTTTCGGGCAAGGTTTAAATGTGCAAAATGTGGAGAATAATTTCCTCTATATTTTCGTTTTTATGGACCACCCTTGAATTTGATTTTCCAATCCCTCTCGGGGGTTGAAAATTCAAAATGAAATTCTGGGAAAACTATTGCCGCCATGGAACAATGTGTAGCTTGAACCCTCAGCTATATTTTTATCCATGGCGCCAAACTCGTATCTCTTTATTTTCGGTCAATAGTTTTCCCAGAATTTCATTTTGAGTTTTCAACCCCCGTGAGGGGTTGGAAAAAGCAAAATTCAGGGGTGGTCCATAGAAACGAAAATATAGAGAAAATTATTCTCTACATTTCGTACATTCAAACCATCCCCGAAAAATCGATCGTTGTTTAGTTATTCAATAAACAATTTTTTTTCACTTTAACAATTTTTTTAGGGATGAAGATATTATTGGAGAGGGATGATCAAATACTCGATCGACGCGTCTTTTCAAGGGCTACTCCGTTCCCATCTGAACAAAAATATTATGAATTTTTGCTCAAGAGTTATCGAATTAAAACTGATTTTTCAAAATTTCACCCCACTTTTTCGACCCCAAAATGAACTGCCACGACTTCGGCGCTATGGACAAAAATAAAGCCCGGATTTTTCTGAACATTTTTCCTCCCGACGCCGACCTCGTGGGGGTTGTAGTTTGCCATTAATCCACCCCCATCCCCCTTCATCCCCTAAATAAAAACCCTACACCCCGATTTTTAGGCAAACTTGGATTCAGCACCCGCGGCACCTACAAAATCATCAGTCAAAAAACTAGCCTTTAATTTTTTTCCGATTCCAATATACAGCATTTCTTTCACAATGACAATCATACGGCGGAACAAAGTTTTTCCTCTAGTTATCAATTTCGACTGTGAAGATTTCAATTCGGCCCTGGCATTTTTGATAATTTCGAAAACCTTTCCCGGATCTGATCACCGAACGAATTTTTTTTTTCGTGTCTTCGTATCAACAAATATCGAGATATCGCGTAATTTTTTCTATAACTAAACAACGGAGATACGATTGAGAAGAAAAAATCGTACGGATTGAAAACTCGTACGGTGATGCTGCTATGTCCTTTAGTTTCGTTCGCGAAGCTTCCTGAACGCGGAAACTATTGGTAAAACCGAGTTGCTTATACGAGGAACTGTGAGCGCAATTATATGATGACAAAGCAACTCTCGAGTCTATAATTTTAACGATTTTTTGCCACCCACCGTTTTTATGGTGGCCACCAGTTCTCTGATGCATTCCATGCAAGTCACCGGTTTACCGCATATGCTGATGACACGATCGGTGCTGTGAGGACAGCAGTTCGAGTAGATCTTGATTCTCGCGCCGGTTTTCTGTAACAAGCGAATCAGACGAACGTTTACATTTTACATTCGGAAATGTCAGGGATCGTCGTATTTTTCGCCTGGCCCACTCATTCTCGTGAAATTTCGAAAAATCAAAAACTGAAAATAAACAGACGGCTAGAGATTAGAATAAAGACTAGCACAAAAAAGCTCTCGATTGTTACTACCTGCTACTCGATGTACTACGATGATACTAATGCTACTCGATTACCATTTTTTAAACTTTTTATCCATTCAAATGGCTGTATCTTTGGCAAAATTTGACGTATTTACATTCGTAAAAATCGAACATGTACGTCTTTTTCTAGCCTTCCAGAAAAAAATGTATTAAGCACTCCAGGCTCCAATACATATGACATATATGTCATATGTACTTCAAAAACCTGGTAAAAATAATAAAAAATAAAAATAGCTGTTACTTCACGGTGTTTAGGGATCCCATAATATAAAAAATACCAAAAATCCGTTTTTCGTATTCGCAATTCGAGGAAATTCTTAAAAATAAAATAACAAGTGTCTTTCCTTGAGAAAAAAAATATTTTTGCATATTTTGCTCTGAAACAGACGTTCGACTTGCTCAATAAAATCTAAATTAATTTTTTTCCGGATGGCTAGAAAATGACGCACATTTTCGTTTTTCACGAATGTAAATACGTCAAATCCTGCCGAAGATACAGCCATTTGAATGGGAAAATATTAAAAAACTCTACTTGACGAGAATTGTTTTTGAAAAATTGGCAAAAAACGACTTTTTTCATCCACATTTTACATAAATGTTGCGTGAAATGTTGATTTTTTTTTGTAAATGCGTGCTATTTTCTCAAATTTGAATTTTCTTCATTTTAATTACCGTCACATAGAAACTATACATGTTCTAGCTGAAAAAATGTTTGAACTTTTTTGCAAATTAAAGTGTACGGGAAGCTAGACTGCACGCCGATTCGCAATTCCCGCGGCGACCTTGCTGTAACACTCTGCCACAGCTCCGTCATTTTGATGATGAATTAATTTTAAAAAAATAGTATACTTAAATATACTATTAAAGTGTACCTAAAGTTTCATAATTGCAGAATGATTATTTCTTAGTTTAAAAAATCCCGCAATATTGCTTATTCCTGTCTAAATGTATTAATGAAATTGGAGTTACCCAATGAAGGCCTTAATGAAATTGGAGTCACGGGGAGAGGCTCTATGACTATGGCGTTGAAGTTTCCATCGTTGGGATGCAACGAAAATTCTACTTTGTTCGTTTTTCGTTTCTTTATTCGCATTAGTATTTAAAAGCTTGTACAGGTGGATCTGGGGCCTTTTCGCTTCGGACGCTAAAAAAAGGCTACTTTCATGAATTTTTTTGATTTGTTTATATTACAGATATTGATATAAAAGTTGTTACACTTAATAAATAGACGTTCGAAATACATAAAAAAAAGATTTTTTCATTTATCTAAGTTACTATTTATAGACGAAAATGGAAGTTAAAAAATGCCCCAAAGAAATTGTAGGTCTGCGCTGTTGATGAAATCTCGGAGATGGATCATCCGAAACAAAAAATCAAACGGTTTTAAATTCAGTATGTTACTGGCTATAGCGCTTATCGTACGATTTTTTATATATGCAAAAATAACAAAATGGCGGACATTTTTCGAAAAAAAAAAGTTTTTTTCACCGTTTTTAGCAAAAAAAAATTAGGAAATATGAGTAAATTTTTTTTTTAATCCTTGATATACGCCACAGCTATAGTCGAAAAGAATTTCATAAGGATAGGTTTAATAGTGCCTAAGATTTCATCAACAAGCCGTCGAAAAACGTTGTTTCGAGAAAAACGCGTTTAAAATTTGTTTGGGTCACACGGAAAAAACGAAATACATAAAAAAAATGTATATATTTCGAAACTGTATTTATTAAGTGTAACAACTTTTATATCAATACCTATAATATAAACCTATAAGAAAAAATTCATGAAAATAGCCTTTATTTAGCCTTAACGGGAGATATACACCTGGATGGTCGAGGTCGAGGATTTAGAAGCTATGAACGTTCCGTCGACCGTAGAAGACCTACACTATGGGCCTGGTATCGATGATTCCATGTAAGTTGACAAATTTCATGATTTATTCATTCCCAAACTTTCAAACGCGTTTTTCTCAAAACCACGTTTTTTCAAATCGGTACCCAAAATTTCTCGAAAACCAATGAACCGATTGCCTTGAGGTTTTTTGTGGTTATTCTATACACCATTATCTAGTACTTGTCATAGGATTTTTCTTTTCCGTTACTTAGTTTTTGTTTTATAGGCAAAATAATAACTAATTTTTTGCTCAAAAATCACTATTTACGTTCAAACGTCCGCCATTTGGTCATAAATCGATATTTTCAAAATCGGCTATGACAAGTACTAGATTATAGTATCTAATTTAATAATCTTTTTGGTTTTTTTTTCAGATGATTTTTGAAGAAACGCCAGTAGGTACCGTATACGCAGATTTTTTTAGGACGCTCCAAGGATCATACAATATCCTTGTATTTTTTTGATATTTTTAAATAAAGAAAATTAAACATATTTTTGAATGTATATATTGTAGATAATTGAAACCCCAATCCGAAATTTCCAATAATTTTCCTTGAAAAAATTCACAAAAATGACCTTTTTTCCGGCTCCTAGGTATATATCTCCCCTTAAAATAAGGAAAAACGTTTCAGTGATTTTCGTAACCTAAATGTGCGACAAGAAATTGGGAATTACAAAAAAAAAATCATTTTCGTTGTGTTCCAACGCCCATGTAGAGGTTGCCATGAGTTGCCCAATGTTACGATCAGGCCAATATTGGGACCATCGTATAAGCCAACAAAAGAGAAATAATATTGGCCCATTACTGTTCCGCTCCAAACTGAAAACTGGCACAATATCGGCCCATCCCAAAAGCCTGTCCTGGCCCATCTTTAAAAACTAATAAATAGCCGTGATAGTTGAACTAAATTTGCCAATTTAAAAACTGGCGATACTAGAATACTGACAATTCCATTGGCCCAATATTTTTCCGTTATAAATTGAAAACCAGCACAATATCGGCCCATCGTTTAAAACCAATAAATAGCCGTGATGGTTGAACTATATTTGCCAATTTAAAAACTGGTAATGCTAAAATACAAGCAATTACATTGGCCCATTATTGTCCCGTCATAAATTGAGAACCGGCACAATATCGGACCATTACTAAAGATTATCCTGGCCCATCTTCCAAAACCAATAAACAGCCGTGATAGTTAATCGAAATTTGCCAATTTTAAAACTGGCAATGCTAAAATACTGGAAATTACATTGAATTAATCTAAGCCCTTTATTGGCTAAGTGGGTCAGACCATACCTGCTTTCATTTTATTTAAGCCTTGGGTTATTCACTATCTGTATATTGTGCCAGAATAGGCAAATGACTGGCACGTCATACATTAATCGTCTATATTTTGTAGTTCAGTTTTTGTAATCAAGTCTTGGCCTATTATCGGCATTTGTGAATAACCAACATAAGTAAGTAAAATATGCCAATTTTGAAACCTGTCATATACGCAAATCACAATTTATTTCAAGGTTATTCCATGAAATATGTATCCATAAGGACCAATTTCGGGCCAATCTTGGCCCGATATAGGTTGAATATTTATCACGCACACAAACAAACCCAAACAAACTCACGGCCCAATATTCTAGATAGACTAACTTCTAGATAGACCAACTGTGAAGGCCCATCATAGAGCCAGTGGTCAATTTCTACATAGGCCCTTTAAGACGTTACATAGGGCCAAGTGCAATCACCAACATTGGCGCTACAATGAATTAAATCATTGGCCCAATAATTGCTGGCTCTGTTGGCCGATATCGGGCCGTTCTTATCATTTCTACCAAGGCACCTCATTGGTAAATACTCACGGCCCAATATTCTAGAAAGGCTAACTGTGAAGGCCCGTCCCAACCCCAATGGTCAATCTCTACATGGGCGATTCAAACTTCAAGGCCATCTGTGAATTTTCTTATTTCTTCTTAAGGTAGTACCTCCACAGTAGAGTTGAATTAAGAAATGGTTAAAATTTGACATATACGTTATTTAATACATTATCCAAACATCTGTGCAATTTGAATAAGTTTGACCACCCCAAACCTGAGATATTTACACTTAAAGTTGGCTTGGTTTACACGTAACAAATGCGTTATGATGGGCAAACAGAGCATCATTAATTCTACCGTCAAAGCTAAAATTAAGAAATTGATAAAAAAAACGAGGATAAGCTACAGTAAGATATCACGAATAATGTGAAAAAAAAATGAGAATGATTCACCATCTAGTTTCCAAGATATAACCATGAGAAGCCTTCACAATTTTGGTGCAAAGCCTGGAAAAAAAACAATTGGGGCAAAGCCTGGACAGTCCCGGCAAAAAGTTTACTGGCAATGGTCGATCAAAAACACGATACAAAAAATATTTTACGGCAATAAATGATATCCATCGTATTATCTACTAGTGCCGAGTCAATGTTGTGTAGTTTTTTATTTAATTCATTACCAATTAAACCAATTCAATCTTTTAAACATGAACATGGTATGTGAACTTTTGGTTGAGATTTTCGCAGAGGAACTACCTCAACAGTATGGTGCTCATTTTTCGAACGGAATTTATTGTTTCCACACTAGAGGCAACAGGCTGAAATTGTCGCAGCAAAGAGGAAGTTTTGTCTCTCGGAAACGGACGAAACTCTCGGTTAGGCCTGGGGGAAAACAATGCATATTGCTAAAACCGTTGATACCATTGTGTGCAAATGAAGTGGATGAGCGTGGAAGAGAAAGAGATGGGCTAGACGAGAGCGAGAAAAACGATAGTCATACATGGACGTGACGTTCGATGAATTTTCATGAAAGTGGCACGGCGAGGGAGGGCGCGCAGGGAGAAAGGAAGGGGGTTAGGCCTACAACACGATTTGCACGAAAGGGTCACAATCGTCAATGATTTCACTTTTCAGTGGTTCGACTTGTGAATTGTTGCGCGCAGTTTCTAATCAGTCGCGACCGAACTTTCAACCGTAAAGCAATCGCCGAAAAAAGAATACCGCGTGGAAACAGCAGCGAAGACCGTGAAATATTTTTCTTCGCGTAATAATAAGAGGAAATAAAGGATAAACGCGAGATAATTTAATGGTAATTAATTTTTCTTGTAAAGAGCACAAATTTACGACATTGGAGAAAACAGTGAATTGAGCTATAATTTACGAAGACTGGAAAATAAACGGAATTTTGAGGATTTCAGTGAGAGCATCGAGAAAAAAAACGAACATAAAAAGAAAATTAAAGAGGGTCTGTGAACATTCCGAAGGTAATTTCCCGAAGGAAATTAATCCCACGTTGCAATGGTCGCCTACATTAGTTTATTTTTTATTTGAAAAAATAAAATAAAAAATAACCTAAAATCCGTAAAATTACGATTTGAGTTACGCGTGCAAGGTTAAAAAAAAATTCTGATCTCAAAAATCGACCAATAAGTGAAAATTCTCCGATTTTTTCGATACTCCGATGACAAGAATACGTGAAAAAAAAATTGAACAAACAATCATGTTTAGGATTCGAACGAAATGCCTGAGTTTTTTTTCGGCTCGAGGGATTACAATTAGTGGAAACATGTAAAAAAAAAATTTCACTCGAATAATCTTTAAATGTTCGGTATATTCAAATTTTCAGAATTAGTGGAAAAATTCTGAAGAGAAATAGTATGTTGATTAAGGGGTTATATACGGTTAAAATTTTCGAAAAATCGATTCAACAAAAATACAATTTCGTAATGTACATATATTTAAGGACACACGCAGAAAATTTCTTGTCAATCCGGCGAATATTCTCGAAGTTCTACGCACATTTGTAATTGTTTTTTTACTATATGTAAAGTGCTTTTGAAACTTTGAACGCGTTTTTTCTCAAAACTGTGTTTTTAAAATCGGTGAGCAAAATTTCTCGGAAACGGCTGAACCGATGAGTCTCAAATTTTAAAACAATCTTTTCAAGTATATTTTTTAGTAATTAATCGAAGGTTCTCGTTACCGATAAATATTTTCCATTTTATAAACAATTTGAGGTCTGAATTTTTGTCAAAAATCGATTTTTTTTTGACAAGCCGCCATTTTGTCAAAAATTATTATTTCGCTTATTCCTTCGATCAATTACAAGATAATCCGTTATATTAACGAAATATTTTGGGTTTTTTTTTCATTTAAAATGATCCAGTCCAGAGATATCGTGTTCACCGCAAGACGCCTTTTTTTAAAGCTGCTCCCGGAGATCAGCTATAGCAGCTTTCAAAATAATTACTTTTACAAATAAAAAATGTTAAAATACAATTAAAAGTTACCATAATATGTGTACAATTTTTTACGTTAATAGATTTAAAGGTCTTCTCAAGAAAAATTCTCGAAAAATCGTTCTTTTTGGGCCTCCTGACATAACCCCTTAAAGCCAAGAAAATCCTAAATTTATATTTGAGAAATCGAGATTGCTGTGACAACAGAAAATTGAGAAAAAATAATTAAGTGGACAAGGATTTTTAACCCTCAGTAGTCGAACTTAGCTAGAATCACGTTATAGTCATACTGGGTCCATGGGACCCAGGCGTTTTTAAATTGTTATAAATAATGAAATAACGCATAGAGCGATATGAAAAAAATTGTGAGGTATAATTTGAACCTTGTTTAATACAAGGATATTGGTTAGAAATCAAAAATTAAATTTTGAATATGCAAAAAAAATTATGCAAAAAAAAACGTGAAAAATGACTTTTTTACAAAAATTGCTGAAACTCTTGTAATTATTGCCAAAAAAGAAATGGTTAGTAGCAGTATCGAGTTTTATTTGCACAACTTTTTCACAAAGCTTTTTACAAAAATATGACAATTTCACAAAAAAAAAATGGTTTTATAATCTGGAAACAATGTACTTTGAAAAAGACATAGCGATTTCTGTGGACTTTTCAAAAAGTATATTTGTTTCATCCAACGTAGGTGCGATTAAGAAGGAAAGAAGAAACGCTTAAGCACATAAAAAAATTAATGTTTTATGGGAAAAGAGAAGACGTGGACCCAGTGTGACTATTTAGGGTTAAAAATCCTGACGTCGGAAAAAAAAACGTGTTTTTTTTTCAGACGGAAGAAAAAATGGCGAAAAAGTACACGGCGGAGGAGGTTTCATTGCACGTCAAGATGACCGATCTCTGGATAAGCATGCACGGAGGCGTTTACAATTTGACGGACTTTTTGTCGCAACATCCGGGTGGCGAGGAGGTTCTAATGAAATTGGCCGGCGAGGACGGAACGGTTTGCTTCGACGAGATCGGACACAGCCAGGAAGCGATCAAATTGCGCGAGACATTTAAAATCGGCGAACTCGAGGGTGGTACTTCTATACCCACAACCACAAAATCGACGAAGAAAAATGAAAAAACGACAAAGGACGACGACGACAATTGGGCTTACGAGGCACCGAAAGAAAAATCGTCATCCCATATACCCATATTTGTTGGCATTGGTGTACTCGTGTACGCCGTTATTTTCTTCTACATCATGTAACCGCGAGTCTGTCGAATTTTCAAAATATACGAAAACACATCAAGAAGTATCTTCGGTTCGTCAAGTTTCGTTTTTATTTTATTCTCATTTCCACTGGCAACGAAAGAATCTCCGTCGCGAATTGCAAAACAGTCCAACTCGTTAACCGCGACTGTAAATTCAATGGGCAATTGTCAATCGGCAAACAGGACTTTGGATCAATTTATTTCCTTCGTAAATAATACATTTTATTTTGGAGCATTTATCGAATTCCTCTTTCCAACGACATTCTCTTTTTTTTCAGACGAACGCTGCAAAAATAATCTTCCCTACATTGTCTGATATTTTAATTAATTATTTGTGAATAAAACAAGTTGGAAAAAAAAACATTTATTCCATTGTACAATTTTCGAAGAAGAATTTGACTATAATGAACAATCGAATAAATCTTTGAAAATTCTTCAATGCCGTTTTGGAAGGCTCAAGGTCATTTAAGGTCACCTATTAAAATGAAATACAAATCTAATACCTCTGATCACTGCCAAATATGTGTTAGTGATCCGAGATATTTAGATTTATATTATCGATACTGACCTTGAATGACCTTGAGTGACCTTGAATGACCTTGAACGACTTTGACCCCCTAATGTTTTTATGCTGCTTGGGGTGCTCCACAAGATGGTGGAAAAAAAATGTATCATTCCATTAAAAAAAAAAGTGGAGGTGACCTTCACTGTGCGTCAGCGCCTCCACCGAAAAAAAAAACAAATTGGTCGCATTTGAAGGTTTCACACCGTACAAATTTTGTCTGGAACCATTTTTGGGACGTCGATATATTACCGAGTTATTTCGGGTGGCAAAGAGGGACACCCTGTATAAGAAAACCGATGTAAAATAATTCATATTAGTGCGGAAGGAGGAAAATTGATGTACAAAAATCCTTAAGGCCTTAGGCCTCAGTAACGGGTATAACACCATGTGCGAATTTGACAACTTTTTTCGCATGAAAAAGTGATTCACTCATAAAATTAATTACCCATCTATTTAGTATGAATATCAAGCTCTTAGAATTTTTTTTAATGTAAAAATGGCCGACTACTCGAAATTCTCGAAACAGCATTTTTCTAATTGGCGTGACAAATAACTTCCACAATTTTCACTCGATTTACTTCAAATTAAAAAGTTATGTTCCTAATTGCATTTCGCAGAGAAGTACGTAAGGAATTTCTGATTAATCGAAAACTTTTCATTTTATGAGCAGTTTATGACCAGTTACAACGAAATTTTTCCCTGGAAATTCATTTCTCAAGTTCAAATACCTACAACTTTTGAATAAAACAAGAGCGCCTTAAAAAAAGATAACAAAAGAAAATATTAGTAGTCGGCCATGTTGTACATCGAAAAATATATATATATATATATATATATATATATATATATATATATATATATATATATTTTTCTAGCAGCTTCATATTCATATTAAGTAGATGTGTAATCAATTTTATGAGTGAATCACTTTTTTATGGGAAAAAAAATTGTTAAATTCGCACATGATTTTATACCCGTTATTGTAGTCTAAGGCCTTAAAAAGGGTATACAAGGAATAAAATACTACTACTAAATTACGATTGTTGGACTATGTGAAGCAATTTCGTTCAATTTGGACGTTAAAACGAGAAACCGCACAAATTAAAATAAACGACGATATTTTCGAATAATTAATATGTCGCCGAGCAAATTGTGAACGAAAATTTTCACCGACTTTCTCAGCGACCGGAATACGGGTTGAGAGACACTGAAGGCAAAAATGTCCAATGTGGAATTTGTCGCTTCTTCGTAGGCGAATAGTGTCTTCGAAGTAATAGCTTCGGGGTTAATTTGAAGCTGACGAGCGTGACAGATACAGACAATCGAGGACGCATAAGTCGTTGCGAGCCAAATTGACCTTTGAAAATTGTCAATTTTTGCAAAGTACGCGCCATTGACGAGAAACGATTTGAAAAAATAGTCGTACGAGACATTTTCTTTAATCGTAATGTAATGAAAAATCAAAACTCGTTTTTCTTAAGGGGTCTTCTCACTTTAGACGCCAAAAAAGGCTACTCTCATGATTTTTTGAATATATTTATAATATAGATACTGACATAAAAATTGTCATTTTTAAATGCACTCCAAGGCTCCAATACATATGACATATATGTCATATGTATTGGAGCCACACTCTTCAATCTAATATTAATTAATTTAAAAAATAAAAAAAATAATAATAGCTATTACTTCACGGTGCTTATGAATCCCACAATGTATAAAATACCAAAAATCCGTTTTTCGTATTCACAATTCGGGGAAATTTTAAAAAATAAAATAACGAGTGTCTTTCCTTGAGAAAAAAAATATTTTCGCATATTTCGCCCTGAAACGGACGTTCGACTTGCTCAATAAAATCTAAATTAATTTTTTTCTGGAAGGCTATGAAAAGACGCACATTTTCGTTTTTTACGAATGTAAATACGTCAAATCCTGCCAAAGATACAGGAATTTGAATGGAAAAATGTTGAAAAATGGTAATCAAGGAGAAAAGACGTCAGAAACTTTTAAAAAATTTCGAAACTCGTTGACTATTTTTCAATAAAGTAACTCGATTTTTCAAAATTATTTGTGGATTCTTTTTTTGTACTGGCTGAAGTGACGTAGAATGCCTCATATATAAAAAATCGTATGATATGCGCTATAGCCATTAACATACTGAATCAAAAACCGGTTGATTTTTTGGTTCGGTTTATCCGTCTCCGAGATTTCATCAACAGCGCAGACCTACAATTTTTTTAGGACATTTTTTTAACTATATTTTTCTATAAATAGTGACTTGAATGAATAAAAAAATATTTTTATGTATTTCGAAAGTGTAACAACTGTTATATCAATATCTATAATATAAACCTGCCAAAAAAATTCACGAGCCTTTTTAGCTTCTAAAGTGAGAAGACCCCTCAAGACCGTGGCACTTTCGTATTTAAATAATGTTCCAGATTTTCTTTTCCGTCGCGTAATAAAAATGGCAAGGCCGACGTTTGGATTTGGCACGAAACGACTCATACGTGTGTACGCCGGCGTTACGTTAAATAATCACGACGCCGTGACTTGCAAACGTTCAATGCTACCATCACTGTCATGTTTTCGTCTTGACGTTGGATAATGCTAAGTTCGCGAAACTTCATTGATTTTATTTTATCACGGTAATATAATTCTCGATATTAGGCGCTGACGAAAATCGTCGAGATCGTGACTGAAACCAATTCAAATATAACCAACGATGCAACGCCAAAAAAGTATTATCGAAATCAAACTTTATCTCGAGACTGAGATAATTGCGATTCGTGACAGTGACATTTTCTCGCTCTTTCGTAACGGATATTTGTTTTTTTTTTAAACGTGCCAATTTTCGTAACGTTTGTTCAAATGTTATGGGCAAAAACAAAATTCTCTCTTATCGTCGAGGCGAAATACGGGCGGAATTATTTTAAAAATTATCTGCGGTATAAACTCCGATTCGCATTCCCTGCAATTGGTGAGAATTTCATTTTTCTCGCTCGTACGAAACAACTGATCAAATAAAACGGTGAACTTTCGTAACGTTTGCACGGACGTCGCAGGCGAGGACCAAATTCTCTCTTATCTTTGAGGCGAAATGAGACGCGAAATTTTGTCGAAATTAAAAAAAATGTATCATCTAGGGTCAAAGTGGGAAACTTGTCAGTACCCGCTTTAGAAAAAAGAAGAGGGTCGGTACACAGTGGCTCAATTTTTCGAGGTACACAGAGGTAAGTCATAATATGAATCTTTTCGCGTTGTGATTTAAATAGGTACTGGTACTACCTCATTAGGCAGGTACTCATTGTCGATTAATATTCAATAAATGATTGTGATCGATCTCATATTATGCTGTTCTTTTTTAATTAATTTTTCAATAGTTTACTGTACAATACTCCCCATTGTATAGAGAAAAGCACTCCATTACCTACAAGTGTACAGTGGACCAGGGTAATTTTCTTCAAATTTTGCTGGATTTTGAAATTTTGTTTGACTGTGAAATTAGGCATGTGTACACTGTTTGACTGTGAAATTAGGCATGTGTACACTGTTTGACTGTGAAATTAGGCTGTGTACACCCCCAAGTACACAGCGGATCAAATCCCATTTTATTAAAAATGGTTATTATCTCAATATCTATTCCCACACGGAAATAAAATATATGTAAAAATATAATTTTCGATATATCAAAAATGGATGTAAAATATATATCAAATATATTTTATCCATCTTAGATAAAGATTAGATATATGCAATATATACGGGAAATGCATTAACAATATATTCCCGATATCAAACTTTTCGGCCAAAATAGATCTTCAGAATGTATATAAAAAATATATGTTGGATAGGTGGTTACGTATATTCAAACTATATTGAAAATATACTTACAATGTACTCAAATTACCCTCAAAATATACTACAAATGTATTTTAAGTGTATTCGAATTATAATTGAAATATACTTTAAATGTATTTAAACTACATCTAAAATGTACATCATATATGTTCATACTCCGTTTAAAGTGTACTTTAAATATGTTCATACTACATTTCAAATATTATTGAAATATATTCAACGTATATTTAAGATAAGCTTGAAATATATTTAAACTATAGTTGAAATATTCTTAAAAATGTTGTTATGACGTTATTTACATCATTGCACCCTTTTACGATATTTT
This sequence comes from Ophion ellenae, assembly GCA_963210295.1. Classification (NCBI taxonomy): domain Eukaryota; kingdom Metazoa; phylum Arthropoda; class Insecta; order Hymenoptera; family Ichneumonidae; genus Ophion; species Ophion ellenae. The sequence goes on along the minus strand of OY723397.1, from coordinate 21,631,832 downwards.
TCGTTGTCATTAATTACGATTATGGTGTTTGCGCTTCAAATATATTAATGGTTCAAATTTAAATTATATCAGGCGCTTACACGCCGTAAGGTGGTTTCTAACCCGTCACCTCTGAGTGATGAGCTGGGACGTTGTCCACTGAGCTAGTTCTACTTGTTAAATTGTTGAACTTTCGTATCGCCTGCATATCGTACAATACACAATATAAGTTTATTGAGAAATGCTTGGATTAACAAGAGTAACTAAAATTATCGGATCAATTACTTAATTGCGTTCGCATAGAGAGCGATAATCGAGTAGAATTACCGATCATTTATTCCGGCTAGTGCGGCTAGGTCATCGCGAGATACCGACTTGGAGATGTTTTTCATTCGCAACGTCATCTGTTACTCAAGTTGCTTAACCAACCATCTTCAAAATATATAAAACATACATTCAGTTTGTATGTTTGATATATTTAAGATGTATCTTAAATGGATTTATATTTATATATCGCATAGGTTTTACTCTTACCCAAAAATATAATTGGCATATCCAACTTTTCGAACAAATTATATTTAATACATGTTTTATATATTTTTCGATATATTTTTTATATATTTTATTTTCATGTGGGTTGGGGTTAAGACGTTCAGTGTCTTCTAACAAATTGAAGCCATTGGACACACCTCACGTTTAGTCAAGGTTTCATTGAGATTGTGTGAACGGTTAGGCAGCTATAGATACTCGTAGTTTCCGGAATTTTTTTCAGCTATTTTTTTTACGAAATGCAACGATTCTACCTTCCCTTTAATTTGCGATCTCTCTGCCGAGAGATCATTCGCCGGCCTTTTGAAAACTACACTTTTCCGCAGTAATTAAATCGCGCCAATTTTGAGAAAATTTCCAAAAATTCCGGAAACTGCCAGTAGGTTGTCGTTTTGTAGGTTGTCGTTTAAAAAACTTATTGGCACAATGACCAGTCGAAACCAACTGGATCAGAAATAAAATAGACTTGTACGAATGCGATAAAAAGTTTTTCTTTTTTTTTTCCGTTTTACGTTTTATAAATTTCGCGATCTAGACGTGAATCAGTGTTGCCAGATGGTTCTGGCGGCTTCCCCCTGGACCATCGCTGGTGCCCCCTAAAAATTTCCTAAACAGCCCCCACCGAGCTACTGGCCTGAACAGTGCTGTAAATGAAGAGTCATTTTCGCGATCGGTCAAATGTCGTCAAAGAGCTGTTATTTAAAATGCATTTCCTACTTGTGTATTGAGTATTTTGTTTTGAAACTTGATTGCTGCGATCTGTGCGAATTATAGATGAAGATAAATACTTTTTTATGGATATAATTGTTGTAGTTAGGTGAAACGTACGGTCGGTAAAAACATTTATCGTGGTATGGTAATCTGTCTTTGAGCCTTGGAGGGGATGTATTTCTTTTTGAATTTGCATATTACAAGAATCCCGCTTCTATATTTGTCTATATATTTGTTTATTATTAGAATTTTTTACTTACTAGCCGAGTATATACTTTGAACTATTCTATAGTGTAACTTATACTCATCTCCGACGGTCCATTCCAAGTCCATTTTACGAATTTTGCCCCCTGAATGCAAATTCACTATTAATTCCCCCGAAACTCTCAATTTTTTTTTGAAAAGGTGTGGAAAAATGTCCTAAAATCGACGGCCCCTCTTTGAAATTCGGCCAAAAATCGAAAAATACCCGCAGCGCGATGGACGAAGCGGCATTTTAAAGCGCAAAACGATAACGAACAGAATGAGCACATAGTGGATTCCCCATCGGATTGATACTTATTGCAATCGAGAATTCACTGATGCATGAATAGCTAAATTTCGGCCCAAATTCTCAGGAAATATATCGAGGGTTCGGACATCGCTGTCATTTATATTATTATAAATATTCTCAGAGCTGAAACGCTTCAACATACGAGCTGTCGGCTTAAAGTCACAGCGATCAACGCTGAGCGTGAGTCGAGCGTGCATTAAAGCCTCGACCATTGCGACCGACATTTTGTTTCGCAGCTTTTATCGGTCGCTATCGTCGAATATCCATAAGTGAATATCCCTAAGTCGAATATTCATAAGTACGAATATCCATAAGTATGAATATCCATAAGTCGAATATCCATAAGTGAGTATAGAGTAGAAATGAGCGGCAGAAATGGCGGGAGGTAGAGGAACAGTGAGTATTGAAGGAATTATTGAAGGAATATCCACAAGTCGAATATCCATAAGTGCGAATATCCATAAGTCGAATATCCATAAGTACGAATATCCATAAGTCGAATATCCATAACTCGAATATCCATAAGTCGAATATCCGTAAATCGAATATCCGTAAATCGAATATCCGTAAGTCGAATATCCGTAAGTCGAATATCCATAAGTCGAATATCCGTAAGTCGAATATCCGTAAGTCGAATATCCATAAGTCGAATATCCATAAGTCGAATATCCATAAGTCGAATATCCATAAGTCGAATATCCATAAGTCGAATATCCATAAGTCGAATATCCATAAATCGAATATCCATGAGTCGAATATCCATAAGTCGAGCATACAGAAATACGAATATCCATAAGTATAAATATCCATAAGTCGAATATCCATAAGTCGAATATCCATAAGCCGAATATCCGTAAGTCGAATATCCGTAAGTCGAATATCCATAAGTCGAATATCCATAAGTCGAATATTCATAAGTCGAATATCCATAAGTCGAATATCCATGAGTCGAATATCCATAAGTCGAATATCCATAAGTCGAGCATACATAAATACGAATATCCATAAGTATAAATATCCATAAGTCGAATATCCATAAGTCGAATATCCGTAAGTCGAATATCCGTAAGTCGAATATCCGTAAGTCGAATATCCGTAAGTCGAATATCCGTAAGTCGAATATCCGTAAGTCGAATATCCATAAGTCGAATATCCATAAGTCGAATATCCATGAGTCGAATATCCATAAGTCGAATATCCATGAGTCGAATATCCATGAGTCGAATATCCATAAGTCGAATATCCATAAGTCGAATATCCATAAGTCGAATATCCATAAGTCGAGCATACATAAATACGAATATCCATAAATATAAATATCCATAAGTCGAATATCCATAAGTACGAATATCCGTAAGTCGAATATCCATAAGTCGAATATCCGTAAGTCGAATATCCATAAGAAGAATATCCATAAGTCGAATATCCATAAGTCGAATATCCATAAGTCGAATATCCGTAAGTCGAATATCCATAAGTCGAATATCCATAAGTCGAATATCCATAAGAAGAATATCCATAAGTCGAATATCAATGAGTCGGATATCCATAAGTCGAATATCCATAAGTCGAGCATACATAAATACGAATATCCATAAGTATAAATATCCATAAGTCGAATATCCATAAGTACGAATATCCATAAGTCGAATATCCAGAAGTCGAATATCCGTAAGTCGAATATCCATAAGAAGAATATCCATAAGTCGAATATCCATAAGTCGAACATCCATAAGTCGAGCATACATAAATACGAATATCCATAAGTATAAATATCCATAAGTCGAATATCCATAAGTGAGTACAGAATAGAAATGAGTGCCAAAAATGGCGGAAGAGTGAAAAAACGAAGAATTATGAGCATTTTAAGAAACTTTCAATAAAGAGAATGCTCAGTAAAAGTTCAAGTTTGTTTGAGTTTGGGTTATATACTTTGGGTTAATACTATACTCACTTATGGATATTCGTACTTATGGATATTCGACTTATGGATATTTGTATTTATGGATATTTACTCATGGGTATTCGTACTTATGGATATTTACTTATGAATATTCGTACTTATGGATATTCACTTATGGATATTGGCACTTATGAATATTCCACCCCAATCGTATCGGTTGGGTTTGAATGATTGTTTTCGTTTGTTTGGGCTTACTTATTCGTTCGCGTTCACTCGGAATTGGTGCACTTCTGGTTGGTTTTTTTTGCTTGTTTTGAAAAAAGAAAAACCTCGGAATTTTATAATCCCCTAAAACCACCGTCGTGCTTCAGAATTCTCCTAAAAAGTCTACAAATTTTTTCTCCCTTTTTCTCTCCCAACCCAGGTAAAATAAATCTAGGAGGAAATTTTCTAACTTGGCAACACGGACGTGAATTCTCAAGCGCAAGTTTCATACTTTCCTGGCTCGCAAGTACAAACGTATACAATTTTTTTCCCCCCTTATTGCCTCTGCTCACCCGTCTCTTGGTCTAATATGTTTCTGGTATAGGACAAAAGTCTCTCCCGTTCTCGCACAGAGAGCGAAACGCTTACCGCGTGACGTTCCAATATACCCCGGATATTTCATAACCTCGTCCGGCGGGCAAACATTTTCGAGGACTATCTCAAAGTGCAACGGAATTGCGTAGCTAGAGAACACGGAATGGGAATAAAAAAGAACGCCCCCCCACACATATGGCACTTGCGCGTGTGTCCCGCTAGAATAAATGGATGGTAACAAATAAAATGGAATCCATTGGGGGGGAGGGGGGATAGTTCTTCGAGTACGACGATCTCTCGGACCGACAATTGTTATCAAACTCTGATAAGAGCGCGAAGATTCCGACGTAACGATTTTCTTCCGAGATTAGATTCGCCGGGCAGCGACGACTCAAAGAAAGTCCACGTGAATTCTCGTTACGGAAAATATAACATTCGATAAAAGAGGAAAAATGCCTCCAGGGAATTCCAATTTGCTTAGAATTTTATAATAATAATAGAATAATAATAGTATAATAATTTTATTATTATTATTATTATTATAAAATTATAATTTGACATTATTTTATGTTATTATAATATTATTATAATTTTATTGTAATATTATTATTATAAAATTATAATTTTATAATAATAATAGAAGAATAATTTCTATTTATTTATTGGAATTAATTTATAAGAATTGTCTATTTATTTTCCTCGGATATGTGCGAGCTTTTTTTTCAATACGGTCGTGGGAATATTATGCGAACGTTATTTCGTCCCAAAACATCGCTAGGGGTTTATAATTTTATTTCGGATTTGCGAGCAATGGAACAAGTGAACAAAAGTTCCATGAATTTCTCCAACGCGATAACATAGTAAAAAGGTCCCGAAGCACCCCTCGGAACATTATTTTCTATGGATGTGGAATTCTAAAAAAAAATTCTAGATCGCGGCATTTTTTTGAAATTATCAAAATGTTCTACGAAGTTCGTTCAATTTTTCCGCAATTCCCCATACTGGAAATATTATTTTTTATGAAAATCGTTCACGGGATAACACCACTCTAGGATTTTGGAAAAATCGTTTTTTTTTACTTAAAAAATACTTTGGCGTCATAAAAACAATATGCAATTGGTCCTGTAGCGAACATTTTTTTTTAAAGGTTCAATTATCGATTTTTCCGCGGCGCCTCGAACTTCTTTCTGACGCCTCGTACAACTTTAACCTTTTCTCGAAACCACTTTTTTCTAACTGGGAGGACGCATTACCCGAACACCTTTGCATGGGTCGATTTGAAATTTTAATAGTAGCTTCACATTTATATTCCCTATGGGAGTACGTAGCCGTTTTTTGATTAAACGTAAACTTCTTTTTTTATAAACAATGTACTGCTTATTTTTTGGGTAAAAAATCCATTCATTTCTTTCAAAGTGCACCATTTTTTTTCAATATTTGATAAAAACAAAACCCCTACGTAGTCCCTTAGCCAATAATGTTTAGATTATATTTTTTTTAGTTTTTTGTTCCAGGTCTTATACTTTACGAGAAAACCGTCCTCCCGTGAAGCTATTTGTAAAAAAACACGGTTTTCAAGATGGGCTCAAGATAAACTTTATATCCGAGGGTCATTTTGTAGCTGGTGTCATACTGAATGTAACGGACTTTGATTTTTTTGTTTCAGACAAGCCGTTGCCGAGTTTTGATGGAGCTACCTAGCCCACCTATTTTTAAGGCGTTACGTTAAACTATAGTTTTTGTACTTTAAAATGAATAAAAATGAATTAACATTTTTTTAAACGTATTTCAAGATTTTTTTTATCAAGCCCAACAACTTTTATATTCATATCTTTTATAAAATCCTCAAAAAAAAATCGCGAAAATAGCCTTTTTCGTGGCTCCAAAGAGGACTGGCCTCTTGATAATATTGTTGGTTCACACTAAAGATACATTCATTATGCAATTGTAAATACGGTCATTTTCTTTCAGACACCCACATCGACGCCGAGAACTTTCACCATCAACGCGCGCGCAAAAAAATACATTGCTTTATTACGTCACAACTCCGCCATTCGTTAATATTTCTGATTTTTTTTCCCCATGTGAGGCATTCCACGTCACTTCAGCCAGTAACAAAAAAATCCACAAATAATTTTGAAAAATCGAGTTACTTTATTGAAAAATATTCAGCGAGTGTCGACATTTTTCTTAAATTCCCGACGTTTTTTCTCGTTGATTACCATTTTTCAATATTTTTCCATTCAAATGTCTGTATCTTTGGCAGGATTTGTCGTATTTACATTCGCAAAAAACGAAAATGCGCGTCTTTTTATAGCCTTCCAGAAAAAAATTAGTTTAGATTTTATTGAGCAAGTCGAACGTCCGTTTCAGGGCACAATATGCGAAAATATTTTTTTTCTCAAGGAAAGACACTCGTTATTTTATTTTTTTAAATTTCCCCGAATTGTGAATACGAAAAACGGATTTTTGGTATTTTTTATATAATGGGATTCCTAAACACTGTGAAGTAACAGCTATTTTTATTTTTCTGACATTTTATTAATATTCGATTGAAGAGTGTGGAGCACTCGCTGTATGTTTACCAGGTTTTTGAAATACATATGACATATATGTCATATGTATTGGAGCCTTGGAGAGCTCCACACTCTTCAATCGAATATTAATAAAAAAAATAAGAAAAATAAAAACAGCTGTTACTTCACGGTGTTTAGGGATCCCATAATATAAAAAATACCAAAAACCCCTTTTTCGTATTCACAATTCGGGGAAATCCTTAAAAATAAAATAACGAGTGTCGTTCCTTAAGAAAAAAAATGTTTTTCCATATTTTGCCCTGAAACGGACGTTCGACTTGCTCAATAAAATCGAAATTATTTTCATTCTGGAAGGCTAGAAAAAGACGCACATTTTAGTTTTTTACGAATGTAAATACGTCAAATCCTGCCAAAGATACAGCCATTTGAATGGAACAATGTCAAAAAATGGCAATCAACGAGAAAAAGCGTCAATAATTTTAAAAAAAGTTTCGACACTCGGTGAATATTTTTCAATAAAGTAACTCGATTTTTCAAAATTATTTGTGGATTTTTTTTTTCACTGGCTGAAGTGACGTGGAATGCCTCATATACTTAACCATGTGCATAAATGGTCTGTAAAAAAAAGTTGTCAATATATGCGTCATTTTTTGTTCAACCGCGTCTAGAAAAGTACCTTCGAAAATCGCGTATATGAGGCCTTAAGAAATTTCGAATTCTCCACTCTACGCAGCGTACGACGAATACATGAAAATCATCATGAGATATAAAGAAATCTCGGTGTGCGTGTGCGCCTGACTCCGAACTGGAAGTGACGTCGACGGGGACGTTGGGGGGGGGGGGTGAAGGGGAAGGAAGCATGGCAGCGCGAGCCAATTGGGGGAGGGCCGAAGGGGGAAGTGGACAAGGCCGAGAAGACGCCAAGCCGGATAAATATAACCGAACTCGTTTGACGTGGCAGTAGTAGTACACAGCCGCGCCGTGAAGACGTAGCTTGCAAATCGATTACTTTTCTTCCTCTTCGTTATCGTCAAAAATATCAATCGAATTTTTCTCCACGATTTTTCGACTCACAATCAAATAGTTCGAAAAAAAAGAACCCAAAAAAAAACAGTTTCACGATCTTTTCGGTGAGTAGACCCGAGTGAGTGTGTTACCGGGGAGGGGAGCATCGCAATAGTGGGGGAAAAACATCGAAATTTCATCACAACCAATCACAATAATTCGTCAGGCGTGGAAACGTGCTCGTTGCGATTGTCGAATACGCCATTGAATGGAAAAACCAGTGTTTATCAATAGTACTTATCGATCGAGTTTTCATTGCCTACTCCGGATTCTCAACGTGACGTTTCGATTTCTTTTTCCAACATTTCCGCCAATTATTGATTCGGATTAACGAATATCCGTGAATATTTATTTAAAGACGAAAAAAAGAGGAAAAAAGAGCAAAGTGTAACAGTTGACGTTTCACGATTTTCCACGCTTCGGTGTATCGCAACGCGGTGGCATTTTCGAGCACGTGGACATTGCGCAAACTGAAACTCCAAAAATGGAACCGGAAGTAAAATTCATTCGATGATCAACGAATGATAAGTTCAACAGTGGCAATTTTATTCTCGGCGGAAAATAAATCAACTAAAATTAAAAAATTAAAAAATCGGTCATTCATTCTACCGTGGATTTAAACGCGCCATTTTTTTTATATCAATTTTATTTTTGTCGATCGTTAATAAATTTTTTATCGATTTAATTTTATCATTCTGCAATAGCAAATGATACGTAATAATTTCAAAAATCCATCTACCCGATAAACGGGGCGGATTATTTTTTTAAATGGTTTTTTCGGTTTTTATTATATTTTATTTTTCTTTTTTTTTTATTACGGACGATGGAAAAAAAAGGCAGGTTCGTCGCGCGTTCCAATAAATTACGATATCTGCTTTGCTCCGTTATCGTTGATATTTGCAAACCGATTTGCGACGCTTTGCTATGAATACGAAACATTTTAATGGCGCGCACGGTGGGATCGACCGATACGAAGTCGGGGGGTGGGGGGGCTCAAATATGGCGACGAAACGCGAGTATCTCGTTTGCGTGACAACGAACGATGAGAGTGCCTGAGCACGATTTTGCCGCGTCACGAAATGACTGCCCGGACTCCCCCCCTCGACCCCCCTCGGCCTGTCGAACGATATTATTTATTACTGACGTTATGATCACGCGAATATTGATTATAAATGTCACAATTCCCTTGTCGCATAAAGTAACAAATATGTAGTAGTAGTAAATAAATTAGTAGTAATAAATAGATAACAAAGTAAAATAGATTATTTGAAAAATTTAATTGCTCCCCAATGCATTTCTTTTTGGCTATTTTCGAGATGAATTGTTATTTGTAGAATGGAAAAAAATCGCGAATAAAATTGCCATTCGTAAATGAGTTTTTATTGTTTGCACGAAAATCGTGGAAATGCGGAAGTAATGAATAGATAGTGAAGTAAAATAGATTGGTTGAAAATCTTGATTGTTTCTCAATGCATTTTTTTTTGCTATTTTTTAAGATGAATTGTTATTTGTAGAATGGCAAAAAATCGTGAATAAAATTGCTATATGTAAAGGAGTTTTTATTGTTTGTGCGGAAGTCGTGAAAATTGGCGTATTTTTTTTTGAACAAATTTTAACCGTTGCTTTTACGCCAAGTTTTTTTAACAATAGTTTAAGTTTTTAAAGCATAGTTTCGCGATTTTTTTTTAAATTGGTCCCTTGACTGATTTTCTCAGTATAATTATTTTTCAGTCTCGTTCAATTGAAAGATCTTTTCAGTAAGAATTTTATCAAAATTTTTTGGAAGGTAACAGTTATTTTCATCGAAGCGTTGGTTTTTTGGAGTTTAAGTTTTTCAAGCACAGTTTTGCGATTTTTAAAAAACCGGACGCTCCCTTGACTGATTTTCTTAATATAATTATTTTTCAGTCTCGTTCCACCGAACGACCCTTTCAGTGAGAATTTTTTCGAAAGTAACTGTTATTTTCATCGAAGCGTTTGTTTGGGTTTAAGTTTTTAAAGTATAGTTCCGCGATTTTGTTAAAATCGGATGCTCCCTTGACTCATTTTCTCAGTACAATTATTTTTCCGTCTCGTTCAATCGAACGATCCTTTTAATAAGAATTTTTTCAAAATATTTTCGACCATAACAGTTATTTTCATCGAAGCGTTTGTTTGTTTGGGTTTGTTTGGGATGAAGCTTTTTAAAGCATAGTTTCGCGAGTTTTTGAAAAATCAAATGTTCTCTTGACGGATTTTCTCAGTATAATTATTTTTCAGTCTCGTTCAATCAAGCGACGTTTTCAGTGAGAATTTTTTCAAAATTGTTTGGAAAGTTTGTCTGTTTGGGTTCAAGTTTTTAAAGCATAGTTTCGCGATTTTTTCACTTGATTTTCTTAGTATAGTTATTTGTCAGTCTCGTTCAATCAAACGATCCTCTGGGTAAGAATTTTTTCAACATTTTTTCCAAGGCAGCAGTTATTTTCAACCAAGCGTTTGTTTAGGTTTAAGTTTTTGAACTATAGTTTCGCGTTTTTTTTTCAAATTGCTCCCTTGACTGATTTCCTTAGCAGAATTATTTTTCAGTCTCGTTCAATCGAACGAGAACTTTCAATAATAATTTTTTCAAAATTTTTTCGAAAGTAACAGTTATTTTCACCTAAGCGTTTGTTTGGGTTTAAGTAAAAAAAAAGCATATTTTCGCGATTTTTTTACTTGATTGCCTTAGTATAATTATTTTTCAGTCTCGTTCAATCGAACGATCCTTTCAGTGAGGAATTTTTCAAAAAAGTTTCGAAAGTAACATTTATTTTCATCGAAGCGTTTGTTTGGGTATGTTTGGGTATGTTTGGGTTCGTTTGGGTTTGTTTGGGTTCGTTTGTTTGGGTTCGTTTGCTTGGGTTAGTTTGTTTGGGTTCGTTTGTTTGGGTTCGTTTGTTTGGGTTCGTTTGTTCGGGTTCGTTTGTTCGGGTTCGTTTGTTCGGGTTCGTTTGTTCGGGTTCGTTTGTTCGGGTTCGTTTGTTCGGGTTCGTTTGTTCGGGTTCGTTTGTTTGGGTTCGTTTGTTTGGGTTCGTTTGTTTGGGTTCGTTTGTTTGGGTTCGTTTGCTTGGGTTCGTTTGTTTGGGTTCGTTTGTTTGGGTTCGTTTGTTTGGATTCGTTTGCTTGGATTCGTTTGTTTGGATTCGTTTGTTTGGGTTCGTTTGTTGGGGTTCGTTTGTTCGGGTTCGTTTGTTCGGGTTCGTTTGTTCGGGTTCGTTTGTTCGGGTTCGTTTGTTCGGGTTCGTTTGTTCGGGTTCGTTTGTTCGGGTTCGTTTGTTCGGGTTCGTTTGTTCGGGTTCGTTTGTTCGGGTTCGTTTGTTCGGGTTCGTTTGTTCGGGTTCGTTTGTTCGGGTTCGTTTGTTCGGGTTCGTTTGTTCGGGTTCGTTTGTTCGGGTTCGTTTGTTCGGGTTCGTTTGTTTGGGTTCGTTCGGGTTCATTTGGGTTCGTTTGGGTTCGTTTGGGTTTAATTTTTTGCAGCATATTTTCGCGATTTTTTTCTTGATTTTCTTAGCATAATTATTTTTCAGTCTCGTTCAATCGACCGATCCTTTCAGCAAGAATTTTTTCAAAATTTTTTCGAAATTAAGTTATATTCATCGAAGCGTTTGTTTCTGAAAAATAGTTCCGTCGATAACGGTACATTTTTAATAATACTACAACGTTGATTCGTATCCGAAAATTTGACGATTTTTTTTCATCGTTTCAATGCTCCCCCCTGACCGATACTTAATTGCATCGGCTAAATGATTTTTTCCAGACCCGTCGAATCGAGAGGAAAACTCAACGTGCGAAGAAAATGACGTCGAGCGTGAATTCGAACGAGGGTGAAAAAAAAAAGACGTTGAAGCAATTCACACGCAACGAGATTGGCAAAAGCGACAAAAACGTAACGCGGTTTATCATTCACGACAAAGTTTACGACGTGACGGCTTTTCTGAACGAGCATCCCGGTGGCGAGGAGGTTCTCCTCGATCACGCGAACGGCGACGCCTCCGAGGACTTTGACGACGTCGGGCACTCGCTCGACGCGTTCGAGCTCATGGAGAAATACGTCGTCGGCGAGATCGTCGAGTCCGAGAGGAAAAATACGAAACCGCGAAAGGGCTGGATCGCCGGTGGCGGCGATCCCGATCATCCCGAGAAATACGTCACGGGTCCGGGTGTACCAGTTTTCCTCCTCGTCGGAGGAATCATCGTTATTCTCCTCGCAGCTTTATATTTTGCATAATAAAAATCCATTTTTTTACTTGGCTTTTCTTTATCTCAACTCCCAACAACTAGTTTTCAATTATTTGCTCGAAATTTCGGGTTTTTTTTCTTTTTTGTTTATTTGTATATTTCTTTTTTCATTTGGGCAGCTTTTGAGGGTTCAAAATTTAAGAATTTGCGTCCCTATCCTTCATTTTGAACGTTCATTGTTCAATTTTTTATTTGATTTTTTTCTTTCATTTTTCAGACGCCACGCGTATTTTTCAATTTATTGTTAAAAGTTTTTTTTTCTTTGTTTATTTGTATATTTCGTTTTTCATTTGCGCAGATTTCGATTTGTTCGGAAAATACGTTCGTTAGGTTCGAATTGTTTCGCCTGCAAAACAATACGAGCATTTCTTTTTTTTGCCACGTGTCTTCTTTGAGAGTTCAAAATTTAAAAATTTGCGTCCCTATCCTTCATTTTGAACGTTCATTGTTCAATTTTTTTTTTTTTTTTTTTCATTTTTGACACTCCACGCGTATTTTTTAATTTATCGTTAAAACTTTTTTTTTCTTTGTTTATTTGTATATTTCGTCTTTCATTTGCGCAGATTTCGATTTATTCGGAAAATACGTTCGTTAGGTTCGAATTGTTTCGCCTGCAAAACAATACGAGCATTTCTTTTTTTTTGCCGCGTGTCTTTTTTGAAATTTCAAAATTCAAAAAATTGCGTCCCTATCCTTCATTTTGAACGTTAATTGTTCAATTTTTTTTTCATTTTTGACACGCCACTCGTATTTTTCAATTTATTGTAGTTTTTTTTCCTTGTTTATTTGAATATTTTATATTTCATGTGCGCAACTTTCAATTTATTTGAAAAATACGTTGTCTTCTTTGAGGGTTCAAAATTTAAAAAGTTGCGTCCCTATCCTTTATTTTGAAGTTCATTGTTCAATTTTTTGTTTAATGTTTTTTTTCTCATTTTTCACACGCTACGCGTATTTTTCGATTCATTGTAAAAATAAATACGTGTCCTATACGTTCGAATTGTTTCGCCTGTGAAAGATGTCACTTTTATATTTTTGCTTACAGAAAAGGCTGTAGGAACTCGTATTTTCTATAAATTTTGAACATTTAGTTTTCCAAGTGTTTATTGTCCTTTTTATAACCATCATTGCTACACTTTCAATTGTTCCTATTTCATTTATTTTATGCATTAAAAAAAAAATGCGCCACGTCGATTCGAGTCGTTATGCCTAAAAAAAATAGGCAGATATTTTTTTTTTCTCAAAGTGTGCAACGTAAAACAAACTCGATATATTTCCCCTGGCTATTTTGGCAAACGAAAATTGACAAAAATCGTTTCAACCTCGGAGTTTCGTGACAATTGACGATATGTAACCATTTGCTTCAATTTTGTACAATAAATTCAATGTACCCTCGAAATTTTCAATCGATCGTCCACACCGTCTCTACAAAATTTACAATAAAAAAAAAACACTTACAAAAATAAAAAAATGAAAAAATATTTACAATGTTATGAAAAATTTTCAATTCGTTCAGTACATCGTGACAATTTCGTCTCCCTTTGCTTTTCGACAATAAGGCGTGCCCCTATGTTAAAAAGTGTTTCCTCAATTGTAGATTTTTTACAAACGGTGTAGACGATCGACAAAAAAAAAACCCAAAGTTTTCGTCCTTCGTGAATTATTTTTATTTTCAATTGTCCGATTTATTTTTAATTGTCGTGCCATCCTCGAGTTTCGCTGATCCCTCGGTTCAAAGTCCTCGGCGGGCTTACGCACGAGCGTTGGGGCACTATTTGATCCCGGAGATTTTTCGTTAGCAACGGAGGAGATTGCGGGATTAAAAAAAAAAACGAAAGAAAAATATTAAAAATGCGGAGGAAGAGTGAAACGAGCTCGAGGAAAATTCCTGAAATCCCTCAAATCCTCGAAACGTGTTTTCTTCGCTCGACGAGTGGGTGCTCGTAGTCGCGACCTGCGCGCGATCTTTCACCCTCCGTCGCCCGCTGCTGTTTCGCCTCGTTGCGCTTTGCTCATGAATAAATTTGCGGAAACTCCCGAGATGTCGATATATATTTATAAGATAATTAAGCTCACCGTGTTCTCGACGAAAAAAAAAAGTGTTCGAATATGTTGAGCCTTTTTTTTTTAATCAACGCTAATACATTTTTTATTGAATCCTCTCACTCTTTCCATAATTAATAACGAGAGTTCCATAAATACGTCACCTTCGATTCGATTAATTTCCATTGGCTCGAACCCACGTGGCATTGATCGAACGATCTTTGCACGCGGGCGTTACTACTCGTACCTGCTTTTAAGGGAGGCTTTGTCCTTGAAATGCAGCGGGAGATGTTAGCGGCTCAACATGAGCAGCTAGAAGAAGAGGAGGGATGCCTCTATGGACCAGGCATTGCCGATTGGCGGTAATTATAAACACATTTGTGTAAACACATTGCAAAACTTTAAACGCGTTTTTCTCGAAAACACGTTTTTGAAAATGGCTGACATTCTCCTGACCGCTGTAATTAACATATCGACCTGAAATTTGGAGAGCATACTCAGAAAATATGTCTTCACGGAATGACGGATCGTTTTTTCGATAGATACATTTTTGCATTTATTGTTTATCTTTTTGTGCGAAGAAAAAACGCGAAAATTCGATTTTTTTTTTAATTGCCGCCATTTTCCGAAATTTCTACTAAACGAAAAAGCCATCCGTCATTCCATGACCAAAGGGTCACAGATTGATAAAATGCTTTGAATTTGTGTTTCAGATCAACAAAGAGGGGGCAGTGATGTCAGCCGTTTGCCTCCCGCGATTTGAGGACCTGTTTTCGCGGAGCTGCAACGGCCGCCATTTTGTTTTTTTTTTTCATGAATAAAAGCAAGAAAAAAACCGCACTTAAAAAGCTTCACTCGTTTCCTTTAAAAAAAATCAAATGTAAACACCTAAATATGGCACTCCACGGACAAAGTCTCCGTTAAGGGGGGATTGTCTTTTTTTTTCCCAAAATTTACCGCTTTTTGGGAATTTTTTTGGGAAGAAAGTATACAACGGAAAACTTGTGAAACTTGGCATATAGTTTTTTTGATCTGTTTACTACATCCCATGTAGAGATTGACCGTTGGGCCTGGGACGGGCCTTCACAGTTAGCCTTTCTAGAATATTGGGCCGTGAGTATTTACCAATGAGGTGCCTTTGTAGAAATGATAAGAACGGCCCGATATCGGCCAACAGAGCCAACAATTATTGGGCCAATGATTTAATTCATTGTAGCGGCAATGTTGGTGATTGCACTTGGCCCTATGTAGGCCCTCTTAAAGGGCCTATGTAGAAATTGACCACTGGCTCTATGATGGGCCTTCACAGTTGGTTTATCTAGAAGTTAGTCTATCTAGAATATTGGGCTGTGAGTTTGTGTGGGTTTGTTTGAGTGCGTGATAAATATTCAACCTATATCGGGCCAAGATTGGCCCGAGATTGGTCCTTATGGATACATATTTCATGGAATAACCTTGAAATAAATTGTGATTTGCGTGTATGACAGGTTTCAAAATTGGCATATTTTACTTACTTATGTTGGTTATTTACAAATGCCAATAATGGGCCAAGACTTGATTACAAAAACTGAACTACAAAATATAGACCATTAATATATATGACGTGCCAGTTATTTGCCTATTCTGGCACAATATACAGATAATGAATAACCCAAGGCTTAAATAAAATAAAAGCAGGTATGGTCTGACCCACCTAGCCAATAAAGGGCTTAAATTAATTAAATGTAATTTCCAGTATTTTAGCATTGCCAGTTTTAAAATTGGCAAATTTCGATTAACTATCACGGCTGTTTATTGGTTTTAACAGATGGGCCCGGATAGGTTTTAGTAATGGGCTGATATTGTGCCAGTTCTCAATTTATAACGGAACAATAATGGGCCAATGTAATTGGCAGTACTTTAGCATCACCAGTTTAAGAATTGGCAAATATTGTTTATCTATTACGGCTGTTTATTAGTTTTTAAAGATGGGCCAGGACAGGCTTTAGGGATGGGCCGATATTGTGCCAGTTTTCAATTTAGAGCGGAACAGTAATGGGCCAATATTATTTCTCTTTTGTTGGCTTATACGATGGTCCCAATATTGGCCTGATCGTAACATTGGGCAACTCATGGCAACCTCTACATGGGATACAAAATTTTTTTTAAACAATTTCATCAAAAAATCCGCCTCCCACCCCCCTCGACGCGCGATGGTCCTTTTTTGATGGTGTGCACGATTTCTCAAAAACTATTCAACCGATTGCCTTCAAATTTGGACAGAATGCTCAGCTGACATCCTTTTATCGTTTGATGAAGCGAAAAAGCAATACGTTCAATAGTTTTTTATTTATAACAAAAAATCGATCAATTTTTTTCGAAAAATCGATACTTCAAGTTCAAAACGTCACCAAATCGTCAATTTTTTTTCCCCTTCATCGAACGATAGCTATATGTGTCTAAAGTAAAATGCTTTTTGGGTTTTTGTTGCAGGATGAACGTGAAGGCTGTAATCGTGCACACCATCAAAAAAGGACCATCGCGCGTCGAGGGGGGTGGGAGGCGGATTTTTTGATGAAATTGTTTAAAATAATTTTTGTATGTAGTAAACAGATCAATAAAACTATATGCCAAGTTTCACAAGTTTTCCGTTGTATACTTTCTTCACAAAAAAATTCCCAAAAAGCGGCAAATTTTGCGAAAAAAAAAAGACAATCCCCCCTTAATGCGGCCTTCGACCACTTCGAAAATATACCATCGAGATGCGCAAAAAATAATGATAAAGTAAATAAAACCTTTTAGCCATTTTTTTATAACCATTTTTTTCTCGCGCCTTGTTCTCCGTCTCTCCGGTGAAAAAAAAGCCTCGCTAATTACCAATTGGTAGGTGGGCGTTATCCGCCGAGCGGGATACGCGCATGTGGATGGGAAAGAGAAAAAAAAACGAAAAAAGAGATCCGAGCGAGAGACAACTGGAGCGCGAGAATTTAACAACGTGGACAAAGGTGTGTGAGAATGCGAGTTGGGAGTGCTTGAGAACTCGAATGATGGATCTGAA
The DNA here is from genome assembly GCA_963210295.1 of Ophion ellenae. Taxonomy (NCBI): domain Eukaryota; kingdom Metazoa; phylum Arthropoda; class Insecta; order Hymenoptera; family Ichneumonidae; genus Ophion; species Ophion ellenae. The sequence goes on along the minus strand of OY723397.1, from coordinate 21,614,619 downwards.
GATTCACTCGATATATAAGCTGAAAGCGATAAATATTTAGCTTGTAACAAGAACGAACGAAAATATTTTTAATTTTACTGTTTTTATGATTATCATCGTTAATGTAATCACGTTAATGTAATAATGTTAATGTAATCACGTTATCATTATAATGCCATAATGTTATAATACGACCAATATCTGGAAGCGTAGCTCGTTATATAAATCGTTTGTTAATAAATATTTGCAAGCAAGATCCGTTTGCCTCGATCTTGTTGCATCCCCGCAATTATTTCGTCATTTTTTGACGCGTCATCTCGATGGAAAAAACCGGAATGTGAAGAAAAAAAAACGGAGTGTCTCCCCGTCCGGACATCGGACGAATAAGCGTATGTTATTCGTCCGGATAGCGGCTCAGTTCACGCCGTATTTCCAGTAGACGTACATATTATTGTGATTCATGTCAGCTAGTATCCGGGCGAATAACATATATATAATTGTCCGGATCGAGTGTGTTAATCGTTAAGGCGTTACACCCACTTGTAGCGCAAAAAAGGCCTTTTTCATGAATTTTTCAAAAGAAAACTACAAAACTTTTTCAATCGATCAATATACCATCTTAAAGAACACATCTTGAAGAACTTTCAGTAATTTTTTTATTGAAAAATATTACATTGTTCAGTGGCAAATGGCCGTCAATGAAATAATGTTTTTATATACACGGTTTGCGGTGACCAACATTGCGGCGAAGTGGATCATCTGAGAAAAAAATGCGGATGGATTTAGTCAAATATAAGTATAAACTAGTCTTTAATCGAAGAATTTAAAAAAATATTCATTTTTCACAAAATGGCGGACAGTCAAAGTTAATGGTTCGATTTTAACGAAAAAAAAAACGGCCGATTTTTGGCTATAAAACGGCCATTTATTTTTCGAAAAAAAAAATCGAACGATTAAAGACTACATTTTTATGTGTTAAATAAGCCTGCAAAATTTCAAGAAGATCGGTTCATTAGTGTTCGAGTAATCTTGGTCACCGACTTCAGAAATGCCATTTTGAGAAAAACGCGTTTAAAGTTTCTCTTTCAACGCTCTTTCAACGCGGATTCTTCTCTTTCAACGCTCATATCTCAGTCAATTTTGTTCGGATCGACTTGAAATTTTCAGGACATATTCTCAGATACTTATACTTCAAAAAAATGCAATAAAAAAAAATCCATTTTTTCAAAATCGCAAGTGGGGGTAACCCCTTAAACAATCTATCTGGACGAATAATTTACACGTATTCGCGCTAATAAAGTCTTTATGATTTTGTTTGGGTTTGGTTTCGTTTCCTTTCAATTTGTTTGGTTTGTTCGTTTGTTTTGTTTATTTGGTTTGTTTGTTTGTTTGTTTCGTTTTTTTTCGTTTTGTTTCATTTTGTTTCGTTTTGTTTCGTTTTGTTTCGTTTGGTTTCGTTTGGTTTGTTTGTTTGGTTTGTTTGCTTGGTTTGTTCGGTGTGTTTGGTTTGTGTGGTTTGTATGATTGGTTTGTTTCGTTTTTTTTTTCGTTTCGATGCGTTTTGTTCCGTTATGTTTCGTTTTGTTCCGTTTTTTTTTTCGTGTTTTTTCGTTGCGTTTCGTCTTGTTTCGTTTTCTTTCGTTTGGTTTTGTTTGCGTTCGTTTGGTCGGGGCGTTATGCAGCGTGAACTGAGCCGCGATCCGGACGAATAACACGCTTGTTCGTCCGATAACCGGACGGCTAGCCGCAGGGAAAAAAATCTTCAACCACGTGCGTCGTCGCGGAATGTAGAGATGGGCGGTATGAGGTATGTCTGGACTGGAAACGAGTAAATAAATAAAAGAGACGGAAGTGGTAACACGTGGGCTGTTGAGTGCATCGGGAGCGGAAGAGAGCGATTGGAAGGGGATCAGAGGGATCGAAGCAGATGGGGCGTTTGACAGGAAGGATATGCGGTCTTCGGAGGCAACACGTGTCTGATGAATGCCTCAAAAACTCCACGAATCAGGACACTTCTGTGCCGCGGCAATAACAAAAAAAAGCTCCATCTTTTCGCCTCGTGATGTTTCGAATGTACATTTTGAAAATTCAAAATTCGCACGATTCAAAATTTCAACAATGTTATGAAAAAATGTTACGAGTCAAATGAGATTTTTGGAATTATATGTAAGTTGAAAAATATGAAAAATCAAAGTGACAGGATCGAAATAATTAAAAATACGGAATAATGATTTTAGGGACTTTGTTAACGATGCAAATTTTTTCGAATCTTCGAAAAAGGTATTCGCTTTTTTTTAATAATAAAAAAAAGCAAAATTGAAAGTCCCCCCCCCCCCCCCCCCCGAAAATAATCTATAACATTTTCCTTTTGATGGCCATTTTAACGAGAGAGGAAAAAAACAAATAAACGTAACTTTTGAACTTTAAAAAATCATTGTTAAGGGGCTTTCTCACTTTGGAAGGTAAAAAAAGCTATTTTGATGAATTTTTTTGATAGGTTTATATAATAGATATTGATATAAAAGTTGTTACACTTAATAAATACATCAGATTTTTTTTTTAAATGAATTTATATAACCCAAACAAACTTTAAACGCGTTTTTCTCGAAACAACATTTTTTCGACGACTTGTTGATAACATCTTCGTAACTACTGAACCGATCCTTATGAAATTTTAACCATATATCCTTTACAACTATAACTGTAGCGCATATCAAAGATTTTTTTACATTTTGATGTTTACTATTTGTTTTGCCAAAAACGGAGAGAAAAAAAAACACGTTTTTTTCGAAAAATGTCCGCAATTTTGTTATTTTTGCATATATCAAAAATGGTCTGATATGCGAATTTTTATGAAGTGCCACAACTTTTATATCAATATCAATAATGTAAACCTATGAAAAAAAAAATCA